>NC_069430.1:43427705-43495205 GCF_026875155.1 Cherax quadricarinatus
AACAACATCCACCCCTCCCCTCCAAACCATCTATTTTGTTTTTTTAGTTTTTTTTTTTTCTATTTTTTTTTTTTTTGGTTTATTTTTTTTTATTATTCATATCAAAATAAATTCAACAATAAATTACAAAAAAAAAAAAAACAAAGAAAGGGGGAAAAAAACTGATAAAGAAAGAGCAGAAAAAGCCACACAGAGGGACAAGCGAACGATTTAACAACTAACAAACAAAACAAACAAGAACAACGGCGCGCTCACAAACTGCATCCCCCGACCGGCCACACCACCACCGTGGATCCTCCCGAACTCCCCCCCCAGCAGCACCTTCCCGAGCCTGCTCCTTCGACTCACAGCCCCCCCACCATGCGGTCCCGTCTTCCCCCCCCTGTAAACTCCCACTCCGCCACAACACGCTCCCCACCCTTCACCCCGCACTCCCAACCACATCACAGGACAGCGCCACGCCCTCGGGGTGTGGCCGACTACCGCCTCTATACCACCCATCCCATACTCGCTCCACCTTCCGTCCCCCCCCCCTCGTGTAGTTACCCAACGCGCCATCGCGGTGCCCCCAAACACCAACTACCCCCCCCAACCCCACCACGCTCCTAGAGAAGCTCTCGCCCCCCCCACACCCCCCCTTCCCTTGCCCCGCAAACCCCACCCTACCCCCGCCCCCACCACAAACCCCCCTCTCCAGCGCTACAGCCTAGACACCAATCAGCACCGACCATCCACTCCACTCCCTCTCCCCACCCCAACACGCAACCACCCACACACCTTCCCCCCCCGAGCCCTACTCCTAACCCCGGCCGTCCCTCAGAAGAGCCCTCTGTCGCCTGCGTCCGAGCGGGCTAATACCGGCGCTTCCCCGTCCCCCCCCCGTTCCACAACACCACCCCCCTCCCCCAAATTCCCACTCCGCCCAAACCTTCTCACAATGTTCCCCCCCACCCTCAACTCCCACCTACCCACATACATGAATCAACCCCCTACAAAAGTCCGCGCACCGCCCCCAACCACACCACCCCCCAACACGCCACCCACACCCTTCACCCACCCACACTAATCCCACCTCACCTTATTCGATACCCTCAACGGCCTTACAACCCCCCCCCCACCACCCCCACCACAAAAACCCCCCCCGCCCGCACCCCCCCACCACCCTCCCCCCCACTCCGTCACCATCCGCCACCCACCCCTCATATCCACATAACAAACCCTCCCCAAGTTCATGTATCCTTTTGAACCCACCACCCACGCGCGTCCCACCCTACCCCACGCCTCCCACTCCCCCCCCCACTTTAAGCCCACCCCGCAGTACCGCCCCCTGTCATCACCAAACCCCCTCTCCCCACCTCCCCCGGAACCCCAACGGACCCCCCCCCCCCCCCCCCGGCCCCTGTCCCCCCCATGCGCACTCCCCCCACCCACCCCTGCGCACTACAAACCCATCATCTGCAACCGTAAAACCAAAACGGGGTAACCAGCAAACACCTCACATACCCCCCCCCCCCAAAAAACTCCAATTACTCTCAACCCCACCTGCCCTCTCCAACCACCCCAGCCCCCACCCCGCCCCCACCTCCAGGTCACGGTGCCCCACCCTAACGACCCAACATACCTCCAACTCAGCGGATCAGCCGGCCACTCCACCCGCACCCTACCCACCCCCTCCACCCGCGTCAAGTACACCCCCCCACGGCCTCCCCCGCAGGGCCCCCTGCTTCAAACCCCCCCGTCCCTCATCCCACAACGCCCCCACCCCCCCAGCGCCGCCTGACCCTTTCTAGTGGCCCTGTCGGGCCCCCACCACCCACCCATCTCTATGCATCCCACGCTCACGAACCCCCACTCACCGGCGACCCACATCTAACGCTCTTCCCCCTCCCTCCCCTAAACCTTGCCCCCGACCGCCCCCCACCCTTCGCCCGCACTCCTCTTTATCCCGCGTCCAACAGTCTCCCTCCGCCAACCCAAACCCCCACCAACAAAACCACCAAAAAACAGGAGACAAACGAAATCTAAACGGGGGTGAAACGAGAAAAATGAAGAAACGGAGTGACTGAAGTGCACACTAAATAAAATCCAAAAACAGACGAGGCTGGGCACATAAAAAATACAAACGCCTCCAAAAACCAGTACCCAACCCCGTGCCGCCGAACACCACGGCACAGAAGCAAGCGCCCACCATGCGGCGTGAGCCACTTCCAAAACACCTAGATATAAGTCCCAAACCCCCCACGCCCTCCCCACTAAATGCCATAATCCCCCTCCGGTTCGCAACCGGCGCCATCCCACCCCCTTCCACCCGCCCTCCCCCCCGCCCCCACCGCAACCCCCTCCCGACCCCGGCACCCACGCAATCCCACGCCACCATACGTGAAACACACCCCCCCCAACACCCGCCCAGCTGTTCCCCCGACCACCCCACCCCCCCTCCCCCCCCAACATATTCTCCGCCGTTTGTCCCCACTCCCCGGCATCTTCCCCTGTTCACCCCTACCTCCACATTTCTTTCCTCCATTTCTTACTCTCACCCCCCCCTTTCTTCCTCTCCAGGTTCCTTCCCCACTCATCGCAGTCCCTTCCGTCATGCCTCTCTATAACTCCTCCGCCACCTCCGATTCCTCCCCCTTCCCCCCTCCTCCACCCACCCTCCCTCGCTCACCTCCCTTCTCTTCCCCGACAGCCCCCGCCCCTCGCCCCCTCTCAACTCGCCTACTCCACGTCCCCCATGGCACCGCACCCCCCACCTGCCCCCTTACAGCCGGAGCATGGCCCCACACCTGACAGCCGCTGACCCCAGACCCCCCCCCAAGGTTGTCCCCACCCCCCGCCCTCGCGTCCCACCAGGCCCCGAAAGACGCGGTTTGGTACGCATAGACCACTCGGCCAAGAGCCCCGGACCTTCCCCGCTACCTGTGAGGCCCGGAACCGGTAGCGCCGGCCGTCTCCACCCCAGAAGCAACGGCCCTCCCTCGAGGAAGGGACTGAAGGAAGCACCCACCACGGGAATGAACTAAAACACAGACCGAGATGCAAATGAGTCACAGTGGGAGGTGGACAGGGAGATATCCGTGAATTGTCTATGGGCCTATACGAAGCTAAAGGAAATTTATAATGAAAGAAAGCGGAGAAAAAAACGCAATTTACAGATATCATGACGGTGATAGGCGAGGGGGACATGACCCCCGGTGGCAATTTTCGGAGAATTGGGTGGTTCACAAAGACAAAGGCAATCGCCTCTCAAAGTAATATATTTCAAGGCCGAATCAACCGAACCATGATCCTGCGGAGAAAGCAAGCTGAGAGGCAAGCATGAGTTCCATAGGTGTACCAAAACGATCGAGACAGAACACAGGACGAAAGGAAGACATGAAAGAGAAAGAGTTCAAAAACGAAAGGAGAAATGGGAGAAATGAAAAAGGAGGAGCAGAAAAACCAGTCAAATGGAAAGGACAAGCACACCCCCAGAAACACCTGCACAAGGACTCCGCCACGACACCCCCAAGAGCAACTGAACAATCCAAACCAAGGCATCACACACCAGTCCCTCTGTTTCCACCCCCCGCACCACAGTTACAGTAGTAGAACAAAGTTGAAGGTTTGGTACACAAATCAGATGGATATTAACGAATAAACATGAGGAAAATGGCAAGAAAGAACAATGAGACAGATCCCCATGCATCATAGCAGTTATCAGAAAAACAAAACTCACGAGACCATAACAGATGCAATCTTCCCCCCAGGGTACCAGAGCAGAGGAAAGATAGAAGGGGCGGGGGGGAGGAGGGGTTGCTCGCTCGTAAAAACAAATGGAAATTCGAGAAAATGGAGGCATAGATGAGACGGGAGAAAGCGACTACATACAGGTACACTTCAGTCTGGGGGAACCAAAGTGGTCAGAGCAGTGATGTATAACCACCCTCAGAACAGCATGAGCCAAGAGAGGAATAAGAAAGAGAGCAACAGAGCAATGGAGGAACACACTTGCTGAGGTGGCAAGAAGAGCTCCATTCCAGCAGAGCAAGTGCCTGGATAAGGGGGATTTCAACCACAGGGAGATTGAGTGGGAAAACCTGGAGCCACATGGGGGACCCCAAACATGGAGAGCCAGGATGTTGGACGTGGTGCATTGGAAAACCTCAGCACAACATGTTAGGACACTACCAGAGGTGAGAGGGAGGATGAACCAGCAAGAATCGGAATCCTTGTGTTCACCCTGGGCAGCTCAGACATTGAGGGCATCAAGTATGAGAGTCCCCTAAGGAGCTAGCAAAGACCACGTGTGTCTGTGCTTTGAATACATACTAAGCAGTTCAAGTGGAGAGAATACCAAGATTTGAAGGAAAAAGCCTGACTATAAAAGAGGGAGTGGGAAGGGTTAAACCAAGGCAACAGTAACAATGGGAAACCAGAACGAGCCCGTTTACAACCGACGGTGTAAGGAGGCAAAAAACAAAGTGCAATAGGGAATGGAAAAAGTACAGAAGGCAGAGAACACACGAAAAAATAGGGGTAGATCAGTCGCAGAGCAGGACAGAGTATTGCACAGTAAGGAGGAGGCCCAGCGAACAGTATGAACAGGACATAGCATCGAGAATCCAAGACTGATACCCGAAACTGATTGTATAGCCTCATCAGGATGAACGACAACAGTCAACACCAGTGAATCAGATGAAGGACAGAAGTGGAGAACTCACAAGAATGATCAGAGGCTATATGTGAGGAGCTGATACAGAGATTTAAGGAAGTTTTTACATAGAGACAGAAGGGCTGTGGGAAGACAGCACAGAAGGGAACATCAAGAGGGAATATACCAACAGTGTTGGATGACATACGAAACAACTGAGGAGGAGGTGAAGAAGCTCTTAGTGACCTTGACACCTCAAAGGCGATGGGACTGGACAACCTCTCCCATTGTGTCCCCCTTAAGAAGGACAGAGATGCTGTGCGTGCCTTTTTATATTTTTTTATTTTTAATTTATATTTTAAATTCTAACCACAATTCTTCAACACATCCTTGAAACTGGGCAAACTCACCTAGAAATGGAAAGACCGCTAATGAAGTCCCCATATTTAAGAAAGCAACAGAAAAGAGGCACTAAACTACAGACCTGTGTCCTCTGACATGTATTGTGTGCAAAGTCATGGAGAAGATTATCAGGGAGCGAGAGTGTCGAACACCTGGAAAGGAACAACAGATTATAAAATGAAAACCTGCATGGGATCATGGAAGGCAAATCTTGTATCACAAACCTCCTGAGTTTATGACAAGGTAACATCAGTAAGACGAGAAGAGGGGGAGGGTAAGATTGCGTATTTCCTAGACATCAGGAAGGCCTTTGACACAGTACCCCACAAGAGATTAGTCAGAACTGAGTATCAGGCGCCATGTAAAAAAGGGAGGGCAACTGCAATGATAAGAGAATACCTGACAGGGAGGCAGCAACGAGTCATGGTACGTGAGAGGTATCTCAGTGGACGCCTGATAGCGAGCGAGGTCCTCAGTGGTCAGTTATAGGACCAGTGCTATTTTTGATATATGTGCAGGAAAGGACATGATGGAAAGGAATAGACTCTGAAGTGTCCCTGTTCGCAGATGACGTGAGTATGATGAAAGAAGAATTAAATCGGGACGAGGATGAGGCAGACCTGCAAAGAGACCTGGACAGGCTGACATGTGGTCCATAACTGGCCTTCTCGAATTCATCCCAGCCAAATGCAATGTCATGAAGAATGGGGAGGGGCAAAGAAAAACCGCATACAGAGTATAGGCCTAGGTGGACAAAGACTACAGACCTCACTCAGGGAGAAAGACCTTGGGGTAGACCCATAACCACCGAGCACATCACCGGAGGCGAATACGTTAACCATATAACTGCTGGCAGCATACGGCGCCTGGCAAACCTGAGAATAGCGTTTCCGATACCTTAATAAGGAATTCCGTTCAAACACTGTACACACTATGATGTTAGGCCCAAACTGGATATGCAGCACCAGCCTGGAACCCACACCAGTCAAGCACGTCAAGAAGTTAGAGAAAGTATAAAGGTTTCGCAACAAGGCTATTCCCAGAGCTCAAGGGAATGTCGTACGAGGTGAAAGGTTAAAGTGAAATCGGCTGACGACACTGGAGGACAAAGGATCAGGGGAGACATGATAACGACATACAAGCTACCTGATGGGAATAGAACAAGGTGGACAAGAGATAGGATGTCCCAGAGAGAGGACACAGGGACCAGGTCACAACTGGAAGCTGAAGCTCAGACGAGAGTCACAGGGACGTAGGAAGTATTTCTTCAGTCATAGAGTTGTCAGCAAGTGAATACCCTAGCAAGTGAAGTAGTTGGGGCAGGAACCATACATATTTTTTAGAAGAGTATGACAAACTCAGGAAGCAGAGAGAGAGAGGACCAGTAGCGATCAGTGAAAGGCGGGCCAGGAGGCGAGATCCGACCCCTGCAACCACAATTAAGGTGACACAATTAGGAGTTACACAACACACACACACAACAACACACACCACACAGTGGGCGCTCTGTGACCAGCGGTTTCCACAGGGTCAGTATTCAACCAGGACCAGTGCTATTTTTGGTATATGTCAAAAACATGATGAAAGTAATAGAAGTCAGAAGTGTCCACTTTTGCAGACGATGTAAAGGGTTTAATGAGGAGATTTAAATCAGAAGGAGGACCAGGTAGACTAACAAAGAGACCTGGACAGGCTGGAAGCTTGTGGCCAAGCAACGGTATTCTCGAATTTAACCCCGCCAAAATGCAATGTCATGAAGATCGGAAAGGGCACAGCAAGACCGCATGCAGAGTACAGTCCTAGTGCCAAAGACTGCAAACCTCACTTATATTATTATATATATATATATATATATATATATATAATCTATAAAGATATAATATAAAATAATATATATATATATATATATATATATATATATAAAAATACATTACATATATTATATATATATATATATATATATATATATATATATAATAAAATATATATAAATATCTATATATGCCAAAACAACCACTCCTGATAAGAATAGAGAAATTCCAAGCGCTTTCGTGACTGACTCACATTATCAAGGAACATTATCAGGTTAGTTTTCCTTGCTAATGTGAGTAGTCACGAAGCGCTTGGAATTACTACTATTCTTTCCAGAGTGGTTAGTTTTGCAATATTCCTGGAAATCGCCTGTTTACTGTGTCTTATTGCATCTATATATATATATATAAATTGAGAAGTAGGGGGATTCACTCTCATATCAATCCACATCTACACACTCTCCACACACAAACACTCACACACACACACACACCAACCCACCCCACTCACTATATATAGATATATATATTAATTTTAATTTTTATTAACACATCCGCCCGATTCCCACCAAGGCCTGGGTGGCCCGCAAAAGAAAACTTTCATCATCATTCACTCCATCCCAGTCCTTGCCAGAGGGGTGCTTACACTCAGTTCTAAAAAACTGAAACATATACCAGCCCACTTTCCGAGAGCAGACACTGCACTTGCCCATCTCCAGGACTCAATATTGCCCCTGGTTTCCCTGAATCCCTTCATAAATGTTACTTTACTCTCACTTCAACAGCACGTCAAGTATTAAAAACCATTTGTCTCCATTCACTCCTATCAAATACGCTCGCACACGGAACCTCCTTTACCCCCTCCCTCCAACCTTTCCTAGGCCGACCCCTACCCCGCCTTCCCTCCACTACAGATTTATGCACTCTCGAAGGCATTCTGTTTTGTTCCATTCTCTCAACATGTCCGAACCACCTCAACAACCCCTCCTCAACCCTCTGGATAACAGTTTTGGTAATCTCACACCTTCTATTTTCCAAACTACTAATTCTCTGCATTATATTCACACTGCACAAACATGACATCTCCGCTGCCTCCAGCCTTCTCCTCGTTGCAACATTCATCACCCATGCTTCACACCCATATAAGAGTGTTGGTATAACTATTCTCTCATACATTCCCATCTTTGCTTCCACGGACAAAGTTCTTTGTCTCCACAGACTCCTAAGTGCACCACTCACCTTTTTCCCCTAATCAATTCTATAATTCACCTCAACCTCCAGAGACCCATCTGCTGACGCGTCCACTCCTAAATATCTGAATACATTCACCTCCTTCGTACACTCTACTCTGCGTAGCTATTCTGTAGCTACAACTAAAACGTGATCTGACATATCTTTAGCCCCTCTAATAACATTTACATTTCCTGAAGATCTACACAACAGTCTTTAATCTACAATACATGTCCCAACAAACCTACTGGTCATTACGGCCTACATCATATCTTGTATACTTATTTATCTTCTTTTTCTTAAAGTACGTATTACATATAAGAAAACCCCATTCTATACAAAGTTCAATCAAAGGCCTTCCCAATAATCATTTTACACGGCACCCCCAAAACTTACCTACCACACCTCTCTAAATGTTTTCTCCTACTTTAGCATTTAGGTCCTCTACCACAGTTATTCCCTCACTTGGTTCTAAGGTTCCTATACATTCACTTCATCTCCCAAAATCTCTCTCTCTCCTCCACACTCCTCTCTTCTCCAGGTGCATACACGCTTTTTATGAACCGCTTTTCGCGTCCAACCTTTATTTTAATCCACATAATCCTTGAATTTACACATTTATATTCCCTCTTCTCCTTCCATAACTGATCCTTCAACATTATTGCTACCCCTTCCTTAGATTTAACTCTCTCAGATACTCTTGACTTAATTCCATTTATTTCTCCCCTCTGAAACTTGCCTACCACCTTCGCTTTGTTTTGCTTAGAGCCAGAACATCCAACTTCTTTTCATTCATAACATCAGCAATCATCTCTTTCTTATCATCTGCACTACATCCACGCACATTCAAACATCCCAGTTTTATAAAGTTTTTCTTTTTCTCATTTTTAGTAAATGCGTACAGGAGAAGGGGTTACTAGCCCATTGCTCCCGGCATTTTAGTCGCCTCAAATTACACGCATGGCTTACGGAGGAAAGATTCTTTTCCACTTCTTCATGGACAATAGAGAGAGAAAAAAAACAAGAACAAGAGTTATTAAGAAAAAGAAGAAAAACTCTAGATGTGTGTACATGTATATATGCAAGGGCATGCCTGGGTAGTGACGACCTAAATGTATGTAGAAGTATCTAAGATATACTGTTCCAGCGTGTTTATGAGACAGAAAAAAGACACCAGCAAACCTACCATCATGTAAAACAGTTACAATGAATGGTTTGAAAAACCGACAATTTGAAGATTGAGACACTTATGCAGCATATGGGAATCTTTATTCAGAAACGTTTTTTTTCGCCACTGTGGGCGAACGTTTTCCTGAATAAAGTATACCCATATGCTGCATAATGTCTCATCCTCAAATTGTCGGTTTTTCAAACCATTCATTCACAACTTGTCCAACACTGCAGCCTCATGGGATCTTCCTACAAAATTCTTCAACGCTTTATCAACCATGGACAAAGACCTACCCACCCTTTCGACTAGTGGATGGTACCACTATGGGATCCCGCCTCCGCCTGCTTCAATCACCTCACTACAGTATATACGCCCCGTCTACGGCCCTATGGCAGTACATTCTACAAGATTGATGGACTGAGAACACATCGACTCCAGCTGAGGGACTGATACCTCATACCCTCCTCTCCTTACGCCTTCCTCTTTGTATTGACTGATGATTTCCTCTTGAAGAACATTTTGGCGTGGTAATTTTCGCCTTCGATCTGAAGGGAAGATGAGTCTTGGACTCTTTAACCCATAAACTATCGGGGCTATTCCTTCTATCCATTCTTTTACCTCTCTATGTTCCACCTATCATCAGCGATGTCGCCCAAGATCATTTGGAAAGTTTGTGGTTCTGTAGCCCACGATCACGTTAGAGAGCCCGAGTTTTATGGCCAAAGATCAGCTAGAGGAGCTCGTGGGGTTCTGCTATCCCATGTTCACCTTGGAAATCTCAGTGCTGTCCCCACCCATCCGGATTTCACTATTGCTGCCCTGCCTGCCAGCCTGTCACTCTTCCTACCTACCTGCCTCTCTTCCTGCCTGCCTGCCTGTCTGCGTCTTTCCTGCCAACCTTTCTCCTTCCTCCTTGGCCTACCTGCCTGTCAACCTGCCAATACAAGAGAGAATGCATACTTCTTGGTTTGCAATCTCTCCTGTTTGTGTTTACAGACATGTATCGCTCGATGTATGCAAGAATATACACTAAGAGTTCACATTAATTCCTGATTTAAAGAGTCAGGAAATCTTCACTGGTGGTAAACAGTTTACCTTCAGGCATATCTACCTGTTATATAGGCGATAGACTCTAAACCCAATTAACCAACCAACCATCGCTCGGTGTAGACACGGAGATATGAATCTCTCAGTTTATGTACACTGAGAGTTCAATCCATATTTTAGGAAATAAAGAATTCTCATGGTTAATGTACGGGCAAATTCCACCCTTGATGGAGCTAATGCATTCGATAAGCTGTAAACCCGGCCAACCAAAACTATCCTAAACCTTACAAACTAACTTAAGTTAACTTTTAACCTAGCAAAACAAAGTTAATGTAACTTGTTGGGAGGGGAGAGGGGTTCTTCCCTCGCCTCAGGTCCAACTTATTGCAGCAGTTTCACAAAACTCTTCGGACAGCTTTTTCGCACCTGTTTCGCAGCCAATTTTCAGGCCATTTCCAGAGGCGAGTGAAGACTTCCCAGGCGTTTCCTCAAGCCTCTGAATTTTATATCATCGATAAAGTTCTCGCGGCGGTGAGAAATAGCGTCGCTTAGGTTCTAAGTCCGCAACAATGTTTCTTGAATAATAAAACATAACTTTGTTCGAGGTGAGAAATAGAAGTTTATTCTTTAATTTTTCTTACGCTTCTTAATCTTTATGTTATGTTTAAATTAAGAAATATTTTTTTCGTGGATTTTTATTGCAGTCCTAAACTTTATTAAAATGTGATTAAATGGAAATTTATATTATTTAATCGTGCAGGCAGGCAGGCAGGCAGGCAGGCTGGCAGGCTGGCAGGCAGGCTGGCTGGCAGGCTGGCAGGCAGGCTGGCAGGCAGGCAGGCTGGCAGGCAGGCTGGCAGGCAGGAAGGCTGGCAGGCTGGCAGGCAGGCTGGCAGGCAGGAAGGCTGGCAGGCAGGCAGGCTGGCAGGCTGGCAGGCTGGCAGGCCATGCAGGCTGGCCGCTGCAGGCTGGCAGGCGGCAGGCTGACGTGCTGCCATTAAAACTCAACTAGGTAAAAAATTGACAAAATAATAGAGTTAACTCTGTAGCCATTAAAACATAACATGGTAAAAAATGACAAAATAATATAGTTAGCGCTGTGTGTCTCTCTCTCTCACTCTCTCACTCTGTCTCCGTCTCTCTCTCTCTCTCTCTCTCTAATCTCTCTCTCTCATCTCTCTCTCTCTCTCTGTCTTGTCTCTGTCTTTGTCTCTGGGTCTTTGTCTCGTCTGTCCTCTCTCTCTCTGGCTGTTTTTTTTTTTTTTTTTTTTTTTACACAGGTTTGACAAGGTTAAGATCCCTAGCTTTATTGACAGCATATTACAGGTTAAGGAATCTCCCTAACTTTATTGGCAAGCTCAGAGCCTGTTACCTACATCACTCATTTGAAAGCACTTTTTATTGTTATGATACATACAAGTACGGACAGGAGAAGTTGGAGTCCACTTGGGCCAGCATTTTCATTTTATCAACAGACTTTTATCTCGTTGACATCATTATGGCTGTACGAATGTGTTCCATACTCGAGTCATCCTGTGTATAGTATGATCTCCGATGGAGTCGATGTTCTGAGAAGGGTACAGCCAGATGAAAGTTTGCCTGCTTTCTGCCCGTCTGTGGCATAAAAGGCTTGTTTCACGCTGTCCTCGAAAGTGGATCCAAGTGGGGTATTTTGACAATATTGGCCTTGTACATAACAGTAAGGCCACCCACATCCTCCTATGATGAAGGCTCTGCTGAAATGACAGATCTATCCGTCAGACACTGCAGCATCATGGGGTCTTCTTACAAAGAATTTTCAACGCTTTTTCACCCCTTTGGGCAAAGACCTACTTGTGTGGGTTGGTACCACTATGATCCCGCCTCCGCCTGCTTCAAGTCACCTCACTACAGTATATAAGCCACGTCTACGGCCCTATGCTGTACATTCTACAAGATTGATGGACTGAACACATCGACTCCAGGCTGAGGGACTGATTACCTCATTCTCCTCCTCTCCTTACGCCTTCCTCTTTGTATTGGACTGATGAAGCCACTGTGTGGCGAAACGTTTCCTGAATAAAGATTCCCATATGCTGTTAGGTAAGACACATATGCAACAGTTAGGTATCTTTATTTGAAACGTTTCGCCTACACAGTAGGCTTCTTCAGTCGAGTACAGAAAAGTTGATAGAAGCAGAAGATACTTGAAGACGATGTAATCAGTCCATCACCCTTAAAGTTTTGAGGTGGTCAGTCCCTCAGTCTGGAGAAGAGCATTGTTCCGTTGTCTGAAACAATATGAAGTTGAAGTGACAGAATCGGGCCTTATATAGGGCCAGGAGGTGAGACGTAGGTTGATTTGGGAGGGCAGGTCCTTCTCAAACTCAGCCGTTCTCACTAGTAGAGGTTGTCGAAGTAGATGGTCTGTACCAAGATACCCTTGTGTTGCAGTGTCTGACAGAATGAACATTAAAATGGTATAAAATACCGACAGATTGTTAGGTAAGACACATATGCAACAGTTAGGTAAACTTTATTTGAAACGTTTCGCCCACACAGTAGGCTTCTTCAGTCGAGTACAGAAAAGTTGATAGAAGCAGAAGATACTTGAAGACGATGTAATCAGTCCATCACCCTTAAAGTTTTGAGGTGGTCAGTCCCTCAGTCTGGAGAAGAGCATTTGTTCCGTTTTTCTGAAAACAATATGAAGTTGAAGTGAAAAGAATCGGGCCTTATATAGGGCCAGGAGGTGAGACGTAGGTTGATTTGGGAGGGCAGGTCCTTCTCAAACCCAGCCGTTCTCACTAGTAGAGGTTGTCGAAGTAGATGGTCTGTACCAAGATACCCTTGTGTTTGCAGTGTCTGACAGAATGAACATTTTAAAAAGGTATAAAATAACCGACAGATTGTTAGGTAAGACACAATATGCAACAGTTAGGTATCTTATTTGAAACGTTTCGCCTACACAGTAGGCTTCTTCAGTCGAGTACAGAAAAGTTGATAGAAGCAGAAGATACTTGAAGACGATGTAATCAGTCCATCACCCTTAAAGTTTTGAGGTTTGGGCAGTCCTCAGTCTGGAGAAGAGCATTGTTCCGTTGTTGAAACAATATGAAGTTGAAGTGACAGAATGGGCCTTATATAGGGCCAGGAGGTGAGACGTAGGTTGTTTGGGAGGGCAGGTCCTTCTCAAACCCAGCCGTTCTCACTAGTAGAGGTTTGTCGAAATAGATGGTCTGTACCAAGATACCCTTGTGTTGCAGTGTCTGACAGAATGAACATTAAAATGGTATAAAATACCGACAGATTGTTAGGTAAGACACATATGCAACAGTTAGGTATCTTTATTTGAAACGTTTCGCCTACACAGTAGGCTTCTTCAGTCGAGTACAGAAAAGTTGATAGAAGAAGCCTACTGTGTAGGCGAAACGTTTCAAAATAAAGATACCTAACTGTTGCATATGTGTCTTACCTAACAATCTGTCGGGATTTTATACCATTTTAATGTTATTCTTTTCAGACAAATGCAACACAAGGGTATCTTGGTACAGACCATCTACTTCGACAACCTCTACTAGTGAGAACGGCTGGGTTTGAGAAGGACCTGCACTCCCAAATCAACCTACGTCTCACCTCCTGGCCCTATATAAGGCCCGATTCTGTCACTTCAACTTCATATGTTTCAGACAACGGAACAAGCTCTTCTCAAGACTGAGGGACTGACCACCTCAAAACTTTAAGGGTGGATGGACTGATTACATCGTCTTCAAGTATCTTCTGTTCTATCAACTTTTCTGTACTCGACTGAAGAAGGGCCCACTGTGTAAGCGAAACGTTTCAAATAAAGATACCTAACCCGTTGCATATGTGTCTTAACCTAACAAACTGTCGGTATTTTTACCATTTTAATGTTCATTCTGTCAGACACTGCAACACAAGGGTATCTTGGTACAGACCATCTACTTCGACAACCTTACTAGTGAGAACGGCTGGGTTTGAGAAGGACCTGCCCTCCCAATCAACCTACGTCTCACCTCCTGGCCCTATATAAGGCCCGATTCTGTCACTTCAACTTCATATTGTTTCCCGACAACGGAACAATGCTCTTCTCCAGACTGAGGGACTGACCACCTCAAAACTTTAAGGGTGATGGACTGATTACATCTCTTCAAGTATCTTCTGCTTTTTTATCAACTTTTCTGTATCGACTGAAGAAGCCTACTGTGTAGGGGAAACGTTTCAAATAAAGATACCTAACTGTTGCATATGTTTCTTACCTAACAATCTGTCGGTATTTTTATTACCATTTTAATTGTTATTCTGTCAGACACTGCAACACAAGGGTATCTTGGTACAGACCAAACTACTTCGACAACCTCTACTAGTGAGAAAAGGGCTGGGTTTGAGAAGGACCTGCCCTCCCAAATCAACCTACGTCTCACCTCCTGGCCCTATATAAGGCCCGATTCTGTCACTTCAACTTCATATTGTTTCAGACAACGAACAATGCTCTTCTCCAGACTGAGGGACTGACCACCTCAAAAACTTTAAGGGTGATTTGGGCTGATTACATTTGTCTTCAAGTATCTTCTGCTTCTATCAACTTTTCTGTACTCGACTGAAGAAGCCTACTGTGTAGGCGAAACGTTTCAAATAAAGATACCAACTGTTGCATATGTGTCTTACCTAACAATCTGTCGGGATTTTTTACCATTTTAATGTTCATTCCCATATGCTGCATAAGTGTCTCAATCTTCAAACAGTTACAGGTTTCTGTTTCACAGTCACCTGACAGGACGTAGTACCTCCCTGGGTGGTTGCTGTCTACCAACCTGTCTACCTAATATATAATATATATATATATATATATATATATATATATATATATATATATATATATATTATATATATATATATATATATATATATATTATCACACTGGCCGATTCCCACTAAGGCAGGGTGGCCCGAAAAAGAAAAACTTTCACCATCATTCACTCCATCACTGTCTTGCCAGAAGGGTGCTTTACACTACAGTTTTTAAACTGCAACATTAACACCCCTCCTTCAGAGTGCAGGCACTGTACTTCCCATCTCCAGGACTCAAGTCCGGCCTGCCGGTTTCCCTGAACCCTTCATAAAATGTTACTTTGCTCACACTCCAACAGCACGTCAACATTAAAACCTTCGCCCTCATTCACCCTATCAAACACGCTCACGCACCCTGCTGGAAGTCAAGCCCCTCGCACACAAAACCTCCTTTACCCCTCCCTCCAAACCTTTCCCTAGGCGACCCCTACCCCCCCCATCCTTCACTACAGACGATACACTCTTGAAGTCATTCTTTTCGCTCCATCTCTCTACATGTCCGAACCACCTCAACAACCTTCCTCGCCCTTTGGACAACAGTTTTGGTAATCCCACCTCCTCCAAAACTTCCAACTACAATTTCCTCTGCATTTTTCACACCACACATTGCCTCAGACTTACATCTCCACTGCTCAGCCTTCTCCTATTTTTACGGGTAAAAAAATTTCCTTCTTTCATGATCTAATTAAACCTCATTATCCCCCGTAAAAACTCTTCACTGCTTTCTTAACCTACTCCTACACCATACCCCTCAACATCTGCCCACATTGCCCCCCTATCCACCCTTTCATCGCCTTTTTCCAAATCCTAAAGGGCCACAAGACCTCTTAGCCTTATTTAAATACTGTTCACTTATATGTTTCATGTATACGCCTGGTCCACAACTACCCCCTCCTTTCCTAAAGCCTCCTTGTTCTCTGCTATCCTTTTTTTTAGCTATATATATATATATATATTATATAATAAGTATATATTATATATTATATATATATATATATTATAAAATTATTATATATATATATATATAAAAATATAATATATAACATATGTATATATATATATAAGTATTATATATATATATATATATTATATATATATAATATATATATATATATATTTTTATTATATATTTTATAATATATATATATATGTAATATATATATATTTTAAATATATATATTTATATAAAATATATTGTGTGTGGTGTGTGTGTGTGTGTGTGTACGATGTTTAGGAGGAGAGGAGACATGATAACCACATACAACTTAATGAAAGGATCATGGGAGAGTAGATGAAGAGATAGCAAAAGATCGCAGTCGTAAATCCAGTGAAAAAAAAAAACGGTCAAAGGAATGCTAGAGAAATTTTCTTCACCAACAAAGTGCATGACACAGAGATGTGTGCCATGTAGTCTTATATAGAGTTTTAAAGAACGTCTGAAAGACGGTAAACAAAAGGTGGAACGTACTGTAGGAAGATTCAGTTTGGGCTAAGGCAGTAAGTGGTGTACCCAGAGTATCAGTATTAAGCTAACCACGTCTCTTGATGTATATGATATACTTACCAGAATGGTTTGAGTCCTGTGTCTGTATGATGGGAAGCTACTGAGAAAAATTATAAAAGAAAGAGTGGAGAGTAAGAGCCTTCAGTGACATGTACTGAAGTGATCAAGTGGCTGCTGGAGTTCAATCTAAATACGTTGCAAGAAGTGGGACCAGTCCTGGAGTTGAATAATCTAGAAGCAGAGTTTCCTCTCATTTAAAACCACCTCTTGAGTAGGACCATCCTTTGAATACGACCATCCTTTGAGTAAGACCACCCTTTGAGTAAGACCACCCTTTAAGTAAGGCCACTGCTTGGGTACGACCATCTCTTGAGTAAGGTCACAGCTGTTCTAAGACCATTCCTGTGGTAAGAGCACCCCTACAGTAAGACCACCCCTACAATAAGACCACCCCATGGGACACTGCTTCCCTAAAATATCAATCAGCTGATGAAGAGAAGAGTTCTAACCCTTCAATAAGCTTAATCATCAGCCTCTGTCAGGGAAATTAACAAGAAATTAATTATTAAAATTCGGTAATTGCGTCGAGGATTAGATTGAGCAGGTAACAGAGGCAGCAGCAGCTAATTAACAACTTTGATAAGACGGATGAAGAGCAAGAGGGAATAGTGGATAGGGATAGAGAGAAGGGATAGGTCTAGAGTGAGGGAGAGAGGCGACAGAGAAGGCTAGAGTAGGCCGTAGGCTGGCTTCTTATCTCTCACAGTGCTGATAAACACCATTAATGTTTTATTTTTATCTCCAAAATAAGAGAAGTTTCCATAATACAAAAAAAAAACTTACACCTGCAATTATTATTATTATTATTATTATTATTATTATTATTATATTATTATTATTATATTATTATTATTATTATTACTTATAATTATATTATTATTATTATTATTATTATTATTATTATTATTATTATTATTATTATTATTATTACTTATAATTATTATTATTATTGTTATTATTATTATTATTATTATTATTATTATTATTATTACTTATAATTATTATTATTATTGTTCCTACTATTATTATTATTGCTATTATTTTATTATTATCATTTTATCATTATTAATATTATTAAACTCACTGGGAAGCGCTAAACCCGGTAGGGTTAAATAAAGATCAAAGAATGGGAGATAATGGAATCTGATCCCCGCGCCCCGCCCCTTCTACATCTCAAAAAAAAAAAAAAAAAAAAAAAAAAACAGTGAAAATTATCCAGAGTGTCAAACTCTCCGTGAATCTGCGTATTTTATTTAACGCTACAATTTCCACAAATCCACTAAGGAAATGTAGATTTTCGAGTGTTTTATTAGACCAGATTCATAGGATTTTTTTATGTATAATTCTGGCCAATTATATTTGCACGCTCCTTGAGCAGGACTGGCGTTGTACAGTGCCAACCCGGGGAGCTCCTCAGGGCTGTGCTCGTTAATCGGGGAGAGGAGACCGGGGGGAGGATATAGTTGTTAAACATGTCTGGGGTCGTTAATCGAGGCTCTGGTCTGTACGGTAGTCGTTGATAGGGACTTTAATCCCACTTATAGTCGTTAATCTGCGATTTAAACCTTCCAGTAGTCGTTAATCAGTTTGCTGAAGTTGTTGAAGGGGGTCTAATTCGCTCCCGTAGTCCTTAAGCAGGTTTTTAGTCGTCGCTGTCGTGGTTCCCTGCTCGTCCCTGAAGCGGCAGACTGAGAACAAACGACAATATTTACTTGGCCTAGAGATGTTTGAGGAATATGTATATCCCTCTCTCCTAGGAAGTTGAGTATACATTCATGTTGTAAGGAAGAAATTCGTGTATATACCAGTACATGCCAGGCCGGGAGCTAGAGCCTCTTCTTGTTTATCATTTTCCGTTGAACCAGAAAAAAAATCTGGAACTGATACATCTTAATAGTAAATTAAAAACGAACTGTAGAAGGTTGGTGTCCTCAGCTGCACTCTGGAAAATAGAGTTGAAATTCCAGAGTTCCAGCGTCACAGGAGGGTTGAATGCTATCTGGAAGAGGCAGCAGGCAGCCAGCGCTGCTGGTCCTCTCTCGAATCCTTTTCTTACCTTCCTTCTTTCTGCCCTTTCCTTCCTTCTCGCATTCCTTCCTTATACATTCATTGTTTTTTCTGACCTCTATCTGCCTTCCCTCCTTTCTTCTCTCCTGCCTTACTGTCTTATTCATTCGTTGTTACTGTTCACCTCCTCCTCCTCCTCCTCCTCCTCCTCCTCCTCCTCATGCCTTCCCTCCCTTCCTTCTTCGTTTTTTCCTTACTTTCTTCCTCCACTCACTGTTCCTGATTACTCCATCGGCCGTCTCCCACCGAGATAGGGCGCCACGAAGAAGGGCAACACATTGACCCTCCGAACTGTGACGCCCTCGCCCAGTTCTGTGGTAATTTTTTTATATATTTTATTTAAAACATCATAAATTACAAGGTAGTATAAAATATTAAATACCACAATAATACAGGATCTGGACAAGATTACGAAGAATTATATCACAAGTGCAAGAGGAAAAATTATGAAACACGCAAAATACATACACACCATGCACTGACACACATTATACAAAATGATAATATATCTGACACATACACACAAAACTGTTGGAGGGGGACCCCCCCCCCATGAAAACTCATCTATAAATACACCCACATCATTCGCACACGTATTGATCACAGCAGTGATCAAACATAAATTTTTGTAACTTTATATATACTTGCAACTGATTATGAGATTTAACTTAAGAACAAAGTCTGGTAATTATCCATCAACATTACTCTATAACAAAAATAAACATTACACAAAATTACATAAGCATATAAAGCATCAACAACTGCAAGATTTTTACAGCATACGTTGCATCAGCAACGAAACTTAATAACATTACAAAAGTGATGGAAAATAAATTATGTAAAAACAAATATCAACCCCATCTAGGAGGAAAGAAATTCCCTACAAAATTACAATAAAAAACTGCGAAAATACATACCAGAAAAATTATCTTTGCAAAAACTGGTAGACTAACATGGACAGTGACTTCTATAACTCTCTTTTAATCTCAAGGACCTATTTTATACAAATCTTGGGCTAATCAAAATCTTGCACACAAAACTTACATGTCAACACAGCACCACTCAGTACATACCTTCCCGACCCTCACATTCCTTCGCAAGTCCTTTACCTCATACACTCTCCCTCCGAAAAACTAATGTCAACCTGCTTATAAAGGAAACCAGTCCTTTACGTATAATTAGCTCGCCAACTGAATGAGGCCATTGACCGTAAGTTTGCAGTAGGTCTCCGGAAAACGTGTCTTCCACTGTCCCCCGTAAATAAGTTTGTTTCTGCAAACCGTTCTATATATGCCCGCCGCAATTGCCCTAATCCTAATTCTTCCTCCTCCCGTGTCCCTCATCCCCCAGGAAATATACAGAAAATCCACCACTACATACATAATCGCCCTTTTCAATTCTCTGGAGACCCCGCGTACTTCTAATATTAAGGCTCGCAGGGTCTCTACATTACCCCCACCCATCAACCGAAAAACCTTTCGCTAGCCACACCCTTACCTCCCTCAACTCTTCACAGAAATAAACCGCATGAAAAGCTGTTTCCTGTTCTCCACAGTGATCGCAGGTCTGTTCCCTCACCAATCCCATTGAACACAAAACAGCTTTCGATGCTAATATCCCCATTATAAACCTATATACAAACTCCCGTACTCTCGGCATTAACTTAAGCTTTCGAAAGTCATTCCATATCATACCCCAATCATACAAGAGATAAACCGATACCCCCTGTATGATTTCCGGCCTTCTGCTCATCGTCACCAAACGCCCCACCCTAAGTTTTTTTCACCTCCCTAATCAATAACAATAACCTCAGCATATCCTCGCATTCAATTAATTCTTTTCCGCTCCACCATCTCCTCACATCCTTCATCACTTTCCCCACTCTAACCCCTTTTTCTCCCCCCTCCCTAACGAACCTCTGTTTCACATATAAAGCCTTTACTCTCGGCCCCAACGCTAAAAGGCCTACTCCTCCACTGCGTATATTCAACATCACCACCTCCTTGCTTAGCCATGCCCTCCCGAAACCCCAAACATAGCGTAATGCCCTCCTCTGAATCTCATGTACGTCTGGAGTCCGCAGTGGATACATCACAGCCATACTCCACACTTTACTATAAACTAATGAATTTACAATTATTGCCCGCTGTTGTAAGGTGACATTCCCCGCCCGTAAACTTCTTAACCTTTTTACTGCCTTCTCCACCACCACCTCCGAATTCACCTGCCTAGCCTCTCGCGCATCTGTCATGTATATAACTCCACAAATTTTTAGCCTAGCCACTACTTCCCACCCAAACTCCAACCCCAAGCCCCTCCCCCACCCAGGCACCCACCTCCAGCAAACTTGATTTTACTCTGTTCACCCGCATGCCAGATGCCCTCCCGAAAAGCTCCAACACACTTTCCACCGTATGCAATCCCTCCACTCCGGCTATCAGAACAGTGGTATCATCCACATACCCCACCACATCTATACACCCATCCTTCTCCCCATTTAAAATCCCCCTCCCCTCAACGAGCCCATAAAATGGATGCTGCATACACGCAAACAATATTTGAGACAGGGACACCCCTGTCTCAAACCCCTCTCCATCCTTACAGGCCTTCCCAACCTGCCATTAATTTGTACTCTCACCATTGCAGATGAATACATTGTATCAACCCACCTCACCACTCCCATGCCAAAACCGAGATGCAACAAACTAGCCCTCAGAAAGTTTCTATCCACACAGTCATATGCATTTTCCCAATCAATGCCCAAAAGCCCTCCTCCGCTGCAACCCTCCAAAAAATCCCTAATGTGGCCATGCCCATCTCTCATGCTTCTGCCCAGAATACCCATCTGCCCCTTATGAATAACCCCACCTAACACCTTCTTCATCCTATTGCCCAGTATCTTCGCGAAAATCTTGTAGTCGGCACACATTAGCGAAATAGCTCTGTACTCACTCAATACTCTTCCCTCTTGCTTTTTGCGTACTAATACGACTACACCCGTTCGCTGAGTCTGTCCTAACTGTCCCTCCTGTCGCATACAATTCATGACCCTCCCATTGAATTCTATAAAAATCATTTGATATCCCATCTATACCCGGCACCTTGCCAGTACTCATGTTGAACACAGCCTCCTCAACTTCCACCATGCTAATCTCACCTCCCATCCCCATGCCCTCCTCTCCATATGACCCTAAACCTCTCCCCCCCACACCTCCTCAATAGCATTGCCCTCCTCCCCCTTCCCCCACTTCTTTTGGAACCAGAAATCAGCATAATTGCTCATGCCTTCTGTAGTATTCAGTACCTGTCCCTTGTGATAACCACCCATATCATCACTTACCTCCAAGTTTAAAATAGTCGAATCCTTCTGCCTTACCCTAAAACCTCGCAAAACACTTCCCGAAGGTTTATCACCCCACAGCACAGCCTCCATTTCCGCCCTTACACGTACTGCATCAAATCTACCATTATGTAACTCTGCCAACCTGTCCTTGAGTTGCACCATGTTTCCGTACTGCCGCCCCCCCCCCTTCCTCATAACACCCATTTAGCTGATATTCAAAATAATTTTGCAACCCATACCTCCACCCTGCCTCTTCCCTTCCCTTCCTCTTATAGAAACCTGCTATACCCGGCTTAGCATGCCTTTCCCACCATTCTAAGACACATGACTCTACCTCTCTAGAATCCCAAAAAGTTTTCCACCATTCCCCAAAAGCCATACTCACCTCCTCACTCCTCACGAGTCTTGCATTTAATTTCCAAAAACCAGATTGTATCCTAACCATACCTTCCCAATCAAGATCTGCTATAACTGCCCTATGATCAGAAAACCCCACATCAAAAGTCCTGACTCCCAACACACGTACAGCTTCTGTTGCATAGATCCTATCTAATCTTGCAGCATAATCCCGTCTGACAAACATATACTCAACCTGCCAACCCCCCCCTCCCCACAACATCCAAAACCCCCACGTCTCCAAACACATTACGTAACAAGCCCAACATACACCCCGCCCCCTCGGTTCCACATCCCCCCCCTGATAACACAATTCCAATCTCCCCCTATTACAGTGACTAAAGGTAAACCCCTTAAATAGTACATCAAAAATTCCCTCACAAAGTTCTCCTTGACTCGTGCGTTGCCATCTGCCGGCATATACACTCCTATAAAACAAACCCTCGTTGCACCCCACTCCCCCTCCACCCTCACGACCCCTCCCCCCCTCCACCCTCACGACCCTCCCCCCCCTCCTCCCACCCCAAAATACGCAATGGACTGGTTTCCTTTACAGCCACAGCAGCCCCACCTTTTAACCTCAAAGAGCCACTCACATACAACTTATATCCTTTCAAAGACAACTCACAACCAAACTTATAATTGTGCTCCTGAATGAAACATATATCTATCGTTACAACCTTGAATTATGACAGTAAAGGAGGCTTGCTCCGCCGCCTTGGAATAGCACCCGCGTGACCTGGCTGCTGACTAGAGCCCCGTTTGTCACCTTGTCTGTCCAGTCCCCCAACCCCCCCCCTTATCCTTTGAACCTTTCAGTACTTCAGCACCGCTACACCCACTCTCCGAGAGATCCAACCTGGGCTTCCAAGACTTCTTCCCAGGTCTCTCCCGGGCGTTAAGAAGTCATCCATATCAGACGTCCCAGCTGTTCTCTTGCGTGAACCTCCGTCTCCACATGTAACCTCCTCTTCCATGCAGGCTCTGTGCACCTCAGCCACTACCGTGTGCTTCTTCCCCTCATTGCACACGGTCTTCCCACGTCCCGATGAGACTGTAGTCTCCTCCAATGAGCGTCCACGCTGCTCATCATCCAGACTCCCCTCCACCTCACTCAGGAAGGTATTCAAAACCTCATCCAACATTCCATCCTGTTGCATTACAGGCTCACCGTCATCGTTCGTCGTCGTCGTCTGCTCAGGCCCCGTCCCCACAGGTAACGTAGCACATGAGTCCGTCTCTGCCTCTGCTTTATCCACTTCCTCACTCCAACTGCACGATGCCTGCCTTTCGGCTGTATCTGTCTCCTGCACCACAGGACCCAACTGCTGATCCACTGGTGTTGGCATCTGTTCCCTCCGTCCTGGTTTCCTATGGCATTGGGCTGCCATATGGTCAAATGATCCGCACAGCCTACAAGTCTGCCTCTGTCCTGCATAGTATACGTAGACCTGCATTCGGAACTCTTCCAGTAAAACATATGAAGGAATTGATTGCCGTAACGTCATCTTCAGATTGAAGGATCCCTCGGGCAGTCCCACATAAGCCCCTTCCTTCCACACTCCCAATTCCGCTGCATGAATCTTGCCATAACGACGGAAGACCGCAACCACATCATACTCTGTAGCTTCAAAGGGCACATTCCTGACTTTTACGTATGTCACATAGCTGGATACATCATGTAGACATACCTCCACTGCTGCATTCACGGCCATCCTCTTCTCGTGGTACTTGTCAACTATGCTTGAGTAAAATCCATCATTTATAAATTTGATGAAAATCCTCGTTACTCCGTTAACAGCCACACCATTAAGCTCTTCATTGGGTATCCCATACACATCACGAATAATCGTAGGGAGTAGCACCTGCATTGTAGAACTGCTTAGGGCCCCACGTACTAATTCCACACAGACAGTATTCACACGTCTGCCATGTCTATCCGCCATGTTGATTACTCAAAACAGGCAAACTGCGCAGAAAATCAACTGAATCGGGAGCGCCTGCGCAGCACGTCCACTCGGCCCGGAAGCGAAGAGGACAATCATTGTGGTAATTTATCAGGAATCCAATTAGGATCTTTGTTTTGGTTTTTGCAATAATTCTTGTATATATCTGGCGTTGAGAAGGTTCACTCAGCTCTATCAGACCCTCAGAGAGTATTTGATATGGCTAACTCCTCCTTATTGAAATAAAAACAGAAAACTCAATAATAAACATTTTTATTAATCATTAAATTAGTAAAGAATATAAAATACTTAAACATGAAATAGATCCTACTTTAAGCGAAAATGAAATATGTGAATAATTATTGATTCACAGATAATATGTAAACAATGACGTAACTTGGTGTAGTGCCGATGTTCTGGGTAAGTAGCTCTGAACAGTGGTTGGGACCCCCAAGCCGTTGTTGATGGGAGGGGAAGAGGTCACAACTGGTCGTGACTGTAGACAGTGTCCCCAACAAGCTTATATATTCTGCTGAGGAGAGGTTGCCCGATCTTCTGACCACCACACTCCTATTGAAGCAGTTAATAGCCAGTCAAGAACCACCATAAACGCTGGGGTAGTTACAACCGGGAGAAGGCTGCTTGAAAGGTGTGTAGCTGCCTGGGTTTTCGGATACGTGTGGAAGGGGGACCAGTGTATGTAGAGAGGTCCGGTGATGTCTCGATCTTAGCACGACCAAGGCTGCTCTTATCTTTGTCTCTCATGAGCCGGATGACCAGAGCCAACAGTCAAGGCTAAAAATAATAATAAAAAACCATACAGTTACACACCACTCGATAAATCACTCACACGATAGGCGTACTGCCTTTAAAAGAAATGGTGAAGATTAAGAGATAACAACACTGCGTAAATTCAAAGCGAGGAATTAATAAAGTGGAGTCTAAAACCCCAAACAAGAGCTAAGTTCTTACTGAAACCAAATCCCAAAACATAATAATTTAGACAGATTTGATGGCAGCCGCAAGTCAAGTGACTGACCACAGGTTGGACACACTCGTCACCTCATCGGGTGGAGAAAGGAAGGGTAGGGGGGTAGCGGGACTATGCACCCACCCTAACTAAACCAGCAGACTGCCCAGCAAACTGCCACCACCATTCATTCATATTTCACCACTCCTGCCCAATGAACTTTTCCCTCTAATAGTCAGAGGGGTTTCCTAGAGTGTAATCTTGGTGTTTCCTAGAGTGTTATCTTGGTGTTTCCTAGAGTGTTATCTTGGTGTTTCCTAGAGTGTTATCGTGGTCTTTCTCAAAGTGCTATCCTGGTCATTCCTTAAGTGTTATCTTAGTGATTTTTAAAGTTTTATCTCGGTTCTTCCTAGAGAATTATCTTGGTCTTTTCTGGAGTATTGTTTTAGTGTTTCCTACAGTGTCATCTTGATGTTTCTTAAAGTGTTATCTTGGAGTTTAGGATATCAGATCTTGTTTCATATTAGTAAGTCAAAAAAATAAGAAGTCACAGTACCATGGCAGGAGGAATTGTTAGCCTTGTCGACACCAACAGTTCCCTTGACCGTCGCTGTCATCCTATTATTGGTCCTCTGCCTAAAACTATCTACACTTCTAGTCTTCACAGACGCTGTCTTATTGAAACATCTCTTATAAAGGGGATATTAATAAGGTCTTGATCATATCTCTCCAAGAGAGAACCCGCAGTAATGGATTTAAATTAGACAAGTTTAGATTTAGAAAGGACATAGGAAAGTATTGGTTTGGAAAAAGGGTAGTTGATGAGTGGAACAGTCTTCCTAATTGGGTTATTGAGGCTAAACCCTTGGGTAGTTTCAAATTTAGGTTGGATAACTGCATGAGCGGTTGGATTTGAGTGGGACTTGCATATGGGTGGATAGAGATATCAGAGCTTATTTCATGGGTAGTTTTGAAAATTTGGTTGGGTAAATGTATTGTTAGTGGGATGGATTGTAAAGGACCTGCCTAGTGTGGGCCAACAGGCCTGCTGCAGTGTTCCTCCTTTCTTATGTTCTTATGTACACAACACTTCTAATATGAATCTTAGTCCTGGCTTTGTCTCTGTAGATGCCCTCCTCTCTCCTTGCATTGTCAAGATGCTATGAACTTCAAAATACTCGTGACTTGACCTGGCTTTTCGTCTCCTACTCACCTTATCTCTTTACCTCTTGCCTCTCCTGTCTTTTGCCCTGGTGGGGCTTTCTCCCACAGGGGATTTTGTTTTGCCCCTGTGGGCCAGTAGCTCTTCAGCAGTGCTTTTCTCTTCTCTTATTTTTATAGACTACCTCCACAATTACTACTACTATTTCTTCACTATGACTTAAGAAATCGTAATGACACGATTGCAAATAAACCATACCCCCGGCCGGGATTGAACCCGCGGTCAACCGCGGGTTCAATCCCGGCCGGGGGTATGGTTCTTCACTATTACTACGCTTCCTGAAGTTTTTTCCCTACTAGTACTACTAGTACAGTGGGCACGTGTACTTAGCTCTGTGAAGACCTGTTTGTGTGCTCTCTCTGAATCTGAACCAGGATGCCCTCTCTTGAGCAACTTTACCAGCAGCTGAAAAAAAGAGCTTAGGGTTGCTAAGTAGGAGATACGGCGATTAACGGAGGAGAACAAGAGGATTCGAAGTAATCCTCCTGTTGTGAGTCCCCAGGTTAAGAGGGGAGCTTGGGCAGTGGCCGGGCAACATGGAACCAAGCTGAGGATCCAGAAGACTGTTGGCGAGGCAGAAACAACGAGAACCCAGAAGACTACTGTGGAAACTTCCAACCTATTTTCGGTGCTACCTGACGAATGTGGGTGTTCTACTGGGAATGTCACAATGAGCACCAAGGAAGCATTGGCTGACCTGAGTGAGACATCCCTAGAAACCCCAACGAAAACCATCGAGAACGTCTTGACGTATTCCACAAGTGAAGGTGTGGTGCTACCTAAAGAATGTGAGTCGACTACTGGGAACATCACGATGGACGTCGCCAAGGAAGGTAAAAATATTGTTGTTGTTGGGGATAGCCAGATTAGGTACATGGATAGGGCATTCTGCTTGAAGGATAGGAGTAGGAGGCAGAGAGTGTGTTTTCCTGGGGCTGGGATGAAAGATATTGTTAGCCATCTGGATGACATCATGAGAGGTAATGGGAGCAATCCTATTATCTGTCTCAGTGCTGGAGGCAACGATGTTGGCAGACGTAGGAGTGAGGACCTGATTAGCAGGTATAGGTCAGCAATAGAGATAATTAGGAGGAAGGGTGGGAACCCTGTCATATGTGGTATTTTGCCAAGGAGAGGAGTTGGAAATGAATGGCTGTCCAGAGCAATTGGTGTTAATTGCTGGCTGGACAAATACTGTAAGGAAAATGCGGTAACATTCATTGACAACTGGGACCTCTTCTATGGCAGAAATGACATGTATGCCAGGGATGGGGTTCACTTATTTAGGTGTGGGGTGGGAGCACTGGCCAACGCAATGGAGGGAGCTGTTAGTTCTTTAAACTAGGAATAGTTAGTGTTATGGGTTTTGGCGGGAAAACAGTGAAGTCGCAGGGTAGTAATATGAGTACTAGGAGAACTAGTAATATTCAAAATGAGGTGGATATTGGAAAGCCAGTGGCACTAATTGACAAGGACAGTAATAGGTTTAGTGGAATAACAGAAAGGAGCAGGAAGGGTAAAGAGAAAGGAGGGTTCATAAATATATATTTCACAAATAGTCGTAGTGCTAGGAATAAGATGGACGAGTTGAGACTAGTTGCTAGTGCAGGTAACATTGATGTATTTGCCATAACTGAGATGTGGTTTAATTCAAAAAGTCGGGACATGCCTGCAGAATGTCATATTCAGGGTTTTAAATTGTTCCAAGTAAATAGAAGTATCGGGAAGGGGGGTGGGGTGGCATTGTATGTCCAAGATCGCTTGAACTGTTGCATAAAAACTGGTATTAAGTCTGAAGTAACACATACAGAGTCTGTTTGGATAGAATTTTCAGAGGGGCATGAAAAATTGATTTTAGGTGTGATATACCGTCCCCCAAACTTAGATAGGGACCAGGGGGGAGACTACTATGGGAGGAAATTGTTAGGGCCACAAGGCACGATAATGTAGTAATTCTAGGAGACTTTAACTTTAGTCATATTGATTGGAATTTCTTGACTGGGAATTTAGAATCATACGACTTCTTAGAAGTAGTTCAAGATTGTTTTTCGAAGCAGTTTGTGACAGAACCTACAAGGGGTAATAACCTGCTTGACTTAGTTCTGGCAAACAATGAATCCCTTGTTAATAATTTAGAAATTTCAGAGGAACTGGGTGCTAGCGACCACAAATCAATTACATTTAGCATTGAATGGAAGTATGATAGTAGGGATAACTCAGTAACAGTCCCAGATTTTCGCTTAGCAGATTACGATGGGCTTAGAGAACACTTATCATCTGTTGACTGGGGTAACGAAGAGAGCTATCAATATGACAGTTTTCTGAACACTATACATGCTGCCCAAAGAACATTTATCCCGTATAAAGAAATTAGATCAAATAGAAATGACCCAAAATGGATGAATAATAGGCTGAAATATCTACTAGGGCACAAGAAAGGAATTTATAGGCGTATCAAAAGAGGTGAGGGTCATTTTATGAATCAGTATATTGACATTAAGAGGGACATCAAAAAGGGGATAAGAAAAGCTAAAAGGGACTATGAAATTAAAGTTGCTAGGGATTCTAAAACAAACCCAAAAAGTTTTTTCCAGGTCTATAGAACAAAAGTTAGAGATAAGATAGGTCCCCTTAAAGGTAACTATGGACATCTTATTGACAAAGAGAATGAAATGTACTCGATTTTAAATAATTATTTTCTCTCGGTTTTTACACAGGAAGACACTAACAATATTCCAGTAATTAATTTTTATAGTGGGCCAGAAGATAAATTATGTAACATCACAGTCACTAGTGAAATGGTTGTGAAGCAGATAGACCGACTGAAGCAAAATAAGTCACCGGGTCCTGATGAGGTTTTTTCAAGGGTTCTAAAGGAATGCAAAATGGAACTCTGTGAACCATTAACTAATATTTTTTTAATTTATCTCTTCAAACAGGTGTAGTGTCTGATATGTGGAAGATGGCTAATGTAATTCCTATTTTTAAAACAGGGGACAAGTCGTTACCATCAAATTACCGCCCAATAAGCCTGACCTCAATTGTAGGCAAATTACTAGAGTCAATTATAGCTCAGATTATAAGAAGGCATCTCGATAAGCATAGCTTGATTAATGATACTCAGCATGGATTCACAAGAGGCCGGTCTTGTCTAACTAATTTATTAACTTACTTCAGTAAAGCTTTTGAGGCTGTTGACCACGATAAAGAATTTGATATTATTTACTTAGATTTTAGAAAGGCTTTTGATAGAGTTCCTCACCAAAGACTGTTAAAAAAGTGGCAGCTCATGGCATTGGGGGAAAAGTGCTCTCGTGGATCGAGTCATGGCTCACAGACAGGAAGCAGAGAGTGTCCATAAATGGGGTTAAATCCGAGTGGGGATCTGTAACAAGTGGCGTTCCACAGTGATCAGTCATGGGTCCGTTGTTGTTTATAATATATATCAATGATCTTGATGAGGGAATTACTAGTGATATGAGCAAATTCGCCGATGACACAAAGATAGGTAGGATAATTGATTCAAACGTAGATGTTATGGAACTTCAGGAGGATTTAAACAAACTCTATTCTTGGTCAGAAAAGTGGCAGATGCAGTTCAATGTAGATAAATGCAAAGTTCTGAAGCTCTGGAGTGTCCATAACCCTAGTACTTATAAGTTAAATGATGTAGAACTTAGCCATACAGATTGCGAAAAGGACTTGGGGGTTATAGTGAGCAGCAACCTTAAACCAAGACAGCATGCCTAACCGTACGTAATAGAGTTGGTAGAATTACCGACAATATGTAAAGTAAAAGGACACAAATGCAACTAATGTGACTTTTTATTGTGGCAACGTTTCGCTCTCCAGGAGCTTTATCAAGCCATTACAAACAATACATGGACACAAAGGGTATATAAAGGCTCAGAGTGAGGGGCAATACTAGTGAGGTACCATTTCGATGTTCACTAGTGGTAGTAGAAGTAGTAGTAGTAGTAAGAACATAAGAACATAAGAAAGGAGGAACACTGCAGCAGGTCTGTTGGCCCATACTAGGCAGGTCCTTTACAATTCATCCCACTAACAAACATTTGACCAACCCAATTTTCAATGCCACCCAAGAAACAAGCTCCGATGTGCAAGTCCCTCTCAAATCCAACCCCTCCCACTCATGTACTTATCCAACCTAAATTTGAAACTACCCAAAGTCCTAGCCTCAATAACCCAACTAGGTAGACTGTTCCACTCATCAACTACCCTATTTCCAAACCAATACTTTCCTATGTCCTTTCTAAATCTCAACTTATCTAATTTAATTCCATTACTGCGGGTTCTCTCTTGGAGAGATATCCTCAAGACCTTGTTAATATCCCCTTTATTAATACCTATCTTCCACTTATACACTTCGATCAGGTCTCCTCTCATTTTTCGTCTAACAAGTGAATGTAACTTAAGAGTCTTCAATCTTTCTTCATAAGGAAGATTTCTAATGCTATGTATTAATTTAGTCATCCTACGCTGAATGTTTTCTAACGAATTTATGTCCATTCTGTAATATGGAGACCAGAATTGAGCTGCATAATCTAGGTGAGGCCTTACTAATGATGTATAAAGCTGCAGTATGACCTCTGGACTTCTGTTGCTTACACTTCTTGATCTAAATCCCAGTAATCTATTTGCCTTATTATGTACGCTTAGGCATTGCTGTCTTGGTTTAAGGTTGCTGCTTACCATAACCCCCAAGTCCTCTTCGCAATCTGTATGGCTAAGTTCTACATTATTTAACTTATAAGTGCTAGGGTTATGGACACTCCCGAGCTTCAGAACCTTGCATTTATCTACATTGAACTGCATCTGCCACTTTTCTGACTAAGAGTAGAGTTTGTCTAAATCCTGATGGAAATAAATGATATAAAATACCGACACAATGGAAATATAAACACAAATGCAGTATAATGTGATCCTTTATTGACAACGTTTCACCCACACAGTGGGCTTTCTCAAGTCACACACGGATCTACCTGGGGTTGGAAGGTACGAGAGTATTTATGGGTGTGGGTGAAACGTTGTGAATAAAGGATCACATTATACTGCATTTGTGTTTATATTTCCATTGTCTAAATCCTCCTGAAGTTCCCTAACATCTACGTTTGAATCAATTATCCTACCTATCTTAGTGTCATCGGCGAATTTGCTCATATCACTAGTAATTCCTTCATCAAGATCATTGATATATATTATAAACAACAACGGGCCCAAGACTGATCACTGTGGAACGCCACTTGTTACTGATCCCCACTCGGATTTAACCCCATTTATGGACACTCTGCTTCCTGTCTGTGAGCCATGATTCGATCCACGAGAGCACCCTTCCCCCAATGCCATGAGCTGCTACTTTCTTCAACAGTCTTTGGTGCGGAACTCTATCAAATGCCTTACTAAAATCTAAGTAAACAGTATCAAATTCTTTATCATGGTCAACAGCCTCAAAAGCTTTAATGAAGAAAGTTAATAAATTAGTTAGACAAGACCGGCCTCTTGTGAATCCATGCTGAGTATCATTAATCAAGCTATGCTTATTGAGATGGCTTCTTATAATCTCAGCTATAATTGACTCTAGTAATTTGCCTACAATTGAGGTCAGGCTTATTGGGCGGTAATTTGACGGTAACGACTTGTCCCCTGTTTTAAAAATCAGGAATTACATTAGCCATCTTCCACATATCAGACAATACACCTGTTTGAATTATTATTATTATTATAATCAAGGGGGAAGCGCTAAACCCGGAGGATTATACAGCGCCTGGGGGGGGGATGTGGAAGGCATTCAGGCTTAATTCGGGGAACTGGAGCACAGATCCAATTCCCTAAATCAAGAGCCCCTCACCAACATCAAGGAACCTTCCTTGAGGGGCACCTGTTTGAAGAGATAAATTAAAAATATTAGTTAATGGTTCACAGACTTCCATTTTGCATTCCTTTAGAACCCTTGAAAAAACCTCATCAGGACCCGGTGACTTATTTTGCTTCAGTCGGTCTATCTGCTTCACAACCATTTCACTAGTGACTGTGATGTTACATAATTTATCTTCTTCTGGCCCACTATAAAAATTAATTACCGGAATATTATTAGTGTCTTCCTGTGTAAAAACCGAGAGAAAATAATTATTTAAAATCGAGCACATTTCATTCTCTTTGTCAGTAAGAGGCCCATAGTTATTTTTAAGGGGACCTATCGTATCTCTGACTTTTGTTCTATGTACCTGGAAAAAACTTTTTGGGTTAGTTTTAGAATCCTAGCAACTTTAATTCTCATAGTCCCTTTAGCTTTTCTTATCCCCTTTTTAATGTCCCTCTTAATGTCAATATACTGATTCATAAGATGACCCTCGCCTCTTTTGATACGCCTATAAATTCCTTTCTTGTGCCCTAGTAGATATTTCAGCCTATTATTCATCCATTTTGGGTCATTTCTATTTGATCTAATTTCTTTATAAGGGATAAACGTTCTTTGAGCAGCATGTATTGTGTTCAGAAAACTGTCATATTGATAGCTCTCTTCGTTACCCCAGTCAACAGATGATAAGTGTTCTCTAAGCCCATCGTAATCTGCTAAGCGAAAATCTGGGACTGTTACTGAGTTACCGCTACTATCATACTTCCATTCAATGCTAAATGTAATTGATTTGTGGTCGCTAGCACCCAGTTCCTCTGAAACTTCTAAATTATTAACAAGGGATTCATTGTTTGCCAGAACTAAGTCAAGCAGGTTATTACCCCTTGTAGGTTCTGTCACAAACTGCTTCAAAAAACAATCCTGAACTACTTCTAAGAAGTCGTATGATTCTAAATTCCCAGTCAAGAAATTCCAATCAATATGACTAAAGTTAATTAAAGTCTTCTAGAATTACTACTTTATCGTGCCTTGTGGCCCTAACAATTTCCTCCCATAGCAGTCTCCCCTGGTCCCTATCTAAATTTGGGGGACGGTATATCACACCTAAAATTAACTTTTCATGCCCCTCTGAAAATTCTATCCAAACAGACTCTGTATGTGTTACTTCAGACTTAATACCCGTTTTTATGCAACAGTTCAAGCGATCTCGGACGTACAATGCCACGCCACCCCCCTTCCCGATACTTCTATCTACTTGGAACAATTTAAAACCCTGAATGTGACATTCTGCAGGCATGTCCCGACTTTTTTAATTAAACCACGTCTCAGTAATGGCAAATACATCTATGTTACCTGCACTAGCAACTAGTCTCAACTCGTCCATCTTATTCCTAGCACTGCGACTATTTGTGTAATAAATACCTAAAGACCCTCCTCTCTCTTTATCCTTCCTGCTCCTTTCTGTTATTCCACTAATCCTATTACTGTCCTTGTCAATTAGTGCCACTGGCTTTCCAATATCCACCTTATTTTGCCTATTACTAGTTCTCCTAGTACTCATATTACTACTCTGAGACTTCACAGTTTTCCCGCAAAAACCCATACCACTAACTATTCCTAGTTTAAAGACCTAACAGCTCTCTCCACTGCGTTGGCCAGTGCTCCCACCCCACACCTAGATAAGTGAACCCCATCCCTGGCATACATGTCATTTCTGCCATAGAAGAGGTCCCAGTTGTCAATGAATGTTACCGCATTTTCCTTACAGTATTTGTCCAGCCAGCAATTGACACCAATTGCTCTGGACAACCATTCATTTCCAACTCCTCTCCTTGGCAAAATGCCACATATGACAGGTTTCCCACCCTTCCTCCTAATTATCTCTATTGCTGACCTATACCTGCTAATCAGGTCCTCACTCCTACGTCTGCCAACATCGTTGCCTCCAGCACTGAGACAGATAATAGGATTGCTCCCATTACCTCTCATGATGTCATCCAGACGGCTAACAATATCCTTCATCCCAGCCCCAGGAAAACACACTCTCTGCCTCCTACTCCTATCCTTCAAGCAGAATGCCCTATCCATGTACCTAATCTGGCTATCCCCAACAACAACAATGTTTTTACCTTCCTTGGCGTCGTCCGTCGTGATGCTCTGAGTAGTCGACTCACATTCGCCAGGTAGCATTACACCACTTGTATAATTCGTCAAGACGTTCTCGATGGTCTTCGTTGGGGTTTCTAGGGATGTCTCACTTACGTCTGCCAATGCTTCCTTGGTGCTCGTTGTGGCATTCCCAGTAGAACACTCACATTCGCCAGGTAGCACCGAGAATGAGTTGGAAGTTTCCACAGTAGTCTTCTGGTTTCTCGTTGTTTCTGCCTCTCCAACCGTTTTCTTGATCTTCAGCTTGGTTCCATGTTGCCCGGCCACTGACCAAGCTCCCCTCTTAACCTGGGGACTCACAACTGGAGGATTACTACGAATCCTCTTGTTCTCCTCCGTTAATCGCCGTATCTCCAGCTTAGCAACTCTGAGCTCTTCTCTCAGCTGCTGGTAAAGCTGCTCAAGAGAGGGCATCCTTAGATTCCCAAGGTAACTATTTAGAGTTCAACTATTGATGGTTCCAAGTCCCAATAGCCTCTCACGCGCCTTCTTCTAATTGAATAGATCTTTAGGGCTGGAATAGCCAGGTGTAAGAGGAGGAGGAAGAGGAGGAGGAGGAGAAGGGGAGGTAGAGGAGGAGGGGGGGGAGGAGGAGGAGGAGGGGAAGGCGAGGAGTGGAACGCTGTGGTACCTGAGTGGCAGACTTGCAGGAGATCATGCATGGGAGAGTGGTGTGCTCTGACCTCCTGCACTCCTCCTCCTCCTCCTCCTCCTCCTCCTCCTCCTCCTCCTCCCTATGTCTTTTCTGCTTTTTATCTCCTTTGTTCTTGAGTTTCTGTCAACAACTAAACAATGGTTTCCTCCCCTTCCCTCCTTCTCCCCCTCCTTCCATCCCTCCTTTTGTTTCCCTCCCTCTCTCCCTCCCTCCCTCCCTCCTTCCCTCCCTCCCTCCCTCCCTCCCTCCCTCCCTCTCTCCCTCTCTCCCCTCCCTCCTCCCCTCCCGATCTCCCCCTCACTCCCTCTCTCCCCTCCGTCATCCCGCTCCTTTCCCTCCCCCACCCACCATAACATGAGAGAGGGAGGGGGTGAGGCTACATCCCCTCCCCACTCACACACTTCAACAATTACATCAGCCAGCGCTGGGAAACACTCCCCCACTTTTACATACATTACGCAGATTTCGAAGGGAATCTTCCGGAAATTTTTTACCCTTTAAAGTGGAGCTGAAATGTTGCGGAAAGTGCAGGGAGGGGGAGGTTGGGGAGGAGGGATGTTGGGGAGGGGGAGGTTGGGGAGGGGGGAAGATTGGGAGGGGGGTTGTTGGGGGAGGGGAGAGGTTGGGGGAGGGGAGAGGTTGGGGGGGTTGGGGGGAGGAAGAGGTTGGAGGAGGGGGATGTTGGGGGAGGGGGGAAGAGAGAGAGGAGAGAAATGGATTAAGTGTGGCAGGTTAGTGGATGGAATTATCTGTTAAAGTACATCACAGTTATGCCAAAGGTATATCACAGGTATACCACATGCACATCACAGGTATATCACAGGTATACTACAGGTATATCACAGGTATACCACATGTACATCACAGGTATATCACAGGTATGCCACAGATATATCACAGGTATACTACAGGTATATCACAGGTATACCACATGTACATCACAGGTATATCACAGGTATACCACAGATATATCACAGGTATACTACAGGTACACCACAGGACACCACAACTATGCTATAGGTGTAGATTTTAACGTTAACATATGAATTTCATTCTCATTCCTCTTCGTCATCATCATCATTATTATCATCATCATCATCACGTCTCCTCCTTATCCAGCAGCGGTGAATAATATGCAGGCTTTCAAGGTCTTGTTTACCCGAGCCCGCAGACGCCTCAGAGAGCCGGGTAAATGAGATTTGCCCAGCTGTTGTGTGTGAGTGGAGGGTTGTGGAGGGTCTGGAGAGGGTTGTAAAAGGGTCTGGAAGGTTGTGGAGGGTCTGGAGGGGGGTTGCGAGAGGGTCTAGAAGATTGTGGTGGTCTGGAAGGGGAATTTGATAGGGGTCTGGAAGGTTGTGGAGGGTCTGGAAGGTTGTGGAGGGGTCTACAAGGTTGGGGAAGGCTCTGGAGGTGGTAGTGAAAAGATCTGGAAGGGGAGGGATCTGGAGGGGTTGTGTCTCGGTCTGGAGGAAAATCGAGTGTGAAAAGTGTGGAGGAGTGTGAAGGTGTGGAGGAGTGTGGAGGAGTGGGAGGAGTGTGGAGGAGTGTGGAGGAGTGTGGAGGAGTGTGGAGGAGTGTGGAGGAGGTGTGGAGGAGTGTGGAGGAGTGTGGAGGAGTGTGGAGGAGTGTGGAGGAGTGTGGAGGAGTGGGGAAAGGAGTGTGGAGGAGTGTGGAGGAGTGTGGAGGGGGTGGAGGAGTGTGGAGGAGTGTGGAGGAGTGTGGAGGAGTGTGGAAGAAGGAAAACATCTTAGGTATTATATGTACATATGCAAAGGGAAGACAATTGTTGCCTTGTGCATTTATGCATCAGTAAAGACAACTTAAGAATTGTATGTATGAGAGAGACAAATCTTTTTTATGTGTATGGAAAACAACAGCTTCAGTTCATCACAACTCAGTTGGGTTAATTGGGGAAAGCAAAGTGATAAAAAATAATGCTGGGATAACCCAGGAAAGTCGCCTTGCAGTGAGTTATGATCATCCGGGTCACTACAACCCTGAGGCAAGATGTCTGCCAGGAAGATTCTCATTTGAGATAATTCTTAGTCTCTCACTTCCACAGTCTCTCTGACGATATACTTAATCTCTCGTGATCCCTCCGATGCTTAAAGAGCTCAGAGAAGCTCTTTAAGCATTCATGCAATTTCTGCTCACCTGTACGTTAGAGAGCTGTTGTTGTTGGTCGTATTTTAAGGAGGAGAACGAAAGAACCCAAGCGGAAATTAGCCATATTCCTCGGCCTTCTGGAGTTATCCGGGTTTAATAGCCCTCCAAGGTTAATAGCCTGCCTGGGTTAACAGCTCTCCAGGGTTAATAGCTTGATAAAAACCTTCTACTTCTTCTCCTTCTTCTTCTTCTTCTTCTTCTTCTTCTTCTTCTTCTTCTTCTTCTTCTTCTTCTTCTTCTTCTTCTTCTTCTTCTTCTTCTTCTTCTTCTTCTTCTTCTTCGTCTAAGAAACAAATACTGAAATCCAGGAAGAAAGACCATACTCACCTGGGTACCAAGTAGTGTCGGTATGCGAAGATCCAGGCTGCGAACGAAGTTACCAAATTTTGTCACAAGGGGAGGAGAGGTTACTTGTCCCTGTAGCACCCAACCTACGACAGGCTGAACAGATCACAGGCAACAATTACACGACGAATAGGAAGGACACTGAACCATTCACCAGGACCAGAAGTGTGGTACGACGCAACTTCACAACCTCAACCCTCACCTGCCGACAGACACCTGACCTACCCATCACTTCAAAGCTAGTCGTTGCCTGTACCTCGACTACTCCGTGAAGGAGAATCAGTTAGAATGCAGCAGAAGAATACTTTCAGCACTGCTGCGCAGTAATACATTACTTTCTACATCTGCGAGGCGACACTTCCACGAAGATGTCACCTTCAGTACTCAGTACTCAGTACTCAGTGGTCAGTCGTCACGTGAGGTCACAGACCCTGAGCTGCTTTGGGGATTAGTGTGGACGGTTACAAAGCATGGCTTGCTTCTGCAGTGTTTTAAAAATTGAGGTTGGAGAGTTGAAGGAGGAGGTCTTGCTTCTCCAGGAGGAGATTAGGAGGCTGAAGGTCCACCTCAATGGGTCTGGGAGAGAGTGTGAGGTGGCTGGAGTTGTGGGGAATGAGGCTTCTAGCAGTGAGGTGCAGTCTGTCTCTCGCTGTGAGGAGGCTGTAGCTGGGGAGGTAGCAACGGCTACCAGCAGTGAGGTGCAGTCCCAGCACCTGCTACAAGTGGCGAGTGGTTCACAGTAATGGAAGGCGCATCAGAGTAAGGAAAGTTAAGAGTGAAGATCTGAAGGTAGGAAATCGCTTCTCTGTTCTTCAGGATGAATGTACTTCAGTGGCCAGTGAAGGTAAGGGTACTACTGCCCCTGCTAATGGAGGTAAGCTCATTCTTGTGGTTGGTGACTCTCAGGTAAGATATATTGACCGTGCTTTTTGTAATAGGAATAAGAAGATGAGAGACAGAGTGTGCTTCCCTGGAGCTGGTGTTGGGGACATTGCAACAGGCTGGATAATATCACGTCAGGTAATGGGAACAAGCCCATTATCTGTCTCAGTGCTGGTGGAAATGATATTGGGAAGGGTAGGAGAGGAGAGCTGCTAGATAAGTACAGGTCAGCTATAGATTTCATTAAGTCTAAGGGAGGGATCCCAATCATATGTAGCATCTTGCCTAGAAGGGGAGTAGGAAATGAATGGTTGTCTAGGGCAATTGGTGTAAATTGCTGGCTAGACAGATACTGCAAGGAACTTGCAATCCCATTCATTGACAACTGGAACAACTTTTATGGCAAACATGATATGTATGCAAGGGATGGGGTACATCTCTCTGGGGCTGGGTGGTAGCACTTGCAGACTCGATTGAGAAGGCCATTGGTGAAATGCCTATGATTTTAAACTGATGGAAGATAGAGGTATGGGTGTGTGTGGGAAACAAGCAGGTTGCAACACTTGGGTTGGAAACAGTAAATGTATAAAAGGCATTCAGCATGAAGTTATAAATAAAGACAATAGATCAGGTCAGCAAACAAAGGGGGACAGCAGAGGGCAGCAAGGGACTAGCTCCCTTAAGGTTTACTATACTAATAGCAGGAGTGTAAGAAATAAGATAGATGAGCTAAGATTAATTGCAAGTGCAGGAAACATAGATATTATTGCTATAACAGAGACCTGGCTCAATCTGAAAGATAGAGAGATGCCCTCTGAATGTCACATACAAGGCTATAAATTATTCCACACTGACAGGGTCAACAGGAAAGGTGGTGGAGTAGCGATGTATGTCAGAGACAATTTAAATTGTTGTGTTAGACAAGATATTAAATTAGAAGCGTCAGCCACTGAATCTGTTTGGTTACAGCTTCTCGAGGGCCGAGAAAAACTAATTTTGGGTGTGATTTACAGGGCCCCAAATCTTGATAGGGAGTGCAGTAAACTTCTATGGGACGAAATTCGTAAGGCATCTACATACGAAAATGTTGTGCTAATGGGAGATTTCAACTATAGACAGATTGACTGGAGCAATTTGACAGGAAATTTAGAGTCAGGTGACTTTCTTGATACGATCCAGGATTGTTTTTTAAAACAGTTTGTGACAGAGCCAACTAGGGGTAATAACCTCCTTGACTTGGTTCTTGCCAGTAGGGAAACACTAATTAATAATCTTGAGGTTAATGATGAGCTTGGGGAAAGTGATCACAAATCACTCAGTTTTTAATATATCATGGAATTCCCCTAATAATGGCAATCAAGTCTCCGTCCCTGACTTTCGCTTGGCTGATTTCATAGGACTGAAAAATTACTTAGGTGGGCTGAACTGGAATGACCTGACTAAGGGTCAGGTAGGTGGTGATGGTTGCCGATATGATGCTTTCCAGGGCATAGTTCTAGCTGCTCAGTCAAATTATGTTCCAAATAGGGAAATCAGATCAAACAAAAATGATCCTAAATGGATGAACAATAGATTAAAATATCTGATTGGTCAAAAGAGAGGCATATATAGGCAAATCAAAAGAGGAGAGGGGCAATTGAGAAATCGATATATTCAGTTAAAGAGAGAAATAAAAAAGGGAATTAGAAAAGCAAAAAGAGATTATGAGGTTAAAGTTGCAAGAGAATCGAAGACTAACCCAAAAGGATTCTTTCAGGTATACAGAAGTAAGATCAGGGACAAGATAGGCCCACTCAAAAGTTCCTCGGGTCAGCTCACTGACAGTGATAAGGAAATGTGTAGAATTTTTAACACATACTTCCTCTCAGTTTTTTACACAGGAGGATACCAGCGATATTCCAGTAATGATAAATTATGTAGAACAGGACGATAATAAACTGTGCACTATTAGGGTCACAAGTGACATGGTCCTTAGGCAAATAGATAAATTAAAACCTAACAAATCCCCAGGCCCTGATGAACTGTATGCAAGGGTTCTAAAGGAATGTAAAGAGGAGCTTAGCACACCTTTGGCTAATCTTTTCAACATATCACTACAAACTGGCATGGTGCCAGATAAGTGGAAAATGGCAAATGTGATACCTATTTTCAAAACAGGTGACAGGTCCTTAGCTTCGAACTATAGACCAATAAGCCTAACCTCCATAGTGGGAAAATTTATGGAATCAATAATTGCCGAGGCAGTTCGTAGCCACCTTGAAAAGCATAAATTTCATCAACGAATCTCAGCATGGTTTTACAAAGGGGCGTTCCTGCCTTACGAATTTATTAACTTTTTTCACTAAGGTATTTGAGGAGGTAGATCATGGTAATGAATATGATATTGTGTATATGGACTTCAGTAAGGCTTTTGACAGGGTCCCACATCAGAGACTATTGAGGAAAATTAAAGCACATGGAATAGGAGGAGAAATTTTTTCCTGGATAGAGGCATGGTTGACAAATAGGCAGCAGAGAGTTTGCATAAATGGGGAGAAATGAGAGTGGGAAGCGTCACGAGCGGTGTTCCACAGGGTCAGTGTTGGGCCCCCTGCTGTTCACAATCTACATAAACGACATAGATGAGGGCATAAAGAGCGACATCGGCAAGTTTGCCGATGACACCAAAATAGGCCGTCGAATTCATTCTGACGAGGACATTCGAGCACTCCAGGAAGATTTGAATAGACTGATGCAGTGGTCGGAGAAGTGGCAGATGCAGTTTAATATAGACAAATGCAAGTTCTAAATGTTGGACAGGACAATAACCATGCCACATATAAACTAAATAATGTAGATCTTAATATTACGGATTGCGAAAAAGATTTAGGAGTTCTGGTTAGCAGTAATCTGAAACCAAGACAACAGTGCATAAGTGTTCGCAATAAAGCTAATAGAATCCTTGGCTTCATATCAAGAAGCATAAATAATAGGAGTCCTCAGGTTGTTCTTCAACTCTATACATCCTTGGTTAGGCCTCATTTAGATTATGCTGCACAGTTTTGGTCACCGTATTAACAGAATGGATATAAAATTCTCTGGAAAATGTACAAAGGAGGATGACAAAGTTGATCCCATGTATCAGAAACCTTCCCTATGAGGATAGACTAAGGGCCCTGAAACTGCACTCTCTAGAAAGACGTAGAATTAGGGGGGAAATGATTGAGGTGTATAAATGGAAGACAGGAATAAATAAAGGGGATGTAAATAGTGTGCTGAAAATATCTAGCCTAGACAGGACTCGCAGCAATGGTTTTAAGTTGGAAAAAATCAGATTCAGGAAGGATATAAGAAAGTACTGGTTTGGTAATAGAGTTGTGGATGAGTGGAACAAACTCCCAAATACCGTTATAGAGGCCAGAACGTTGTGTAGCTTTAAAAATAGGTTGGATAAATACATGAGTAGATGTGGGTGGGTGTGAGTTAGACCTGATAGCTTGTGCTACCAGGTCGGTTGCCGTGTTCCTCCCTTAAGTCAATGTGACCTGACCTGACTAGGTTGGGTGCATTGGCTTAAGCCGGTAGGAGACTTGGACCTGCCTTGCATGGGCCAGTAGGCCTTCTGCAGTGTTCCTTCGTTCTTATGTTCTTATGTTCTTATGTTCATATACACTGCCGGTCGCCAGGGACGTGGAGAAAACTGATACAAAATAATGAAAGATGGAAAAACAGACGTAAATGCAGGGCAATGACATCTTCTACTGACAATGTTTCGCCCACGCAGTGAGTTTTTAAATAAAGCCACAGAGTGAGTAGCGAGGTATTCCTCCAGGTATCTTCGTGACCTGAAAAAACCCACTGCGTAAGCGAAATGTCGTCAGCAAAATATCTCACTACGCTGCATTAATGTTACTTTTCACAGAAACGTGCCAGAGCTGCCGCCTTTCTTGTTTAATAAAGCCAAATGACCGCAGTTCAGTGATGCCTATCCTAATGGCCTATCCAACCCGTCGACGGCATAACAACGGATGAGGTTACTGAATTTTTATTGAGTGGTGAAACATCCAGTGGTAGCAGCAGGTGCACGCCAGGGGTGGAGGGAGTCAGGTGCTCCACCACACACACTAAATTTAAAACCTGGAGTTAAAAATATTTAATCAGTGGCAAAATGTTGAACATTCTTGTAACGTTCCTTTGATCGGGGTTATTATACAACCAACACTTGCGACACCTGCTGTTTCTCCATCGGATGCATTCACAACAGCACTAACTGCACCAACGTTCCTTATACTGAATCATCTATAACGAAACCTGCTGCCATATCACTGTAATATAAAGGTCAGGGGAGAATACTTTTACGAAACTGCGAAATTGATTTAGATAATAAATTGGTCAGTGACGTAAGGTGAGACTACGAACACAGAAATTGATAACATTATCCACAAGAAACACCATGTAAGTAAAATAGCCAATGTAAAAGGAAGGGAGAGAGAGAGCACAAAGCTGGTCTCATATTTCTCTGAGCCATACAAAAGAAGCTCAGCTATAAGAAGCGGACAGAGGAATAATGTCGCCATCCTCGAGGAATGAGAACTTGTATTGGAGGCATTGGGCAACTTCCTCGTGTGACGAAGATTTCTAGTGAAAGCATTAGAGAACTTCCTCATGTAACGATTACTTCAAGAGACTTCAGACAACTTCCACACACATACTGCAAGCCAACTCATTACAAAGTGCCAGATGCTGTGTAGATGCTGTCTTCTCCCAGAACACTGCCACGTACTCTAATATTCGGAACACGAGCGACTTGAGCTGACATTGACTGACTCCTCCCTAGACTGTCTTTCGACTTTCTCACCTTTTCTTTCTTACCTGAGATTTAATAATATATGGGAGAAGATGAGGAAGCAGATACCTGAAGACATGACAGACCAATTCAATGACTATAATCCGTCTGACTCCATTTCTTTTTAAGTGTATGAGGCAGAGACAGTATAGCAGAACACACTCTGCTTTAAGAAGGACCGAAACCTCATCTAGCTTCCACTAACAGTCCGTGGTTATGTTGCGAACTGACACAGCTAAAGTTTCTGAGTCTTAAACGCACACAGTGATGGCCGAACGATGCATTGTCAAGGACAACCTCAGAGCAGCTTCTGAATAATAATAATAATAATAATAATAATAATAATAATAATAATAATAATAATAATAATAATAATAATAATAATAATAATAATAATAATAATAATCTTTATTTCTATAGGTACAAGATGAAATTTATACAGACCAAGCCGACATCTATGATATGCTATACAGAAAGCCCCTGGTTACGCAGAACACTTCGGGTAACTTGGGTTAATTTTACCCCCAGGATGCGACCCACACCAGTCGACTAACACCCAGGTACCTGTCTACTGAGGTGAACAGGGAAAGTAGGTGTCTTAAAAACACACACCCAGTGTTTCCACTCGTATCAGGGAATCGCACCACGGACCTCAATGTGTGAGCTGAGAATTACCAACAGATTGTAGTTATCACAGAGACAGAGACCACAACACACGTGCATAACAATGTATCCGGATCATCAAGGATTTAAAAAAACAAAAAACGTATATTTTATTTTAATAATATTAATTTACCAGAAGTGGAAAGATAAGTATCTACTTCTTTCTCTCTCTCTCTCTCTCTCTCTCTCTCTCTCTCTCTCTCTCTCTCTCTCTCTCTCTCTCTCTCTCTCTCTCTTTTACACAGGGTTTGACAAGCTTAGGTTAAGGATCCCTAGCTTTATTGACAAGGTATTTACAGGTTAAGGATTCCTAACTTTATTGACAAGCTAAGAGCTGTTACCTGAATTAGCTCATTTGAAAGCATTTTTATTGTTATGAAACATACAAGTAGGGAGCAGGATAAAGTTGGAGCCATCTGTGGGCCAGCATTTTCATTTGATCAACTGACGTTATCTCGTTGACATCATTATGCTGTACGAATGTGTTCCATACTCGAGTCATCCTGGGTATGTATGATCTCAGATGGAGTGATGTTCTGGAGAAGGGTACAGCCAGAGTGAAGTTGCTGCTTTCTGCCCGTCTTGTGGTATAGAAGCTTGCTTCACGCTGTCCTCGAAGTGGATCTCTCTCTCTCTCTCTCTCTCTCTCTCTCTCTCTCTCTCTCTCTCTCTTCTTTCTCTCACTCTCTCCCCTATATGTCCTCTCCATCCATTCCTACTTCTTCAACAGGAAAAGGAGGAGGAGGACAAGGACGAGGACGAGTAGAAGGAAGAGAAGACTGCTCTCACAAGACCTTCAGCGACCCTGACGGAGATAATACATAATACTTAAATTAGTGGAGAGAGAGAGAGAGAGGGAGAGGGAGGGAGAAAGAGAGAGAGAGTACCACACTTGGATCCACTTCGAGGACAGCGTGAAACAAGCTTTTATGCCACAAGACGGGCAGAAAGCAGCAACTTCACTCTGGCTGTACCCTTCTCCAGAACATCATTCCACCTGAGATCATATATATCCAGGATAACTCGAGTATGGAACTCATTCGTACAGCATAACGATGTCAACGAGATAAAGTCAGTTGATCAAATGAAAATGCTGGCCCACAGATGGCTCCAACTTCATCCTGTTCCCTACTTGTATGTCTCATAACAATAAAAATGCTTTCAAATGAGCTGATGTAGGTAACAGCTCTTAGCTTGCCAATAAAGTTAGGAATCCTTAACCTGTAAATAGCTGTCAATAAAGCCAGGGATCCTTAACCTTGTCAAACCCTGTGTAAAAAAAGAGAGAGAGAGAGAGAGAGAGAGAGAGAGAGAGGGAAGCGCACCAAACTGGGATAGATACTGTGACATGGTGGATCAGATATATTGGTGTACTATGTATCCCTCCATAAATAGAGTGTCAATCACACACAGGGTTAAAGAAAGTCTCCATAAGGCTCAATTTATATTGTTCACTTAATGCGATCATCGACTGTGCAGTACAGAAGCGGCTTCTATACTAAGACAGTGGAAAGAAGGCCAGAGGTAATTCATTCTCTCTCTCTCTTTTACACAGGGTTTGACAAGGTTAAGTTAAGGATTCCTAACTTTACTGACAAGTTAAGAACTGTTACCTACATTAGCTCTCTCTCTCTTTCTCTCATTCTCTCTCTCTCTCTCTCTCTCTCTCTCTCTCTCTCTCTCTCTCTCTGGGAACTCTTATCATATATATCAATCTTGGGAGTTCCCCTCCCTCTTAATCTGTCTCTTCTATCTCTCCTTTTATTCCAAGTTGACGATAAAATCTCACTGAATCTCTCTCTCCTCTAATTAACTTCTCTTCACTTTTTTTTTTTGCCATGGTCAAAAGTTAGGAATCAAAGATTTTTACCTCGGCGCCTCTTGCATCCCCTCTATGTTGAGGAAGAGAGGGGAGAAGAGGGGACAGGTGACAGAAAGAGAGAACAAGAAGAGAGGAGATATGAGAGAAAATGAGTAGAAGGTAGAAAAAAAAGAGAAGCGAGAAATGAGAGGTAGAGAGTCAACGAGGAGATAAGGGATAAGAGTGAGAGAGGAGAGTCAGGAAGAATGAGAGAGGAGAGACAGGAAGAGTGAGAGAGGAGAGACAGGAAAGAAGAGTGGAAGAGGAGAGAAAAGATGAGTGAGAGAGAGGAGAGACAGAATAAGTGAGGAGGAGAGACTGGATGAGTGAAAGAAGAGACAACAATAGTGAGAGGAAAGAGAAAATGATTGAGAGTGGAGAGAAAACAGGAGTGAAAGGAGAGACGGGAAGAGTGGGAGAGGAGAGACAGGAAGAGTGGGAGAAGAAAGAGAGGCGAAGAGTGAGAGGAGAGATGAGAAGTTGAGAGGGAATGGAAACAACAGTAAATCACTGGCAAACAGATAACAGGGACAGGAATATTACGAGCACAGTTGTAGTCTAGTGGCCTGCACACCTGGCTGTAACACGATAACAACATTGGAATGAGCAAAAAGGTAGCAGAGAGAATAAATGCTCATATTTCCTTCACCAAATAGTAATCAGGAATATACAATATATACAGCATATGTACAATGAGGCAAATGAGACACAGTGAGAACCATAGCGACCAGACTGGGAGGTAAGTCTGCCAAGGTCGACTCACTAGTATACCACATCACTTCACAACTTTTCAGAGTGTCCTTGTAATTGGCTGGTTGAACCAAGGTACTAGCATAACGATGGGGCCCCTACTCATTACACTCTTAGAACCTGGTTCTCTGGTCGGTAGGATATGCCTATATGGGAGTATGAAATACGTCGAATAAAATGTAACATACTCTTAGTATGCTAAAAGGTAACAGAAAGCCAGGCAGCATACATCGATGATCTCAGACTGAACTTCCATACGTGTATCTCTGTCTCTGTTGAAACAGACGGTGTCAGGATAATCCAACAGAAGACTTTATCTCTCTCCGTTTTCCACCATACTGCCATCATGAAGAAGACAGTTACCATGACGTATTGTGTGTGTGTGTGTGTGTGTGTGTTGTTTGTGTGTGTGTGTGTGTGTGTGTGTGTGTGTGGTGTGGTGTGTGTGTGTGTTGTGTGTGTGTGTGTGTGTGTGTGTACTCACCTAATTTTGGTAGCAGGGGGTCTCCACTAGGTCTGCTCTCTCCCTGCTCCATGAGCTATATCATAACTCTTCTTAAAACTATGTACCGTACCTGCCTCCACTACATCACTTGCCAGACTGTTCCACTTCCTAGCAACTCTATGACTGAAGAAATACTTCCGAACATATCTGTTACTCATCTGAGTCTTCAACTTCCAATTGTGACTCCTTGTTGCTGTTGTCCCATCTCTGGAACATCCTGTCTCTGTCTACCTTGTCGATTCCTCTAAGTATTATATATGTCGTTATCATGTGGGCCCTGTCGCTCCTGTCCTCCAGTGTCGTCAGGCCGATTAGCCTTAACCTTTCTTCGTAGGACATTCCCCTTAGCTCTGGAACTAGCCTTGTTGCAAACCTTTGCACTTTCTCTAATTTCTTGATGTGCTTGGCCAGGGGTGGGTTCCAAACTGGTGCTGCATACTCCAGTATGGGTCTGACGTGCACGGTGTACAGAGTCTTGAACGATTCCTTACTGAGATATCGGAATGCTATTCTCAGGATTGTCAGGCGCCCATATGCTGCAGCACTTATCTGGTGTTTCCGGAGACGTGCTCGGTTTTATATTCACCCCAAGAACCCCAAGGTTTGCAGTCTTTGGCCACCTAGCCTATATTTTGTCTGCGGTCTTCTTTGTCCTTCCCCGATCTTCATGACTTTACATTTGGCGGGGTTAAATTTAAGGAGCCAGTTGCTGGACCACGCATCCAGCCTGTCCAGGTCTCTTTGTAGCCCTGCCTGATCCTCATCTGATTTAATTCTCCTCATTAACTTCACATCGTCTGTAAACAGGGACACTTCTGAGTCTATCTCTTTCATCATGTCGTTCACATATACCAAAAATAGCACTGGTCCTAGGACTGACCCCTGTGGGACCCCGCTCGTCACAGGCGCCCACTGTGATACCTCATCCCGTAACATGACTCGTTTTTGCCTCAGAGTCAGGTATTCTCTGATCCAATGCAGTACCCTTCCTGTTGTACGTGCCTGATCCTCTAGCTTCTGCACTAATCTCTTGTGAGGAACTGTGTCGAAGGCCTTCTTGCAGTCCAAGAAAATGCAGTCAACTGTGTGTGTGTGTGTGTGTGTGTGTGTGTGTGGTTTGTAGATAGTGTGTGTGTGTGTGTGTGTGTGTGTGTGTGTGTGTGTGTGTGTGTTGTGTGTGTGTTACTCACCTAGTTGGGTTGTCTGGTGTGTGGTCCAAGCTCTTGTGTGTGTGTGTGTGTGTGTGTGTGTGTGTGTGTGTGTGTGTGTGTGTGTGTGTGTGTGTGTGTGTGTGTGTGTGTGTGTGTGTGTGTGTGTGTGTGTGTGTATGTGTGTGAGTGTGTGAGTGTACTCACCTAAGTGTACTCAGCTAATTGTGGTTGCAGGGGTCGAGTCATAGCTCCTGGCCCCGCCTCTTCACTGGTCGCTACTAGGTCACTGAGCTTTATCACACCTCTTCTTAAAGGTATGTATTGATCCTGCCTCAACTACATCACTTTCCAGATTATTCCATCTCCTGACAACTCTATGACTGAAGAAGTACTTCCTAACATCCCTGTGACTCAGCGGAGTCTTAATCTTCCAAGTGTGACCCCTTGTTGGTGTGCCCCATCTCTGAAATATCCTGTCTCTGTCTACCTTGTCTATTCCTCTCAAAGTCTTATTTGTCGGTACCATATCTTCCCTATCTCTCCTCTCCTCCAGTGTCGCCAGGTCGTTTCCCTTAACCTCTCCTCATAGGACATGCCCCTTAGCTCTGGGACTAGTCTCGTTGCAAACCTTTGCACTTTCTCTAGTTTCTTAACGTGCTTGGGCAGGTGTGGGTTCCAAACTGGTGCTGCGTACTCCAACGTGAGCCCGACGTACACAGTGTACAGAGTCCTGAACGATTCCTTACTGAGTTGTCGGAATGTTATTGTTAGGTTTGCTAGGTGCTCATGTGCTGCAACAGTTAATTGGTTGATGTGCGCCTCAGGTGATGTGTTCGGTATTATACTCACCCCAAGTTCCTTCTCTTTGAGTGAGGTTTGTAGTCTTTGGTGTTGTTAAACTTTAGGAGCCAGTTTCTGCACCAGGCCTGCTGCCTGCCCAGATCCCGTCGTAGTCCTGCCCGGTCCTCCTCCGATTGAATTCTCCTCATTAATTTCACATCGTCTCTAAACAGGGACACTTCTGAATCTATTCCTTCCATCATGTCCTTCATATACACCAGAAACAGCACCGATTCTAGGACTGACCCCTGTGGAACCTCGCTCGTCACAGTCTCCGACTCTGACTCCTCTTCAGCTATTCTCTGATCCATCGCAGTGCTTCCCTGTTATACCTGCCTGGTCCTCCAACTTTTGCATTAATCTCTTGTGTGGAACTGTATCAAAATCCTTCTTACAGTCCAAGAAAACGCAATCTAACCCCCCTCTTTCTGCTGTCTTACTGGTTGTCACCGATAAGCTCATTCCTTTCTAGGTGCTCCACCACTCTTTTCCTGACAATCTTCTCCATGGCTTTGCATACTATATATATCAGTGACACTGGTTTGTAGTTCAATGCTGCGTGTGTGTGTGTGTGTGTGTGTGTGTGTGTGTGTGTGTGTGTGTGTGTGTGTGTTGGTGGGTAGGTGGTGTGGATAGGTGCTGTAAGCCGGTAAGAAACTAGGAGTTGCCACCATCTTCCATTACATAGATCTAACTGGTCATCACCGCAGTGACAGGTGCCCACAGAAGAGAGATTGACGTAGAATTCTGCGACAACAGAGCTCTCGCGTCTGTGCTCACTAATGAGTCAAACGACCGTGAGACTATTACTCTCAAAAACACTGAATAATGGTCATTATAATAAAGGGGTATAATAATTGTCATTGTAGTACCAGACTACAATGCAGACATCACCTTTATCATTGGCTCTTGTCTCCATACTTACTCACTTCTGAATTCAACTGAAGAAGCCTACTGCGTAGGCGAAACGTTTCGGAAATAAGGGTACCCAACTGTTATCAATATCTCACCCACCCACTGGATAATGGTCTTCCATCGTGAGTGTTGACGTTCTGAAAGACAATACAAGAGAATCTCTTCACAGGGACACCAGAGGTCGTACAGAATCAATCTCACAGTTCCCAACTAACCCACTATTTAGTCGACGTTTCAACGAGTCCTGGGCTATTGAAACCGAGAGAGGAAACTAGACAACAGATCACTTAAAGATATTAGAGGTTGGAAGACGACAAGTCTCCTGCAAAGGTGAAGAGAAGTCCGGAAGACAGGTCAAGTGAAGATCGCACAAGCTGTCCTGAGAGGAATACGAGATTACACACACTCATGAAACGCACTCTCTTAAGAGTTTTGCTAAGATGACTTTCTTCCGAATAATAAGGTTGACAGTTCTTCAGTTTTGAAGTGGATCAGATGAAGCATTTACTTTCTTCAGTTATCGCACAGAATCCAACACCTCTAAGTCAACTACCTATGAATAACTAGAGTGTAATGAACGTTTGTTATTGCTCAATAACCCACATAGAGACAGAAACTCATGAGATTAATTGATCTGTGTATTTCGACCCCGTTCTGGAATCCTCTTCAGCAGAAGGGGGTCGAAATATATAGATCATTTAATCTCCTGAGTTTCTGTATCCATATGGGTTATTTTAAAGCATTAACTATCTATTTTAATAAATTGGCAGATTTGCACCAACACATCCCAGCTTCAGTAGGAGTCATCGTTCTCGTGAGACACGTCAGTCATGAAGGACTGAATGTCAGCATAGTTGCTGATCCCCTACATGTGTTGTATAGCTTACCTGAGTATCATAGTACCATCCATATGTTTTACATACACGACCCCTTTGCTAGGCCTAGTGGCTAGTTTGTATGATGTCATGTGATCCCGCATGAGTGCGTGGGACGCGCTACATCAGTCTCAGTTCCCGGTAATTCAAGCAGACGACAGGACAGGCAGTTTGAGCTCTCTCTCCTCACACTCTGCTAATATAGTGTTACCATCCAACAAGTGTGTTTATCTCCAACCTTCATATCTCCTACAAACCCCCACAACAAGTAGTGCCAGCAGAGGGCCTGTAATGCTGATGATTACAGTGATTTCTGGAGATAAATTTCTATTGAGCCGGTCGTGAACGTTAGGCCTCCCGAGACGGGTGATGCTCAACATCCCAAGCCAGCTACCCAGAGCAAGCTTTCACCAGCCTATCTCTTCCTACTTACTGGTCAGTCTTTGTGTATTAGTTTTATTCACTTATTTGCATTGCTTCCGAGGAGTTGACCCGGGTTTGCAAATTGAGCCAAGCCACCAAGCCAGTCTGTGGGGGGGGAGTCCAGTCAGTCCTACACCATCCAGCCTTGCCTGCCAAGCCAGCTTTCCACCCCTGCTGTGCTCATCATTACAAGTTCTCAAGCCAGTCTGTGTGAAGGGTTAAGCCAAGACAGCCAGCAACTAACCCAGGTTACTTAACACAGTACTCAAGCAAGCCATGTGGGTACAGTCTTCTCCATCACTTTGTGCTTCCAGTTCTAGCTGTTCTGAGTGCTTTATCATCCCTGTGGTGTTGTGGTATTTTGTGGGTTCTTTTTAAGCCAGCCCAGCTTAGAATATTTTTGTGCCTAGTGTGGGTGTCCCCAGAGTGGCTTATGCCACTCATTCCATAGGCCCACGCAGTGTCTCAACACGGCTGCCTCAAGCACTCACCCAACTTCCCACTACCACTGTATTTTCTTTTTACTCCTATCATGGGTTCTAGCACCATATTTTATGGACTACATAGGGGGTGAAGAGACAAGAGTGTTCCTTCGACCCTGTGCACCTACGTAAAAGCCTCCTGTGTGAGTCTATCATCGATTTAAGCGCAAATTCATCGAGGCATCAACGTGTGGAGAGTAGTAGAGAGTGCCGCTCCAGCCACTTGACTCCAAACTACCTTCCTCACCCTCACCACTACTGCTCCAGTGATAAATAATATTTTTATAGAGACATTTGCGAGTGTTGAGACAATTTTGCAGTAATTCCTGAGTGACATTTCTTTTCAGTGACTCTTGATCAGTGTTCATTATATCCTGTTTGCAATATTTTTTTTTCTCTTTCTTCAGTGTTAATTTCCGGGCTTTATTTTATGTCTGTTGTGTTGTGTTCATTTTTTTTATATACTTGAAGTAAGTACTTTAATGTTTTTCCTTGTTGTGTGCAATATATAAGCAGCATAAACTTGCATTTACACTTCACAATTATCTTGTGTTCACAGTATTATGTTCCTTGTCTAGTAATTTATACAGTAAAGTAATTCAGTGACTGCTATCTTATATTCTGCATCACAACTCAGTGTTGTCTCAGTTATTTTTTTTTCTCCCAGCATTTGTGTCCTTGCTGATTTTTTTTTTTTATTCAGTCATTTGCCATTTTTTCTGTGTGTTGAACATTCTTGTGTTAATTCTTTTTATTTAGCCAGTGTCTAATTTGTCTTATCTCCACAGACAATAGTGCCATTATTTTGTTTGAAGCAAGACAATTATTTTCTAATTTTTCACGCCCTGAGCTTCATTGCAAGAAAATTCTCATAATATTGTGCATATGTTGATGTGTTGTGTTCCTGCCTTATTGTGAGTGTTAACCTTTCTTTGTTTTGCATTTTTGTCTTTATTATTTTTAATATTTCATTGAACAAATTCACTCTTAATGCAATTTTTGCCTTCTTTTTAAAGTAAATCATTCTTTTGCTTGTCCAGTAAGTGTTTGCTTAAGCTGCAATTAAGAGTTAAAGTGTTCAATCAGTTCATTCCTTGATAATATTTTTTTGTTGCTTTTGTAAAGTGTATTTTCTTGTGTGTGCAATTTCTTTTTATTATTGCAATATTGACTCATTTTGCAATAATTCTTGTGTAAACATTGTGCTGCCATTAATTTTTTTCTTTCAGAATTTTTTATGTAGTGTTGTGTTGTGCAGGACTTTTGATTAGAAATTGTTATTTGCAATATTGCTACAGTTTATTTCAGTGCAATATTCTGTGATTTCAGTTTTACATTTCTTGTTTTGTGCATAATATTTTATTCTTGTGTGCCATTTTACTTTTTTTTTAGATAGAATTGCTTTCCCAGTTTGTTTTTATTTTGCACAAGATTTATTGATTCTATTTTATCATTTTTGTTTGATTTACCATTTATTGTTGAATTTCTTTATTGAATTGAGAGTAAAGACAACTCACTGTGCCATTAATTCAATTTAAAGTAAATTTGAGTAAATTTTATTTGAGTAAAGTACAATTTCTTTTGATTTTCAAAGTGTTGCTTATCCAGTTGAGTAATTTTTTTATTTTCATGTGAGTTTTCCTTGCTTACAGTGTGACTTGCCAATATTTCTTTACTTACGCAGAATAGTTAAACATTTTTTTTTCTCCCATTTCAGCTTATTGTGTAATATATTCCATTTATTATTCTTGCTTTCATGTCCTTGAGTAAGTTCCCTTAGAAGATGTCCCAGTCACTTATGTTTGCTCACTTAATGTATCATGCCACTCAAAGTCAATTTGAATCAGTCCACAGTACTATTATTCCCTTACTGACTGAAAGACAATACCTAGCACATGAGCAATATGTTTGTTCTCACAGCTTGTATCTGAGATTTGTTAAAGTGCTGTGGAATGTAAAGTTCAGATTAAGTTCCTATAGATCGGTGAATTCCTTATTAACGTAGCCGAGCGGTCAGGCACTAGTAACTCTGTCACTCCCATCTGTGTTCCACCTACACCTTCAGACTTGCAGGATAGTGTTCCGTTGCCTCATGTGTCCAGGAACACTCAAACTGCCTTGAGTGCACAGCCTATCCCTGCAATGTCTGCTAGTACAAGTAGTACTTTCTCCACAGGGGACGCCTTGTCAGAAAACGATTACTTGAAACTAGTAATGCCATCTCTTGTTGATATCACATGCCGCCTGCAGAAAGACGTCTCTGTCGCAGCTAGTACTCTCATTAGAGTGTCTGTTGTTGTTCCTTGTGTTCCAGATGGTGATACTATCCTGATTGACAGTAATCCATGCATTGTAAAAAGTTGTTTCTCGAGTAATCTTCATGTGTTGTTAACGTTTATAGAGCAGCCTCTTTATAGTTGATACCTCGTGTCACTGTATGCGACTCAGAATGAATACCAGTACTGTCGACCGTATTCATTTCTTTTCCTCTGTGCTTGCTGTGAGAGATAGTAGATCCATTCTCCCTTGCTCATATTGCGTGCTATAATGTTACTTTTATCAACTGGGGAGAGTCATCCACTCCACCGAGTTTGTTCATTCCTCCAGTAGAAAGAACCGATCCCTTGTGGTCTGGTGTGATTCGATTCCTGCTCCAGGAAGATCTTGTTCTGACTGTGAAGCCACCAGCACCCATTAGTGACTTTGTAATGAGCCAAGAATTACTGTGTCGAACTGCCGAATTAGGTACTCATAGCAGAAGAGTATACCAGCTAGTAATTCCACAGTCACTAGTGAATGTAGCTGTATCTTTTGTAGATACTTGTTCAGATCTCCCTCAGTCAAGGCATGTGTTAGCCATTGCAAAGGAATTCAATCCACCCAAAGATGATAACCATTCTGCATATGTAAATCTTACCTTCGCAGAGTTGGGTTTAAATGTACATAGTCTGTATAATTAGATGTTCAAGATGAATGAAGTTGTCAACTGTGTGTTTTTATTAGCTGATCAGTTTTTGAGAAAATTTTTGTGTTCACGTTCCCTCCGAATTCTGATATTAGCAGTACTGATCTGTGCACGCCAGATTTGCCTTTGCTGTTAATTTACTTTCACCTTTGTAAATATATATTTATTCTTCCTCAGAATGCATAGAGTGCATGAATACAGATCGATCGATCAATTCCATCCTTTATTATAATATGATTTATACTTATAATTCGTAATGCATTACGTTAAAACTCATTACGTTAACACCCATTACGATACCATCCATCAGTTCTAAGTTACATACGTCTTTGCTTTTGTATAGAACCAGCCCAGAGCGACGTGACTGTTCAGCCTATAGTGTAGTATTGTATGTCGAGACGACATACATAACTTGACCGAGCTGTCAGCATAGTTGCTGATCCCCTACATGTGTTGTATAGCTTATCTGAGTATCATAGTTAGTACCATTCATATGTTTTACATACACGACCCCTTTGCTAGGCCTAGTGACTAGTTTGTATGACGTCACATGATCCCGCATGAGTGCGTGGGACGCACTACATCGGTCTCAGTTCCCGGTAATCCAAGCAGGCGATAGGACAGGAAGTTTGGGCTCTCTCCTCACACTCTGTTAATATAGTGTTACCATCCAACAAGTGTGTTTATCTCCAACCTTCATATCTCCTACGAACCCCCACGACATGAAGTCATACACAGGAGACATACTCAAGTTACTTCACAAGCAAAAACACGACACCATTTTATTAACAAAATTGACAAATCAACGTCAACATACTCCAGTAATTATCCCAACCTTCTAAGTTACACCAGCGTTGAAAGTTTAAAAGTGATCAAGAGAGGCATTCTCAAGGCGTTGCACGGATACCAGAATTGAGAACAGTATACATACAATTATCCAGGGAGGACATACACATGCCAATACTTGCATGAACCCTTCCGTAGTTACCATACACCAGAGATGAAAATTTGAAGCTGATCAGGTGAGGCATTCTCAAGTGATAAAGGAACATCTTGCAGGAAGAAAAATGATATTCAGGTGAACACTTTCAGGTTCCCCTTCAGAGATAACCACTGTCAATCATATGGATTTGTGACGACTAGGAGTGCAAGGAGAGAGACGTAAAGGATTGTGGTGTCTACTACACAGTTGTAATGGTTAGGTTAATGGTGTGTGTAGGGAACCCTGTGTAGGGAAACCTGAACACCTAGGGTCAATTTACGGTGGGTCTCAGGTCATATGAGGTCGAAGAGGATGGGAGGGACGGGGAGACGGGTTGTGTGGTTGTAGCAGTATTATTATGGGAGGGAGATTAGAAGGGATAGAGGGTAGTATGTGAGAGATAAGAGAAGAGAGGAGTAGAGGAAGGGAGAAAAGACTATGGAAGGGAGAATAAGCAACTGTCTGACAGGTACGATCTTCCCATTGCACCTCAAGTGGTCCATCTATCTTCAACCCTCTCTTGTTTCTTCTTCCCTCTTTTTCCTCCTCTACCATTGCCCTTCCCCTCTCTCTCTCCTCTCCTTCACCCCTCGGTAGCCTGGAGGCGGGGCCCAGGCACTGTTATCATCAATCAGCTGTTCTCAGAATGTTCCTTCCTCAGTCTTCTTGAACAGCCTCTTCCTGCCTCCTTGTAGAGCATCTTCCTGCCTCCTTGTAAAGCATCTTCCTACCTCCTTGTAGAGCAACTTCCTGCCTCCTTGTAGAGCATCTTCCTGCCTCCCTGTAGAGCATCTTCCTGTCTCCTTGTAGAGCATCTTCCTGCTTCCTTGTAGAGCATCTTCCTGCCTCCTTGTAGAGCATCTTCCTGCCTCCTTGTAAAGCATCTTCCTGCTTTCTTGTAGAGCATCTTCCTACCTCCTTGTACAGCATCTTCCTACCTCCTTGTAGAGCAACTTCCTGCCTCATTGTAGAGCATCTTCCTGCTTCCTTGTAGAACATCTTCCTGCCTCCTTGTAGAACATCTTCCTGCCTCCTTGTAGAACATCTTCTTGCCTACTTGTAGATCAACTTGCTGTCTACTGATTCTTTTCCCACCCATAAACGAATTCCATCCAAAAACTGCACTGAAGTATTACTAACCAAGACTGTGTCACATACATGGTGGTGAAGCCTTTACTCGCTTGCTTGATATGTACAGTCGAAGGAATACTGTTCTTGCTTGATATGTACAGTTGAAGGGATACTGTTCTTGCTTGATATGTACAGTTGAAGAGATACTGTTCTTGCTTGATATGTACAGTTGAAGGGATACTGTTCTTGCTTGATATGTACAGTTGAAGGGATACTGTTCTTGCTTGATATGTACAGTTGAAGGGATACTGTTCTTACTTGATATGCACAGTTGAAGGATTACTGTTTCTTGCTTGATATGTACAGTTGAAGGATACTGTTCTTGCTTGAATGTACAGTCGAAGGAATACTGTTCTTGCTTGATATGTACAGTTGAAGGGATACTGTTCTTGCTTGATATGTACAGTCGAAGGAATACTGTTCTTGCTTGATATGTACAGTTGAAGGGATACTGTTCTTGCTTGATATGTACAGTTGAAGGGATACTGTTCTTGCTTGATATGTACAGTTGAAGGGATACTGTTCTTGCTTGATATGTACAGTTGAAGGGATACTGTTCTTGCTTGATATGTACAGTCGAAGGAATACTGTTCTTGCTTGATATGTACAGTCGAAGGAATACTGTTCTTGCTTGATATGTACAGTCGAAGGAATACTGTTCTTGCTTGATATGTACAGTCGAAGGAATACTGTTCTTGCTTGATATGTACAGTTGAAGGGATACTGTTCTTGCCTGATATGTACAGTCGAAGGAATACTGTTCTTGCTTGATATGTACAGTTGAAGGGATACTGTTCTTGCTTGATATGTACAGTTGAAGGGATACTGTTCTTGCTTGATATGTACAGTTGAAGGGATACTGTTCATGCTTGATATGTACAGTTGAAGGGATACTGTTCTTGCTTGATATGTACAGTCGAAGGAATACTGTTCTTGCTTGATATGTACATTCGAAGGGATACTGTTCTTGCTTGATATGTACAGTTGAAGGGATACTGTTTCTTGCTTGATATGTACAGTTGATAGGGATACTGTTCTTGCTTGATATGTACAGTTGAAGGATACTGTTCATGCTTGATATGTACAGTTGAAGGGATACTGTTCATGCTTGATATGTACAGTTGAAGGGATACTGTTCTTGCTTGATATGTACAGTTGAAGGGATACTGTTCATGCTTGATATGTACAGTTGAAGGGATACTGTTCATGCTTGATATGTACAGTTGAAGGGATACTGTTCTTGCTTGATATGTACAGTTGAAGTTATACTGTTCTTGCTTGATATGTACAGTTGAAGGGATACTGTTCTTGCTTGATATGTACAGTTGAAGGGATACTGTTCTTGCTTGATATGGTACAGTTGAAGGGATACTGTTCTTGCTTGATATGTACAGTTGAAGGGATACTGTTCATGCTTGATATGTACAGTTGAAGGGATACTGTTCTTGCTTGATATGTACAGTTGAAGGGATACTGTTCTTACTTGATATGCACAGTTGAAGGGATACTGTTCTTGCTTGATATGCACAGTTGAAGGGATACTGTTCTTGCTTGATATGTACAGTTGAAGGGATACTGTTCTTGCTTGATATGTACAGTCGAAGGAATACTGTTCTTGCTTGATATGTACAGTTGAAGGGATACTGTTCTTGCTTGATATGTACAGTCGAAGGAATACTGTTCTTGCTTGATATGTACAGTTGAAGGGATACTGTTCTTGCTTGATATGTACAGTCGAAGGAATACTGTTCTTGCTTGATATGTACAGTCGAAGGGATACTGTTCTTGCTTGATATGTACAGTTGAAGGGATACTGTTCTTGCTTGATATGTACAGTTGAAGGATACTGTTCTTGCTTGATATGTACAGTTGAAGGGATACTGTTCATGCTTGATATGTACAGTTGAAGGGATACTGTTCATGCTTGATATGTACAGTTGAAGGGATACTGTTCTTGCTTGATATGTACAGTCGAAGGAATACTGTTCTTGCTTGATATGTACAGTCGAAGGGATACTGTTCTTGCTTGATATGTACAGTTGAAGGGATACTGTTCTTGCTTGATATGTACAGTTGAAGGGATACTGTTCTTGCTTGATATGTACAGTTGAAGGGATACTGTTCATGCTTGATATGTACAGTTGAAGGGATACTGTTCATGCTTGATATGTACAGTTGAAGGGATACTGTTCTTGCTTGATATGTACAGTTGAAGGGATACTGTTCATGCTTGATATGTACGTTGAAGGGATACTGTTCATGCTTGATAGTACAGTTGAAGGGATACTGTTCTTGCTGATATGTACAGTTGAAGGGATACTGTTCTTGCTTGATATGTACAGTTGAAGGGATACTGTTTCTTGCTTGATATGTACAGTTGAAGGGATACTGTTCTTGCTTGATATGTACAGTTGAAGGGATACTGTTCTTGCTTGATATGTACAGTTGAAGGATACTGTTCATGCTTGATATGTACAGTTGAAGGATACTGTTCTTGCTTGATATGTACAGTTGAAGGGATACTGTTCTTACTTGATATGCACAGTTGAAGGGATACTGTTCTTGCTTGATATGCACAGTTGAAGGGATACTGTTCTTGCTTGATATGTACAGTTGAAGGGATACTGTTCTTGCTTGATATGTACAGTCGAAGGAATACTGTTCTTGCTTGATATGTACAGTTGAAGGGATACTGTTCTTGCTTGATATGTACAGTCGAAGGAATACTGTTCTTGCTTGATATGTACAGTTGAAGGGATACTGTTCTTGCTTGATATGTACAGTTGAAGGATACTGTTCTTGCTTGATATGTACAGTTGAAGGGATACTGTTCTTGCTTGATATGTACAGTTGAAGGGATACTGTTCTTGCTTGATATGTACAGTTGAAGGGATACTGTTCTTGCTTGATATGCACAGTTGAAGGGATACTGTTCTTGCTTGATATGTACAGTTGAAGAGATACTGTTCTTGCTTGATATGTACAGTTGAACGGATACTGTTCTTGCTTGATATGTACAGTTGAAGGGATACTGTTCTTGCTTGATATGTGCAGTTGAAGGGATACTGTTCTTGCTTGATATGTACAGTTGAAGGGATACTGTTCTTGCTTGATATGTACAGTTGAAGGGATACTGTTCTTGCTTGATACGTACAGGTGAAGGGATACTGTTCTTGCTTGATACGTACAGGTGAAGGGATACTGCCGTCTTCCCAGTCATCTACACTGCCGTCTTCCCAGTCATCTACACTGTCGTCTTCCCAGTCATATACACTGCCGTTTTCCCAGTCATCTACACTGTCGTCTTCGCAGCTATCTACACCGCCATCTACACTGCCGTCTTCCCAGTCATCTACGCTGCCGTCTTCCAAGTCATCTACACTGCCGTCTTCCCAGCTATATACACTGCCGTCTTTCCAGTCATCTACACTGCCGTCTTCCCAGCCATCTACTCTGCCATCTTCCCAGCCATCTATACTGCCGTCTTTCCAGTCATCTACACTGCCGTCTTCCCAGTCATAAGAACAAAAGAACATAAGAAAGAAGGAACACTGCAACAGGCCTACTGACCCATGCGGAGCAGGTCCATGTCCCCCCCGGATTAGACCAATGACCCACCCCCCGGATTATCCCAATGACCCACCCAGTCTGGTCATCCCCACTCAAGGATGGAGCATTGTACCAGACCCAGCAGCACAAGCTAGTCAGGTCCAACTCACACCCACCCACACCCACTCATGTATTTATCTAACCTATTTTTAAAACTACACAACGTTTTAGTCTCAATAACTGTACTCGGGAGCTTGTTCCACTCATCCACAACTCTATTACCAAACCAGTACTTTCCTATATCCTTCCTGAATCTGAATTTTTTCAACTTGAAACCATTGCTGCGAGTCCTGTCTTGGCTGGAAATTTTCAGCACACTATTTACATCCTCTTTATTTATTCCTGTTTTCCATTTATACACCTCGATCATATCCCTCCTAATTCTACGCCTTTCGAGAGAGTGCAGATTCAGGGCCTTCAGTCTATCCTCATAGGGAAGATTTCTGAGAGATGGGATCATCTTTGTCATCCTCCTTTGTACGTTTTCCAGAGCATTTATATCCATTCTGTAATACGGTGACCAGAACTGAGCAGCATAGTCTAAATGAGGCCTAACCAAGGATATATAGAGTTGAAGAACAACCTGAGAACTTCTATTATTTATACTTCAAGATATGAAGCCAAGAATTCTGTTAGTTTTATTGCGAACACTAATGCACTGTTGTCTTGGTTTTAGGTTACTGCTAACCACAACTCCTAAATCCTTTTCTCAATCGGTAGTATTAAGATCTACATTATTTAGTTTATATGTGGCATGGTTATTTAGCTGTCCAACATTTAGAACTTTGCATTTGTCAATATTAAACTGCATCTGCCATTTCTCAGACCATTGCGTCAGTCTATTCAAATCATCCTGGAGTGCTCTAATGTCCTCATTAGAATGAATTGGACGGCCTATTTTGGTGTCATCAGCAATTTGCTTATGTCGCTATTTATTCCCTCATCTATGTCGTTTATGTAAATTGTCAACAACAACCGGCCCAACACTGACCCCTGAGGAACACCGCATATGACGTGCCCCCATTCTGATTTCTCCCCATTTATGCAAACTCTCTGTTGTCTATTTGTCAGCCATGCCTCTACCCAGGAAAAAATTTCTCCTCCTATTCCGTGTGCCCTAAGTTTCCTCAATAGCCTCTGGTGTGGAACTCTATCGAAAGCCTTACTGAAGTCCATATACACAATATCATATTCATTACCATGATCTACCTCCTCAAACACCTTAGTGAAAAAAGTTAGTAAATTCGTAAGATAGGAACGCCCCTTTGTAAAACCGTGTTGAGAATCATTAATCAATCTATGCCTGTCAAGATGGCTACGAATTGCTTCGGCAATTATTGATTCCATAAATTTTCCCACTATGGAGGTAAGGCTTATTGGTCTATAGTTCGAAGCCAAGGACCTGTCACCTGCCTTGTAAATAGATATTACATTTGCCATTTTCCACTTATCAGGCACTATGCCAGTTTGTAGTGATATGTTAAAAAGATTAGCCAAAGGTATACTAAGTTCCTCTTTACATTCCTTTAACACCCTTGCAAACAGTTCATCAGGACCTGGGGATTTGTTAGGTTTTAGTTTCTCTATTTGTCTGAGGACCATGTCACTAGTTACTGCAATCGTACATAGTTTATTATCATCCTGTTCTACGTAATCTATTATTTCAGGAATATCGCTAGTATTTTCCTGGGTGAAAACTGAGAGGAAGTAGGTATTTAGAATTTCACACATATCCTTTTCACTGTCAGTGATCTGACCAGAGTTACTCTTAAGTGGGCCAATCTTGTCCCTAATCTTACTTCTGTATACCTGAAAGAACCCTTTTGGGTTAGTCTTTGAATCCCTTGCAACCTTAGCCTCATAATCTCTTTTTGTTTTTCTTATTCCTCTCTTTATTTCTCTCTTTAATTGAATATATTGATTTCTTAACTGCCCATCCCCTCTTTTGATACGCCTATATATGCCTCTCTTTAGACCAATGAGATGTTTTAATCTATTGCTCATCCATCTGGGATAATTTTTGTTAGATCTAATTTTCCTACTCGGAACAAAAGTTGTCTGGGCAGCTAGAACTATGCTCTGAAAAACGTCATATTGGCAACCAAGATCACCTACCTGACCCATAGTTAGGACATCCCAATTTAGCCCACCCAAGTAATTTTTCAGTCCCATGAAGTCGGCCAAGCAAAAATCTGGGACAGAGATTTGATTGCAGTTATCTGGGTAATTCCATGATATATTGAAACTAAGTGATTTGTGATCACTTTCCCCAAGCTCATCATTAACCTCAAGATTATTAATTAGTGAATCTTTGTTGGCAAGAATCAAGTCAGGCAGATTGTTTCCTCTAGTTGGTTCTGTCACAACCTGTTCTAAAAAGCAATCCTGAACCGTATCAAGAAAGTCACTAGACTCAAGATTTCCTGTCATATTGTTCCAATCAATTTGTCTAAAGTTAAAATCTCCCATTATCACAACATTTTCATATCTAGATGCCTTATGAATTTCGTCCCATAACAGCTTACTGCACTCCCTATCAAGGTTTGGGGGCCTATGAATCACACCCAAAATTAATTTGTCACGACCCTCGAGAAACTGAAGCCAAACCGATTCTGTATTAGATGTTTCTAATCTTATATCATGTCTAAGACAGCAGTTTAAATTTTCTCTGACATACATCGCCACATCACCACCCTTCCTGTTGACCCTATCAGTGTGGAATAGTTTATAACCCTGTATGTTGCATTCAGAAGGCATTTCTCTATCTTTCAGGTTGAACCAGGTCTCTGTTATACCAATAATATCTATATTACCTACACTTGCAAGTAATTTTAGCTCATCTATCTTATTTCTTAGACTCCTACTATTTGTATAGTAAACCTAAGGGAGCTAGTCACTCGTTGCCCTCTACTATCTCTCTTTGTTTGTTAATCAATTGATTTGCCATTACAAGCAACTTTATTTTGAATATTGTCTTTTAAACATATACCTGAGGTATCCCGGCAATAACTGCTGTTTTTAACCCTAATGCTGCAGCCTGATTGTTTCCCACAAACACCCATACCTCTATAATTTATCAGTTTAAATTCCTAGACAAGTCATCAATTACCCTCTCAATTGAATTGGCTAATGTAACCACTGCATCCCCAGAGAGATGAACCCCATTCCTTGCATACATATCACGTTTGCCAAAGAATAGGTCCCAGTTATCAATGAATGGGATCGCAAGTTCCTTGCAGTACCTGTCTAGCCAGCGATTTATGCCAATTGCCCTAGACATCCATTCATTGCCCACTCCCTTTCTAGGCAAGATGCTACATATGACTGGGATCCCTCCCTTAGACCTAACTACTTCTATGGCTGACCTGTACTTATCCAGCAGCTCCTCTCTCCTGCCCTTCCCAATGTCATTACTCCCAGCACTAAGACAGATAATGGGCTTGTTCCCATTACCTGCCAAAATATTATCCAACCTGCTGACTATGTCGCCAACACCAGCTCCAGGAAGACACACTCTCTGTCTGACCTTTCTTTCTCTGTTGCAAAGTGCATGGTCCATATATCTTACCTGAGAATCGCCTACTATTAAAATATTCTTACCTTGATTAGCAGGGGAATCAATGGTACCTTCAACCTCACTAACCACTGAAGTACACTCGTCTTGGAGAACAGAGAATCGATTTCCTACCTTCTCATCTTCTCTATTAACTCTCCTCATCTTCCTTCTTCCTGAACTGTGAACCACTTGCCACTTAAAGCGGCTGCCACTATCACTGCTGGCGACCATTCCTTCCTTACCAGCTAAATCCTTCTCACACTCGCTCCCAAACTCATTTATGCGAAGCTTCAGCTTCCTATTTTCCTCCTGAAGAAGTAGAATCTCCTTCTTCAACACATGAACCCTGGATTTAAAGCACTACACAAGCCATGGTATGGGTAACAGCCCCCCTAACTCCCAAGAGTTAGGGTTGACCGCACTTGACCATGCCTTTGACCACTGCGTCTTCCCGTCTCTACACTGCCGTTTTCCCCAGTCTTACACTGCCGTCTTCCCAGCCATTACACTCCCGTCTTCCCAGCCATCTACACCCGTTTTCCCCAGCTATCTACCCCGCCATCTACATGCCGTCTTCCCGCTTTTACAGGGCCCCTTACACGCCGTTTCTCAGCATCTACCCCCCATTCACGCCGTTTTTCCACTATCAACCCCGCCATTACACTCCGTTTTCCCCCCCCCATCTCCCTGCGTTTTCCCCACTATTTAAACCGCAAAAGAACATAAGAAATAAAAAGGGGGGAACATGCAGCGGGCCTGGGGGCCCATACTAGCAGGTCCTTTAAAAATTCATCCACTAAAAAATTTGACCAACCCTTTTCAATCCCACCCAAAAAACAGCCCCTGTGCAATCCTTCTCAAATCCCCCCCTCCCCTCATGACTTATCCAAAAATTTGAAAAATACCAAAGTCCTAGCCCCAATAACCCCCCCTAGGTAGACTGTTCCCTCATAACTACCCTTTTCCAAACAATACTTTCCATGTCCCTTTTAAATCTAAACTTATCTAATTTAAACCATTACTGCGGGTTCTCTCTTGGAAGATTTCAAGACCTTTAATATCCCCTTTTAAAACCTTTCTTCATTGTACACTTCGACAGGTCTCCCTCATTCTTGTCTAAAAGTGAAAAGAATTAAGGTCTTCAATCTTTCTTCAAAGGGAAAATTTTAATGCTATGTATTAAATTTGTCATCCCACCTGAAAAGTTTTCTAAAAATTTATGTCCATTCTGTATATGGAGACCAGAATTGAGCTATAAACTAGGTGGGGCCCTTTCTTGAGTAAAAGCTGCAGTATGACCCCTGGGTTCTGTTGCTTAACTTTTTGATAAAAATCCAGTAATTATTCCTTATTCGTACCTTAGGATTGCTGTCTTGGTTTTAAAGGTTCTGTTACCCTAACCAGTCCTTTTTTAATTGTATGGCTAGTTCTACATTATTTAACTTTTTAAAATGCTAGGGGTTTGGACACTGCCGAGCTTAGACCTTGATTTATCTACATTGAACTGCATCTGCCCTTTTTTGACCAAAAGTAGAGTTTGTCTAAATCCTCCTGAAGTTCCCTAACATCTACGTTTGAATCAATTATCCTACCTATCTTCGTGTCATCGGCGAATTTGCTCATATCACTAGTAATTCCTTCATCAAGATCATTGATATATATTATAAACAACAACGGACCCAAGACTGATCCCTGTGGAACGCCACTTGTTACTGATCCCCACTCGGATTTAACCCCATTTATGGACACTCTCTGCTTCCTGTCTGTGAGCCATGATTCGATCCACGAGAGCACCCTTCCCCCAATGCCATGAGCTGCTACTTTCTTCAACAGTCTTTGGTGCGGAACTCTATCAAATGCCTTACTAAAATCTAAGTAAATAATATCAAATTCTTTATCGTGGTCAACAGCCTCAAAAGCTTTAATGAAGAAAGTTAATAAATTAGTTAGACAAGACCGGCCTCTTGTGAATCCATGCTGAGTATCCTTAATCAAGCTATGCTTATCGAGATGGCTTCTTATAATCTCAGCTATAATTGACTCTAGTAATTTGCCTACAATTGAGGTCAGGCTTATTGGGCGGTAATTTGACGGTAACGACTTGTCCCCTGTTTTAAAAATAGGAATTACATTAGTCATCTTCCACATATCAGACACTACACCTGTTTGAAGAGTAAATTAAAAATTTTTAGTTAATGGTTCACAGACTCCATTTTGCATTCCTTAAGAAACCCTTGAAAAACCTCATCAGGACCGGTGACTTATTTTGCTTCAGTCGGTCTATCTGCTTCACAACCATTTCACTAGTGACTGTGATGTTACTTAATTTATCTTCTTCTGATCCACTATAAAAATTTATTAACGGAATTTTATTAGTGTCTTCCTGTGTAAAAACCGAGAGAAATAATTATTTAAAATCGGGGCACATTTCATTCCCTTTTTGTCAGTAAGATGCCCATAGCTATTTTTAAGGGACCTATCTTATCTCTGACTTTTGTTCATAGACTGGAAAAAACTTTTTGGGTAGTTTTAGAACCCCTAGCAACTTTAATTTCATAGTCCCTTTTAGCTTTTCTTATCCCCTTTTTAATGTCCTCTTAATGTCAATATACTGATTCATAAGATGACCCTCGCCTCTTTTGATACGCCTATAAATTCCTTTTTTATGCCCTAGTAGACATTTCGCCTATTATTCACCCTTTTTGGGGTCATTTCTTTTTGATCTAATTCCTTATAAGGGATAAACGTTCTTTGTGCAGCATGTATTGTGTTCAAAAACTGTCATATTGATAGCTCTCTTCGTTACCCCCAGTCAACAGATGATAAGTGTTCTCTAAGCCCATCGTAATCTGCTAAGCGAAAATCTGGGGCTGTTACTGAGTTAATCCCTACTATCATACTTCCATTCAATTCTAAATGTAATTTATTTGTGATCGCTAGCACCCAGTTCCTCTGAAACTTCTAAATTATTAACAAGGGATTCATTTTTGCCAGAACTAAGTCAAACAGGTTATTACCCCTTGTAGGTTCTGTCACAAACTGCTTCAAAAAACATCCTGAACTACTTCTAAGAAATCGTATGATTCTAAATTCCCAGTAAAGAAATTCCAATCAATATGACTAAAGTTAAAGTCTCCTAGAATTACTACATTATCGTGCCTTGTGGCCCTAACAATTTCCTCCCATAGTAGTCTCCCCTGGTCCCTATCTAAGTTTGGG
>NC_069430.1:43500205-43515205 GCF_026875155.1 Cherax quadricarinatus
ACTCCAGTAGGTTTGTGACACAGGATTTTCCTTCCCTGAAACCATGCTGGTTGTCAATTATACACTTGTTTCTTTCCAGGTGCTCCACCACTCTCCTCCTGATGATCTCCATGACTTTGCATACTATACACGTTAGTGATACAGGTCTGTAGTTTAGTGCCTCATGTCTGTCTCCCTTTTTAGAAATTGGGACTACTTTGCCATCTTCCATACCTCAGGGAGTTGCCCAGTTTTAATGGATGTGTTGAAGATCTTTGTTAGTGGCACACACAGCATCTCTGCTCCCTCTCTAAGGACCCACAGAGAGAATTCTGGTCCCACCGCCTTTTAGGTGTCAAGTTCACATAGTAGCTTCTTCACCTCCTCCTTGGTTATGTGTACCTCATCCAGCACTTGTTGGTGTACCCCCCTGTTCTGATTTCCTAGAGTTCTACTGATTTCCACTGTAAATACTTCTTTAAATCTCGTGTTGAGCTCCTCACATACCTCTCGGTCGTTTCTTGTGAGCTCCCCATCACCCTTCCTCGGTCTGATTACCTGGTCACTGACTGTTGTTTTCCTCCTGATGTGGCTATACAACAGCATCGGGTCATACTGACTTTCGATGCTATGTCATTTTCATATTGTCGCTGAGCCTCCCTTCTTGTCTGTGCATATTCGTTTCTGGCTCTTCGGCTAATCTCTTTATTTTCCAGAGTTCTCTGTCTTCTGTACCTTTTCCATTCTCTAGTACACCTAGTTTTTGCCTCCCTACACCTTTGGGTGAACCAAGAACTCGTTCTGTTCTTCCCATTATTTCTGTTTCCCTTGGGAACAAACCTCTCCTCTGCCTCCTTGCATTTTGTTGCCACATAGTCCATCATTTCTTGTACTGGTTTTCCTGTCAGTTCCCTCTCCCACTGAATGTCTTGCAGGAAGTTCCTCATGCCTGAGTAGTTCCCCCTTTTGTAGTTTGGTTTTTCCCATCCTATTCCTGCTACTCTCTCCACTTGAAGCTCAATTATGTAGTCAAAGCACAAAACTACATGATCACTAGCTCCTAGGGGTCTTTCATACATGATATCCTCGATGTCCGAACTACTTAAGGTGAATACAAGGTCCAGTCTTGCAGTATCATCCTCGCCTCTCTCTCTGGTAGTGTCTCTAACATGTTGGTGCATGAGGTTTTCAAGCACCACATCCATTATCTTGGCTCTCCATGTTTTAGGACCCCCATGGGGCTCCAGATTTTCCCAGTCAATCTCCTTGTGATTGAAATCACCCATAACTAGTAACTTTGCTCCCCCCATGTGTGCTCTTCTGGCCACCTCGGCTAGTGTGTCGACCATCGCTCTGTTGCTCTCATTGTATTCTTCTCTTGGCCTCCTGCAGTTTTGCGGTGAGTTGTACATTACTGCAATTATCACCTTATGTCCCTCAGACTGGATTGTTCCTACTAAGTAGTCCCTTTCGCCCATGCCATCCATTCCTTCCATTTTCTCAAACCCCACTGGTTTTTAATGAGCAGTGCAACTCCCTCTGTATTTCCTGAGGATTTGATATCTGGGTGGAAAGACTGCATCTGTTATTATTCTGGTGAGTTTTGTTTCTGTGAGTGCTATTATGTCTGGGGATGTCTCCTTGATTCTTTCATGCCACTCCTCACACTTATTTGTTATTCCATCTGCATTTGTATACCACACCTTCAACTTCTTTTCTAAGACTGTGGTCTGGGGGGTATATTGGGGTTGGGGAACTGGGAGACCTGATAAGGAACTATGGGTAGTTGCTGTGGGGGTGGAGTTTGTAATGCAGTGGGTGGGGGCATTGGATGTGGCATGGGTGTTTTGGTTTAAACTGTTTGGTTGCACTGGGGTTGACCTGGTTGGGGGGCTTCTATAGGAAGTTGTGAGGGAGGCTGTATTTGATCTTCTTCCTGGGTCTGGGATCTCCTGTCTGTCTCCTCCATCCCCTCTCTTTCCTCCTTTCGCCTTTGTACCATCTCTCTCAGTTTCTGCCTTTCTTCTTGTGTTCTGTCGCGGTCGAGATACACCTTCCTGTATGCCGGCATGTCCCTTAATCTTGCTTTCTCCTGCAGGATCCTGGTCCGAGTTGATTCTGCCTTGAAAGTCACTTTCACTGGCCGGGTTCTTCTTCATGCAAAGCCCCCTATTCTCCGAAAAATTTTCAGCTGGGTCATGTCATCTTCTCCTATTGCTTTTATGATGTTTCAATTTTTTATTTTTTTCCTTGTTTTCTTGCTTCATATGTTTCCCCTTCAACCTCCTGTAGCCCATACACAAAGACTGACCTCTCCCTTTCATTCTCCCACTGCGTATCCTTGTGTATCCACTCATTCAATTTAATTTTCCATTGCAGCTTTCCTTTCTTCAGTTCCACTATCTATTGTACTTGGGCTCAGTGGCCTGTCATTTTCTCTTCTCGGTTTTCCCTGGGCTCTGCTGTGGTCTATTAGGGCCTCCACATATAGCTTAGCTCTTTCATTTACTACAGTCCCCTCTGCTAGAGCTTCTACATGCAGTTTTGCTCCTTCTATCCCTACAGTCCCCTTATTTGTGACTGAGGTAGCAATCTCTGATGTCATTCCCAAAATGTTCTTTAGTTCTTTAGACTGTTTCAGATTTTTCAGTTCCTCTTCTAATCTCTGTATCCTAGCCTCTGCTGCTATGACTTGCATCTCCCACTTCTTGCTTTCCATATCTATCCTCTCTTTCAGCCTCATGCTAAGTTCTTCTAGTTTCTTTTCCCATTCATGTTCCCTTTTTGTGAGCTCTGCTGCCCAATCTTCCTTTGCAGATTCATCCTCCTGTCCCTTGGTTTTCCTTCCTGCTCTCTGGCAACCCATTTTTTTTATTTTGATTGCCTCAGAATGGAAAACTTATGTAATTCTGTGTGTTAGGTTAGTAGTGTAATTGTCCGAGTGTGGGGGGGGAGGTAGAGGAGGAACTGTGGACAGTGGCTATATGGGAGAGGAGTGGGGAGGGGATTTACGGGGGAATATGGGGAGTGAGGAGGGAGAACGAAGTGGTAGAGGGGGGGAAAGGGGGGAGAGGTGGGGAGGAGGAGGGTGAATGAGAGAGGGGGGATCAGGGGAAGGAGTGAGAGGTTGGTGGGGGGGGGGTAGGGGAGTGTATGTGTGAGTCTGTATTGTGTGTGTGTGTGTGGGGTGTGTGTGTGTGTTTGTGTGGAATTATGTGTGGAATTATGTGTGGGTTTATTAAGTGTCTGAAAAATAGGTGGGAAATTTTGCGTTGGGGTGTTATTTGGAGTCTCAGTGGTCACTTACCTAACCACAACCTCTTGTGACCTGACCCCCACCCTCCTGTGATTTGACCCACACCTACTTACAATACTGCCATCTATGCTCTTCCTATCACCTAGGCTTATAGTAACTTACTCGCCTTGCTCCATAGATTACCAATTGCTATTCCTTATTGAGTACTTGAGTGCCTATTCTTTATCCTGCTAGAGAGCTGATTATTATTATAATCAAAAAGAAGCGCTAAGCCACAAGGGCTATACAGCGCTGCACTAGAGAGCTGAACCGTTCACAAACAGCTTGGCAGTTAATTGGAACCTGAAACCCCACACCCAGCAACCATGCATAGGTGATTACAGTACTTGCAATGCAGCTGCAGCAGCCTGTAGATTGTCCAGCTCAATGTGACGTCCTGGCATAGATCCACCTCAATTTCTTCTCGTTATATAATGTACTCTAGTGTACAGAGATCCTTTACTGCACATATAAGTTCTGTCAAGCACCTTAACTACTGGGAACGCTTGGAAGCACTTGACTTGTACTCGTTGGAACGCAGGAGGGAGAGATATATCATAATCTACACTTGGAAAATCTTGGAAGGACTGTAAAAAGTAAAAGACTGGGCAGGCGATGCAAAATGCCCCCAATAAAAAGTAGGGGCGCCATTGGTACACTAAGAGAAAACACCATAAGTGTCCGGGGCCCAAAACTGTTCAACAGCCTCCCATCAAGCATTAGGGGAATTGCCAATAAACCCCTGGCTGCCTTCAAGAGAGAGCTGGACAGATACCTAAAGTCAGTGCCGGATCAGCCGGGCTGTGGCTCGTACGTTGGACTGCGTGCGGCCAGCAGTAACAGCCTAGTTGATCAGGCCCTGATCCATCGGGAGGCCTGGTCATGGACCGGGCCGCGGGGGCGTTGATCCCCGGAATAACCTCCAGGTAAGCCTATTCACTGTATTTCTTTCACTGGTCACACGATTGTTTCACTTTATTATCTTTCTTGGGTGAAACGTGGCAACGTCGCCTGAGCACCCACACTAGCCTGCCAGCTCTGACTGCACTACCACGTTTTACTTTCTAGATCACTTACAAAATTGTGGCTCTCCCCACACTTATGTGGCTCAGGCAGATTGTAAATCGCTTTAGGGAATTGTTCATTACCCCAACACACTTAGCAACCCTTGCTGAACACTTGGGTAGCCCTCAAAAACACTTATATACGCGGAGCACGGAAGGCGTGACTCGCGCACGCGGTGTCCCCTGTGTGTGTGTGTGTGTGTGTGTGTGTGTGTGTGTGTGTGTGTGTGTGTGTGTGTGTGTGTGTGTGTATGTGTTTGTGTGTGTCTGTGTGTGTGTGTTTTTTGTGTGTTGGGTTTTTGTGTTTGTTGTCTTTTTTTTTAGTCATGCCGCCAAAATTTGGTTTTTTCCTTTTGATTTTTAAAAAATTAGAAAAATTTTTCCCTTTCCCAACCCCGGAGGGGCCGTTTTCAGGGGTTTTGAAAAATTTTTAGGGCACATTAAGTTTTCTCCCTTCTCCCCCGGGGTGTTTTCCCCCTTTGGTTAATTTGCGTTTCCCCTCCTTCTGTTTTTGTTTCATAAACTTTTACCCTTGGGGTTGCCCCCTCCCCCTGTTTTCTGATTCCCCCTTTTTCTTCCTTTAAACCTGTTTGACTTTTCCTCCATTGATCGTTTCGGTTTTTTTTTTTTCCCATTTTTTTCCGCTGTCCCTGGCTTTTTTTGCCCTTTTTTCCTTTGGCTATCCAAAAAATTTTCGGGCTTTGCTTGTACTTTCTTTGTCTTTTTTGGGGTCCCTCCATCTGTGTAAAAATTTTTGGCTTGCTTTCCCCCATTTTTTCTTTGCCTTTTTGGGTATTTCTTCCTTCTCTTGCATTTTTTTTTTTCCCCCCCACCCCTTTTAACCCGGTTTTTCGGCTTTCCTTTTTCTGCCTTGGGACCCCCTTTTTTTTTTCCTTGATTTTTTGCTTTATTCTTCCAAAAAGGGGTTTTCCCTGTTTCCTTTTTATTAACCTCAGCGGGAAATTTTTAGGTGTGTATTTTTCGGAGGGGGATTTTCCCCCCAAACCCCTTTAAAATTGAAAACCTAAAAGATTAAATCGGGAAAGTGTCAGGTTTTGAGGGGGTTGAAAAAGAAAAGGAGGAAATAAACCAACAAAAAAAGACCAAATATCTAAAACCTTTGAAATTCGAAATTGCAACTTTTTGGAGGATCGAGCCAGTGGAAAAGAAAAAGGAGGGAAATAATTCGGGCAAAGGGAAAAACCCCCCGGAGATCTCCTGGAGAATCGTCCTCGAAATTTTGGAAATTTTCCCCAAAATGGGGGAAAGGGAAAAAAGGGCCCCGGATTGGAAAGGGAAGAAAGGGGGAAAAAGGAGGGGGGAAGAACCGGGGGAAAAAGGGGCAGGAAGTAAAGGGAAACGGCAAACTGCAGTGAAGTGAAGGAAACGGGCCAAAACTGCAGTAAAAGGAAAGGGAAAATGAAAAAAACTCAAAAAGTAAGGGAACCCCCAAAAACTGAAGTAAAGGGACACTGCCAAACGGGTTTAAAAGGAAGAAACGCCAAAACCCCGCAGAAAAATAAGGAACATTTACAAGACGCGGGAAAGGGAACCCCGTACAAGCGATGAAGGAACACTGAAAGACTCAGGAAGGAACCTTAAAAATTTGCAGTAAAGGGAAAACACGGCCAAGATCTTGGGGAAAAACCTGTAAAAACTGCATAAAGGGAAACCTGTCAAGATTTTTAGTAAAGAACCTGCCCAAATGCAGTGAAAAACCTGAAAAGGGCCAGTGAAAGGAAACACTGTACAGACGCGTGAAGAACCCGTACAGCTGCGGGAAAGGGAAACATGCCCAAGGGCTGCAGGAAGGACATTTAAAAAGACGCAGTGAAGGAACATTGTACAAAACTCAGGGGAAAAAAAGCGAAAAGTGAAAGGAAAAAACCCTGTCAGGAGGGAAAAAAACCTGTACAAAACGAGTAAGGAACATTACAAGACGCAGAAGGGGCCGTAAGGGCCAGTAAGGACATTGTACAAGTTGGAAGGAACCTCAAAACGCGGAAAAAAAACCCCGTAAAAATGCATGAAACACGAAAAGTTAAGAACCTAAAAAGACTGAGTGAAGGGAAACCCCCGTAAAGATGCAGTAAAGGGAACATTTTTTCCGGGGTAAACCCCAAAAAAGACGCAGTGAAGGAACCCAAAGCCATAAAAAACCCCAAAACAAAGCTGCAGTAAAAAACCCAAAAAAAGACTGCAGTAAAGGGACCCGTACAAGCTGCAGTGAAGGAACCTAACAGATCAGTAAAGGGAAAAACAAAAGGGGACTAAAGTGAAGGAACATTACAAGATGCAGTGAAAAAAACGGAAAAAGCCTGCAGGAAGGAACCAGTCAAGTTTTGCAGTGAAGGAACCCGTAAAAAAGACTGCAGGGGGAAACCCTTTAAAAAAGATGAGTGAAGGAACATTTACAAACTCGTGAAAACCCTAAAACGGCTGAAGAACCGTACAAGTGCGGGAAGGAAAAAGTAAAAAAGGGGAAAGGGAAACATAAAAGATGCGGGAAGGAAAAACTTTACAAGACTCAGTGAAGGAACGTACAAGTGCAGGAAGGACCCGTACAAAGAGCAGTAAAGGAACACTGTACAAACTGATGAAAAAAACCCAGTACAAAATTCAAAAAAAACCCAAAAAGACTGCGTAAGAACCGAAACAAAACCTTTTAAAGGGAACCCAAGATCAAAGCCCCTGCAAGTGAGGAAATCCCATACAAACTGCAGGGAAGGAAATAAAACAAGCGCGTGAAGGAACGTACAAGCTGCGTAAAGGGAAAAACCCACAAACTCAAAAAAATTTTTAAAAAAAATTTCGAAAACCCAAAAGACTGCAGTAAGGGAACCCCGTCAAGACTGCGGGGAAGGATCCCAGTACAAGATGCAGGGAAGGAACACTATAAGCGAAATGAAGGAAGAATTGAACAGGGGTAACAATCACTTTTAAAAAATTTTGTCTTCTCACCTTCTCCACGGTAGGAAGTTTTAAAGGTAGCATATTCTTTTTTGCAACCCCTTTTTTCGTTTTGTAACAAAAATTTACTAAAAACCAGGATAAAAAACAAGTAAAACACTTAGAATCTTTACTCTAGAGTTTATTATTATGTTAAAAAATGAGGGAAAAACATAAAAAGGAGTTTAACTCTTACACTTCTCTTTTACATACCAGATGTAAATGATTGAAAAATCTCCCCTAAGGTCGGGCAGTACAAAGAATTTTTCGTGTCTGTTTTGGAGGAAATGAGTAAATGAGTGAGGAATGCCCCGGGGTATGCAAGCCCAGACTGGAAGTAAAAGTGCTAGTCAGGTGAGGGGGGGAACTTTTTCCCGACAAATGCAGAACCACTCAGAGCATTTTTTTTAAAACCCACTGACTGTAAAACCACTGGTGGTAAGGGACGGGTTGGTCCGTGACAAAGGGAACTCATAACCGAACCGCTAACCCGGCACTCTAAATTTGTGGTTTCCCCCCTACATGACAAAACAATAATTTTAAAAGCCAACAAAAAATAAAAATATTTATTACCCTAAAAATACAATATAACATATATAAAATATAATATTTTATTATAAATTTTTTTAATATATATATATTATATATATATAATAAATTTATTTTATTATATAATAATATATAATTAAATATATATATATATAATTATAAATATATATGTAATATATATATAATTATATATATATTATATATAAATTGTATGTATGAAATTTTCGTGCCGAAAAGGGAGAACTTCGATCTTGGGGTTAAATAGCAACGCTCATCTTGCCAAAGGGCAAGTGAAATTTTGTATCAATAATTTCGTCAAAATATTCTGAACCTAAAGAAAAAAATATATTTATTGTATTTGCTTTGACTAAATATTGAAAGATTTAAAATATAAAAGTTGGTTAGGCTAAAATAAAATTTCTCTTATTATAAAAGGTTTAGGTAATTTTTCTAAAAATTCTTTTTTGGGGCAAAATTATAAATTTTTACATTAACATTAAGAAAAATATATCTTTAAACGATAAATAAAATTTTGAAAGGCTTTAAATTTTAAATGAGTTTTGCTAATTGACCAGTTTTAAAATATTCGGCACGACATATATATATATATATAATAATATAATATATAAAATTTTAAATATATATATAATATATTATATAAATTTATATATATAAGTAGGTTGGTAGACAGCAACCCCCCAGGGAAGTACACCCCCTCCAATGACTGTGAAACAGAAACCGTAACTGTTTTGCATGTGGTGGATGCTGGTTTCTTTTTCTGCCATAAACACGCTAATAACAGGGAATCTTGCTTGCTACCCTGCTTACACTTTTGTCACACTTCACAAAACCACATGCATATATATTATATACATCATCTAGGTTTTTTTTCCCTTTTTTTAAAAGCTCTTGTTCCTCTTTATTTTTTATTTGCCATGGGGAAAAATGAAAAGAATTTTCCCCTAAGCCCTGCGTGTCGTATGAGACGACTAAAATGCCGGAGCAATGGGCTAGTAAAACCCCTTTTCCCCGTAACTTTACTAAAAAAGAAAGAAGAAAAATTTTAAAACGGGATGCTTTAAAAGGGGTGGATGTAGGGCGGGTGACAAAAAACAGATGATTGCTGAGTTATAAAAAAAAAAGGTGGATGTCCTGGGCCTAAACGAAACAAAACTGAAGGGGGGAGGGGAGTTTCGGTGGGGGGAAATAAATGGGATTTAATTGGGTATCTGAGAGAGTTAGAGCAAAGGGGAAAAGGGGAGCAGTAATGTTTAATGATCTTTTTTGGAAGGAAAAAGGAAAGAAAATTTTTAAATTCAAGAATTTGTGGACTAAAGTAAAGGTTTGGGTGCGGAAAGGGGGCTAAAACTGTAGAAACCCGGGAAGAGAGGAATGCAGAGGAGAGAGAGAGTTTTTTGGGGGATGTTAAGGGATGATAGGGCCTTTTAAAAGTGGAGAGTAATTTTGGTTTAAACCGAATGCTAAGTAGGGAAACTTTAAGGGGTGGGTAGGGAAGTTTGGGGGGCCAGGGGGAAATGATAATGGGCCCTTTGATTAAAATTTGTTAGAAAGGGTTTATTAAAATAAACATATTTTAAGAAAAAGGGGTAAATAAAAATACAAGTTTTGTAGGGGGAAATGACAGTATTTTTTGGGTTTTATTGGTAGATAAAAGACTGTTAGTAACTTCAGGAGTACATGTTTTTAGAGGGGGCCCCAGATTATCAGATCATTTCTATTATAGCTACACTGAAGTAAAAAGGGAGATGGGGAAAAAGAGAAAAAAAGAAACAGGGAAAAGAGAGGTGAAAAAGGTTTTTTAAAATAAAAGAGGGGGCGTTAGGGGAAGATATAAACAGCTATTGGAGGATAGATGGGCTAATGAGAGCATAGGCAATGGGTCGAAGAGGTATGGGGTAGGTTTAAAAATGTAGTGTTAGAGTGTTCAGCAGAAGTTGTGGTTACAGGAAAGTGGGTGCGGGAGGGAAGAGGAGCGATTGGTGGAATGATGATGTGAAGAGAGTAGTAAGGGAGAAAAAGTTAGCATATGAGAAGTTTTTACAAGTAGAAGTGATGCAAGGAGGAAGAGTATATGGAGAAAAAGAGAGAGGTTAAGAGAGTGGTTGAAGCAATGTAAAAAGAGAGCAAATGAGAGAGTGGGTGAGATGTTATCAACAAATTTTGTTGAAAATAAGAAAAAGTTTTGGAGTGAGATTAACAAGTTAAGAAAGCCAAGAGAACAAATGGATTTGTCAGTTAAAAATAGGAGAGGAGAGTTATTAAATGGAGAGTTAGAGGTATTGGGAATATGGAGGGAATATTTTGAGGAATTGTTAAATGTTGATGAAGATAGGGAAGCTGTGATTTCGTATATAGGGCAAGGAGGAATAACATCTTGTAGGAGTGAGGAAGAGGCAGTTGTGAGTGTGGGGGAAGTTCGTGAGGCAGTAGGTAAAATGAAAGGGGGTAAGGCAGCCGGGATTGATGGGATAAAGATAGAAATGTTAAAAGCAGGTGGGGATATAGTTTTGGAGTGGTTGATGCAATTATTTAATAAATGTATGGAAGAGGGTAAGGTACCTAGGGTTTGGCAGAGAGCATGCATAGTTCCTTTGTATAAAGGCAAAGGGGACAAAAGAGAGTGCAAAAATTTTAGGGGGATAAGTCTGTTGAGTATACCTGGCAAAGTGTATGGTAGAGTTATTATTGAAAGAATTTAGAGTAAGACGGAGAATAGAATAGCAGATGAACAAGGAGGCTTTAGGAAAGGTAGGCGGTGTGTGGACCAGGTGTTTACAGTGAAACATATAAGTGAACAGTATTTAGATAAGGTTAAAGAGGTCTTTGTGGCATTTATGGATTTGGAAAAGGCGTATGACAGGGTGGATAGGGAGGCAATGTGGCAGATGTTGCAGGTGTATGGTGTAGGAGGTAGGTTACTGAAAGCAGTGAAGAGTTTTTACGAGGATAGTGAGGCTCAAGTTAGAGTATGTAGGAAAGAGGGAAATTATTTCCAAGTAAAAGTAGGCCTTAGACAAGGATGTGTGATGTCACCGTAGTTGTTTAATATATTTATAGATGAGGTTGTAAGAGAAGTAAATGCGAGGGTCTTGGCAAGAGGCGTGGAGTTAAAAGATAAAGAATCACACATAAAGTGGGAGTTGTCACAGTTGCTCTTTGCTGATTACACTGTGCTCTTGGGAGATTCTGAAGAGAAGTTGCAGAGATTGGTGGATGAATTTGGTAGGGTGTGCAAAAGAGGAAAATTGAAAGTGAATACAGGAAAGAGTAAGGTTATGAGGATAACAAAAGATTAGGTGATGAAAGGCTGGATATCAGATTGGAGGGAGAGAGTATGGGGGAGGTGAATGTATTCAGATATTTGGGAGTGGACGTGTCAGCGGATGGGTCTATGAAAGATGAGCTGAATCATAGAATTGATGAGGGGAAAAGGGTGAGTGGTGCACTTAGGAGTCTGTGGAGACAAAGAACTTTGTCCTTGGAGGCAAAGAGGGGAATGTATGAGAGTATAGTTTTACCAACGCTCTTATATGGGTGTGAAGCATGGGTGATGAATGTTGCAGCGAGGAGAAGGCTGGAGGCAGTGGAGATGTCATGTCTGAGAGCGATGTGTGGTGTGAATATAATGCAGAGAATTCGTAGTTTGGAAGTTAGGAGGAGGTGCGGGATTACCAAAACTGTTGTCCAGAGGGCTAGAGGAAGGGTTGTTGAGGTGGTTCGGACATGTGGAGAGAATGGAGCGAAACAGAATAACTTCAAGAGTGTATCAGTCTGTAGTGGAAGGAAGGCGGGTAGGGTCGGCCTAGGAAAGGTTGGAGGGAGGGGGTAAAGGAGGTTTGTTGTGCGAGGGGCTTAGACTTCCAGCAGGCATGCGTGAGCGTGTTTGATAGGAGTAAATGGAGACAAATGGTTTTTAAAACTTGACGTGCTGTTGGAGTGTGAGCAAAGTAACATTTATGAAGGGGTTCAGGGAAACCGGCAGGCCGGACTTGAGTCCTGGAGATGGGAAGTACAGTGCCTGCACTCTGAAGGAGGGGTGTTAATGTTGCAGTTTTAAAAACTGTAGTGTAAAGCACCCTTCTGGCAAGACAGTGATGGAGTGAATGATGGTGAAAGTTTTCTTTTTCGGGCCACCCTGCCTTGGTGGGAATCGGCCAGTGTGATAAAAAAATAAATAAATAAATAAATATGTAATATAATTTATATATATATATTATATATATATATTAATATATATATATATATATATATATATATATATATATATATATATATGCAAAAACAACCACTATGAAAGAATAGTGAAATTCCAAGCGCTTTCGTGACTACTCACATTATCAAGGAACTATGAAAGTAATACATCAAAGGAAGGCAATTAAAAGGGCTTAGATTACACCTCACAGTCAACCCCACAACAAAGAAACACCTGACGCGCGGCAGTACCGGACTCATAAGAAAAGAGGAACACTGCAGTAGGTCCGCTGGTCCAACTAGACAGGTCCTCACGACATCCCACTAACAAAATATTCTACACAAGAAATAAGGTTTCTTATTTGTCCAATGTATTATTAAACTCTAACCAAATTTTATTAATTGTAAATGAGTCTAATTTATATAAACCTAAGGAAATATTCATATTATTTTCAAAACTACTTTTATGAAACAAGATTCAATTATATTTCTGTCGACCATGGACTTGCTTGATACAACTTTCTCAACTTTTTGAAAATTAATTGGATGGTTAAAATCTCTCACATGAATAAATAGAGCATTGAAATCATGTCCAGTTGTTGTTTTAATCTAAGTTCGAGATTTTTACAGGTTTGGCCGTAATAAACTTTATCGCAGATTTTACAAGGAATCTTATAGACACATCCGTCAGCATTTTGGGGGGAATTCTTTATCAAAAGTTTTTTTACTGTATCAAGATTTTTAATTTATTTTATTTTATTATCACACTGGCCGATTCCCACCAAGGCAGGGTGGCCCGAAAAAGAAAAACTTTCACCATCATTCACTCCATCACTGTCTTGCCAGAAGGGTGCTTTACACTACAGTTTTTAAACTGCAACATTAACACCCCTCCTTCAGAGTGCAGGCACTGTACTTCCCATCTCCGGGACTCAAGTCCGGCCTGCCGGTTTCCCTGAACCCCTTCATAAATGTTACTTTGCTCACACTCCAACAGCACGTCAAGTATTAAAAACCATTTGTCTCCATTCACTCCTATCAAACACGCTCACGCATGACTGCTGGAAGTCCAAGCCCCTCGCACACAAAACCTCCTTTACTCCCTCCCTCCAACCTTTCCTAGGCCGACCCCTACCCCGCCTTCCTTCCACTACAGACTGATACACTCTTGAAGTCACTCTGTTTCGCTCCATTCTTTCTACATGTCCGAACCACCTTAACAACCCTTCCTCAGCCCTCTGGACAACAGTTTTGGTAATCCCGCACCTCCTCCTAACTTCCAAACTACGAATTCTCTCCATTATATTCACACCACACATTGCTCTCAGACATGACATCTCCACTGCCTCCAGCCTTCTCCTCGCTGCAACATTCATCACCCATGCTTCACACCCATATAAGAGCGTTGGTAAAACTATACTCTCATACATTCCCCTCTTTGCCTCCAAGGACAAAGTTCTTTGTCTCCACAGACTCCTAAGTGCACCGCTCACCCTTTTCCCCTCATCAATTCTATGATTCACCTCATCTTTCATTGATCCATCTGCTGACACGTCCACTCCCAAATATCTGAATACATTCGCCTCCTCCATACTCTCTCCCTCCAATCTGATATCCAATCTTTCATCACCTAATCTTTTTGTGTTATCCTCATAACCTTATTCTTTCCTGCATTCACTTTTAATTTTCTTCTTTTGCACACCCTACCAAATTCATCCACCAATCTCTGCAACTTCTCTTCAGAATCTCCCAAGAGCACAGTGTCATCAGCAAAGAGCAACTGTGACAACTCCCACTTTATGTGTGATTCTTTATCTTTTAACTCCACGCCTCTTGCCAAGACCCTCACATTTACTTCTCTTACAACCCCATCTATAAATATATTAAACAAGCACGGTGACATCACACATCCTGTCTAAGGCCTACTTTTACTGGGAATAATTTCCCTCTTTCCTACATACTCTAACTTGAGCCTCACTATCCTCGTAAAACCTCTTCACTGCTTTCAGTAACCTACCTCCTACACCATACACCTGCAACATCTGCCACATTGCCCCCCTATCCACCCTGTCATACGCCTTTTCCAAATCCATAAATGCCACAAAGACCTCTTTAGCCTTATCTAAATACTGTTCACTTATATGTTTCACTGTAAACACTTGGTCCACACACCCCCTACCTTTCCTAAAGCCTCCTTGTTCATCTGCTAACCTATTCTCCGTCTTACTCTTAATTCTTTCAATAATAACTCTACCATACACTTTACCAGGTATACTCAACAGACTTATCCCCCTATAATTTTTGCACTCTCTTTTGTGGTATAAACCTTGGTAATAAATACCGACAAGTTGGTTTAGAAAGACACGTAAGCAAACACTATACCATATTTATTAGAAAACGTTTCGGTCCTGGGACCTTGATCACTTCAGAAGTGATCAAGGTCCCAGGACCGAAACGTTTTCTAATAAATATGTTATAGTGTTTGCTTACGTGTCTTTCTAAACCACTCTCTTTTGTCCCCTTTGCCTTTATACAAAGGAACTATGCATGCTCTCTGCCAATCCCTAGGTACCTTACCCTCTTCCATGCATTTATTAAATAATTGCACCAACCACTCCAAAACTATATCCCCACCTGCTTTTAACATTTCTATCTTTATCCCATCAATCCCGGCTGCCTTACCCCCTTTCATTTTACCTACTGCCTCACGAACTTCCCCCACACTCACAACTGCCTCTTCCTCACTCCTACAAGATGTTATTCCTCCTTGCCCTATACACGAAATCACAGCTTCCCTATCTTCATCAACATTTAACAATTCCTCAAAATATTCCCTCCATCTTCCCAATACCTCTAACTCTCCATTTAATAACTCTTCTCTCCTATTTTTAACTGACAAATCCATTTGTTCTCTAGGCTTCCTTAACTTGTTAATCTCACTCCAAAACTTTT
>NC_069430.1:43520205-43523754 GCF_026875155.1 Cherax quadricarinatus
TCATCACCACCACCACCATGACTAACATCAACCACTACCACCATGACTACATCACCACCACCACCACCCATACTCTCATCAATCACCACCACTATACTATCATCACCACCACCACTATGACTCATCACCACCACCTCCATGACTATCATCACCACCACCACCGTGACTATCATCACCACCACCACCACCATGACTCTCATCATCACCACCACTATGACTATCATCATCACCACCACCACGACGATTCATCACAACACCACCATGACTATCATCATCCATCACCACCACCTCTATCAATCATCACCACCACCACGACGATCCATCACAACACCACCATGAATATCACCATCACCACCACCATGACTATCATCATCACCACCACCATGACTATCATCACACCACCACCATGACTGTCATCACCACCACCACCATGAAAATCATCACCGATATCACCATCACCACCATTACTATCATCATCACCACCACCATGACTATCAACACCAACCACCACCATGACTATCATCACCGCCATCACAACATCACAATGACTATCATCATCATCACCACCATGACTATCATCACCACCACCAAAATGACTATCATCACAACATCATCAACCAGCACCACCATGACTATTAACACTACCAACAACCACCCACCATCACTACCACCACCATCACTACCCACCACCATCACAACCACCACCAACACTAACCACCACTATCATCACTACTATCACTGCCACCGAACTACCATCTCCACCACTGCCACCATCACCACCACTATCACTATCATCACCTAAAACCCTTCACTATCACCATCACTATCATCACCACCACCATACTATCATCATCACTATCTCACCACCACAACTACTAACATCACTATAAACACAACCATCACCACCACCATCCACCACCATCACATCACCATTTCCACCATCACCACTACCACCATCACCACCACTTCTACTATCACTACCACCATCATCACCACACCACCACCACCACCACCATCCCCACCACCACCACCACCACCAACCACCACCCACCACCACCATAATCACCACCACCATCACCACCACTTCAACCACCACCACCATCACCACCACCACAATTAGCTCAAGATTGCTCGTGACCTTCTTCCAGGCCAGGTGACCTTACAGGCCAGGTGACCTTTTTGCAGGTCAGGTGACCTTCTTGCAGACCAACTGACCTTGCAAGCCAGGTGACCTTCTTGCAAGCCAGGTAACCTTCTTGCAAGCCAGATCACCTTCTTGCAAGCCAGGTGACCTTCCTACAGGCCAGGTGACCTTCTTGCAGGCCAGGTGAGCTCATTCCAGGGAACGTGTTAAGTGCGCATTTACCGTGCAGCTGCTGTAATGGATGCGAGTTTTGGGTCCTAACACGGTAACTGTGTCGTGTTGTGTTGTCTTGTGTTGTGCTGCTGTGTTGTGTGTTATATTATGTGTCGCCTTGTGTTGAGTGTTGTTTTGTGCTATGTTGTCACGTTGAGTTATATTGTGTCGTGTTGTGTTGAGTATTGTGTGTTGTCTTGCATTGTGCTGCGTGTCGTTTTGTGTTATCTTGTGTTGTGCTGCTGTGTTGTGTGCTATACTGTGTATCGTGTTGTGCTGAGTGTTGTGTTGTTATGCTATGGTATATGGTGAGTCGTGTTGTACTAAGTGCTGTGCTGTGTTGTGCTGTGTGTGCTACGTTATGTTATATTGTGTGTCGTGGTGTGTTGTGTGCCGTGTGTTGAGTGTTGTGCTGGAAAGACTTACCCATAGCATCTTATCTGCAGTGTTAACGTAAGAACATAAGAAAGGAGGAACACTGCAGGAGGCCTGTTGGCCCATAATAGGCAGGTCCTTCACAAATACATCCCACTAACAAAATAATTTGCCCAACCCATTTTCAACATCCATCACAACCAGCGTGCTTAAACTGCAAGAGTAATGACCACCATACACTAAGCAGCAAAATGTCCTACAAGAAAGGATATTATGAAGAAAACACAAGATGCAGCAAAGAAAAAAACCTACAAACAACACTCCAACGTATGCAGCAATTGCAAAGATACAAGCAGACACTACAAAATTACTTCAAGCATCTACTCAGCCCGCCTCCACCATCATCACTCCTCCAACATGTGATGTAACCAAGATCCACTACTGCTTACTATAACGCTCACATGCAGAACATGGCTGTACCTGGATCCTTTAAACTCTACCATCAACGAGTTATTTGCATTAAATAATAATGCCTTCATTTACATTTCCAGCATCTCCACCTTCTGAAGAAATTCTCAAATTCACCAAAAACATTTAAACGCCAACTCTTCTGCAGAAGTCCCCATCAACACCACCAACTAGTGACGTCAATCCAACAACGACCAATGAGAAGCCTCCACCGCCACCACCTCTCACTGAATCCAACCAATCGGAAGCCTTACCACCAGAAACATCTTCTAATTCGTCTACTGAAGTTGAAAACGAAGCAACACCACCTTCCTCTACTCCACCACCGCCTTCTCTACTTAGCTCACGTCGATTACCTGGAACACCATGCTTTAAACACAAAGGACTCGAATTCTACACCACGAGGCTATACCCTGCAAGCATGACTCGCCTAGAACTCATCCAACATCTCCAAGACAACACTGTATCGTACCAAAGCGAAGAAAGACCATTCCCTACCTACAACCAGATACTCCACCACCTCCAAACCAACGAATACTACTACAGCTCCCCATAATGTGATACAACTCTCTCGAAAACAATATACCGCACTGATAAACGGTTTAAGACCATAACCAACTCATCCTGCTTGCTGCCTTCTGACACTCCCAGCTCCTACCGCTGCCTTCGCCATCCTCTCCTAGTGAGCCAAGCAATGACATCATTCAAGCCTCTCTACCTACGTCTCCAGTACTTTTGTACCACAGGTCCCAAAGTGGTTGGGCCACTTGCCTTGATTCCTCCTCTTCCCCTCCTCCCCATCCTTTTCCAGTTATTTCCATCCTTCCATATCCTTCTTCCTTCCCATCTTACGACAGCTCTCGTCGTCCTCGATCCGATCCGATCCATTTTCAACACTATCCAGGCAATAAGTACTTTAGTTCATTCCAGCACAACACACAGACAACATCAACTTCATTATGTGTAGTAGTGACTAATACCCTACATGACCAAAATACTCTAGCTATATACTTGTCCAAACTTCCAACCACTACAGATATCAGTAGTAGAACTCAAACACACAACTCAGGATATAATAACCATAATTTTAAACCTAGAAGATGATTGATCACGTTGACCCTGATCTAAACCTCCATAATCTGACACCCAATCAAAACCTATTGAAAGTAACTGCCTTTATTACACAGCATCACAAGCCACCACTATCCTAAACAATGCTAAAAGTCTATCAGTACTTAACTACAACATCAGGTCCTTTAAACAAACACAAAGATGACCTCCTAGCACTCCTTGATCACAAAGAAAACCCTCTCCGCATTTTTCTTTTTGAGACCCTTGGCTTAAAAAAA
>NC_069430.1:43524254-43574254 GCF_026875155.1 Cherax quadricarinatus
TCCTTCTCTTCCCCCCTTTCCCTCTCCCCTCCCCTTCCCATCCTCTCTCTCTCTCTCTCCTCCTCTCTCCCTCCTCTATCTCTCTCTCTCTCTCTCTCTCTCCCTCTCTCTCTCTCTCTCTCTCTCTCCTCTCTCTCTCCTCTCTCTCTTTTACACAGGGTTTGACAAGGTTAGGTTAAGGATTCCTAACTTTATTGACAAGCTAAGAGCTGTTACCTACATCAGCTCATTTGAAAGTATTTTTATTGTTATGAGACATACAAATAGGGAACAGGATGAAGTTGGAACCCTCTGTGGGCCAGCATTTTCATCTGATCAACTGTCCTGATCTCGTTGATATTATACTGTACGACCTTGTTCTAAACTCTAGTCATCCTGGGGATAAATGATCTCAGATGAAGTGATGTTCTGGAGAAGGTTACAGCCAGAGTGAAGCTGCTGCTTTCTGCCCGTCTTGTGGCATAGAAGCTTGCTTCACGCTGTCCTCGAAATGGATCTCTCTCTCTCTCTCCCCTGTCTTAATCATCTGGTTTATTGTTATATCCGTCCTCAGTTTACTCTGAACTCGGTTTTATTCACCCTCAGGTCAGTCCACTCTTTTTATCATAGTCTTCGATCATAGTCTTGTTGGTATTATCCACCCATTTTATGTATCCTTGAATTTGTCCTAATTCAGTTTGATCAGCCTTGGTTTCTCCTGCCCTTAGTTACATCCTTCCTTGGGTTTATGTATCCTTGGATTTATACTCTTTCAGCTTCATCCATCCCAGTTGACATGATCTCTGGCTTTATCCTCTTGTGTATAGGATAGGTCATTCTGAAAGATCATTCCTAAACACTGTAATAGACACTACAGCTGCTGGAACGAAATCTTTGAAGCTGCCGTAGGTACTAAACAATTATTGAATTTACTTGACGATATCTCCATTACTCTTCATCAGGTCTCGCATATTTGAACATCAAGAAATCCGTGCTTTGTGATGAAGTATGAGAGGAAGCGTAGCTTGCCTTTGTTCCCGCCACGTAACTATCATTAAGAACAGAGTAGCATTACACTGCTGATGTATATAATTTTGCTATTGCTAAGTGCACTGGGATTATTAAAATAGTCTGTGAATTCATGACGGATGGATCCCATAGACTCCCATCTATGTCTAAAATTTGCTCTTCCTAACACTGGCAATCTTAGACGACCTACCTGAAAGTTAAAACGCTAGGGATCCTCTTACACACACCCCACCACCTAACTAATATCAATTATTAACAATCCATCTGTAAATTTCAGTGACTCAGATCCTGTAGATACAGTTTACATAAACTGTCAGTGAGTACTGTAAACAGCATCGTTAAAACCGCCGACGTTATGCCATGTTCCATGTGTATTATAAATACTCCCTACTCTCCTTCCTCTGGCGACAAATGTTGCTGTATACAAACACCTGTACCTACCACACCTGTCACTGCTTTATTCGCTACACACACTACACCATACACACTTGACACACCACACAGACACACTACATCATACACACTAGTCACAGATACACAATACCATACACTCTAGTGTCAAATCGACATGTGCCTAGGACAAAATGGTAACCTGTCACTGCTGTACTCATCACAAAAGTATTTCACCATACATTGTTTCCTTCTTATTATTGTTGATTCACCGGTATTCTCCCGGCCCGGGCCTTTTCCAAGTGGTGGCCCGGCCTTGGCTCCCTGTCTAGGGAGGTACAAGTACCCCTTCATCTTCTGGGACCAACAGTCCCCAGGCCTACCCACATTCCCCGCCCTAACGGGGCTCGTAGGGAGAAGCTGGGCCTCTCTGGTCTGCCATCCTCGCTCCAAGGGGGCTAATGGGAATGGCAGTCTTGTGAGGTGCAAGCTCGGGCTCAGGCACCTACCCTACACTACCCTAGAAGGGCTGGGCATGGTGTCGATTTTGATATTGTTTCCATTCATCACTTGGGTTTATCAAGTAACTGGATGGGTAAGCGTGTTGATACAGCCTCGTCCTATACAAGAGGACCTCTGCACTCTTGTACCAAATATATACAAAACAACAAAATACTTCACTCACATGTCAGTTCCAGACTGCAGAGAGAAGCACTTACTGCAGTTAATGGCTCATGAAAGGTGAGTCACGAGGGAGTACTTTATCTTGAACAATCTCAGTTCAAGGTTCAGGATACATTAATGTTTCAGGATACTTTCTTTGCCTAACTTACCAACTTTGCCGTGAAGGAGTAATCTGGTATGATGGAATCCATAACAATTGCATATTAGTTCCTTTTTTCCGGATTTTGAGTATCTGTATTTGGCTTCTGCAATGAACGTATTGCAGTGTATACGCCCCGTTGTTAATTCTTATGCCTAACTCAACATAGTCACTATGGTTGTTATCTAGGAAGGTAACAACAAGAGCAGCTGCTGCCCTGCCAGTAGACTCCTGCTTACATCCATCAGTGTATAATAGTTTAGTGAGAAATTTCGTCTTAATCAGTTGTTTTTTGCAGTAAAACTAACATAAAAACATAGCAGTTAGTTAAAGATAAGCCGGTATTCTCCCGGCCCGGGCCTTGTCCAAGTGGTGGCCCGGCCTTGGCTCCCTCTTTAGGGAGTGTCTGAGACCTAAGTCTCCCATGGGAGGAGGCACAAGTACCTCCTCATCTTTGGGACTAACTGTCCCCAGGCCTAGCCACAAGCTAGGCCTCTCTGGTCTGCCATCCCCGCCCCAAGGGGGCAAATGGGAATGACAGTCTTATGAGCTATAGGCTCGGGCTCAGGCACCTACCCTACCCTAGAAGGGTTAGGCATGGTGTCGATGAAACATAGCATATCCTTCCTAAACTTAATATGTCTAATAATTTGCATAATCATACTTCACAATTTTCTTTAATTATTGACTTACAAATCACAGAAAATGTCGTTTTCTTCGTTGTTGAGGCAGTCAGTATTTACCACCAAAGTTAAGCTTCCTGCCCATCTAACAATCTTACTTTCTACATTTACTTTAGGGTTGTTATAACATGTAAGTTTTTGTAAATATATATAAAAATAACATTATTGTCTTTACCGCTACGACTGCCAACTCTAAGTCACTTGATGGGTGAAGCGACTGTTGTCATGGCTGACTATTTTAAGTTTCAAAAAGGAAGTAAATTCCCCAGATCAGTGGCTGGTGTGACCTATGTGATGACTGGTGGTGCGACCTCTGTGATGACTGGTGATGTGACCTATGTGATGACTGGTGATGTGACCTATGTGATGACTGGTGGTGCGACCTATGTGATGACTGGTGGCGTGACCTATGTGATGACTGGTGGTGTGACCTATGTGATGACTGGTGGTGTGACCTATGTGGTGACTGGTGGTGTGACCTATGTGATGACTGGTGGCGTGACCTATGTGATGACTGGTGGTGTGACCTCTGTGATGACTGGTGGTGCGACCTCTGTGATGACTGGTGGTGCGACCTCTGTGATGACTGGTGGTGCGACCTCTGTGATGACTGGTGGTGTGACCTCTGTGATGACTGGTGGTGTGACCTCTGTGATGACTGGTGGTGTGACCTATGTGATGAATGGTGGTGTGACCTATGTGATGAATGGTGGTGTGACCTATGTGATGACTGGTGGCGTGACCTATGTGATGACTGGTGGTGTGACCTCTGTGTTGACTGGTGGTGCGACCTCTGTGATGACTGGTGGTGCGACCTATGTGATGACCTGTGTGACCTATGTGATGACAGGTGATGTGACCTATGTAATGACTGGTGGTGTGACCTATGTGATGACCGGTGATATTACCTATTTGATGACTGTGTGGCCATTGTGGTGACTTGTGTGACCTATGTGATGACTGTGATGTGACCTATGTGATGACTGTGCTGTTACCTATGCTATGATTGGTGATGTGACCTATGTGATGACAGTTACTATTCATATACTGTGATGACTGATATTACTTATGTGATGACTGGTGATATGACCTGTGTGATGACTGGTGTGACCTATGTGATGACTGATGTGACCTGTGTGATGACTGGTGGTGCAAACTATGTGATGATTGGTGATGTGACCTATGTGATGACTGGTAGTGTGACCTATGTGATGACTGGTGATGTGACCTAAGTGATGAATGGTGGTGTGACCTATGTGATGACTGGTGGTGTGACCTATTTGATGACTTGTGTGATGTATGTAATGATTTGTGTGACCTATTTGATAACTTTGATGTGACCTATGTGATGAGTGTGATGTGACGTATGTGATGAGTGTAGAGTGACCTATGTGATGACTAGTGGTGTGACCTATATGATGACAGGTGGTGTAATGTAAGTGATGACTGGTAGTATGACCTATGTGATGATTGTGATGTGACCTATGTGATGACTGTGGTGTTACCTATGTAAAGACTGGTGATGTGACCTATGTGATGACTGGTGTTACCTATGTGATGACTGGTGATGTGACTTATGTGATGACTGATGTGATCTATGTGATGACTCGTGATGTGACCTATGTGATGACTGTGATGTGACCTATTTGATGACTGTCGTGTGACCTATGTGATGACTTTGTGTGACCTATGTGAGGACTGATGTGACCTATGTGATGGCTTGGATGTGATCTATGTGATGACTGTAATGTGAACTATGTGACTGGTGATGTGACCTATGGGATGACTGATGTGACTTGTGTGATGAATGTGATGTGGCCTATATGATGACTGAGATGTGACCTATGTGATGGCTTGGATGTGATCTATGTGATGACTGAGATGTGACCTATGTGATGGCTTGGATGTGATCTATGTGATGACTGTGATGTGACCTATGTGATGGCTTGGATGTGATCTATGTGATGACTGTGATGTGACCTATGTGATGGCTTGGATGTGATCTATGTGATGACTGTGATGTGACCTATGTGATGGCTTGGATGTGATCTATGTGATGACTGTGATGTGACCTATGTGAAGGCTTGGATGTGATCTATGTGATGACTGTGATGTGACCTATGTGATGGCTTGGATGTGATCTAGGTGATGACTGTGATGTGACCTATGTGATGGCTTGGATGTGATCTATGTGATGACTGTGATGTGACCTATGTGATGGCTTGGATGTGATCTACTGTGATGACTGTGATGTGACCTATGTGATGGCTTGGATGTGATCTATGTGATGACTGTGATGTGACCTATGTGATGGCTTGGATGTGATCTATGTGATGACTGTGATGTGACCTATGTGATGGCTTGGATGTGATCTATGTGATGACTGTGATGTGACCTATGTGATGGCTTGAATGTGATCTCTGTGATGACTGTGATGTGACCTATGTGATGGCTTGGATGTGATCTATGTGATGACTGTGATGTGACCTATGTGATGGCTTGGATGTGATTTATGTGATGACTGTGATGTGACCTATGTGATGGCTTGGATGTGATCTATGTGATGACTGTGATGTGACCTATGTGATGGCTTGGATATGATCTCATGTGATGACTGTGATGTGACCAAATGTGATGGCTTGGATGTGATCTATGTGATGACTGTGATGTGACCTATGTGATGGCTTGGATGTGATCTATGTGATGACTGTGATGTGACCTATGTGATGGCTTGGATGTGATCTATGTGATGACTGTGATGTGACCTATGTAACTGGCGATGTGACCTATGGGATGACTGATATAACCTATATTTACTTATTTATTTATTATTAATTTGGACATGATACATAGATGTACAAAGAAATACAGTGGTTAAGTGTAACATGCTACAGCCCCTGGTATGCAGAGCATTATGGGCAGGATTAAAATTAACTTAAGATTAACTAAGCAATGATATATTCAGTGGTAAAAATTACAGTAAACAAATAACAATTAAGCACAAATGAGTATTTCAAAGACAGGCCATAAGGTTATTTGATGAGTTACTGTGCGTTCAAGAGAATGGAGTATTCTGTTAGGTAATGTAATTAAAAAAACGAAGTTTGATACGGTCACAGGTTATAATTTATGAGATACAGTTATGCAGTATATTTATTTAGTTGTGGTTGAGTAAGTGGTTTTTAAGAAGAGACTTGAATTGATAAACACAGTAATTCTTTTATATTCACAGGTAATGAATTCCAGATTTTTGTGCCTTTTATGTGCATTGAGTTTTTGCATAGTGTGAGATGGACACGAGGAACATCAAAGAGTGATCTGTGCCTTGTGTTATGGTCGTGTGTTCTGTTGAGGTTGGTAAGGAGACGTTTGAGGGGAGGGTTTATATCAGAGTTAAGTGTTCTATGTAGTACGCACAATAATAAGTATGGATGTTGCGTACGGTGAGTAGGTTTAGAGTTTTGAATATTGGTGGAGTGTGCTGCCTGTAGTGGGAATTTGTTATCATTCTGACTGTAGCCTTTTGGTTGGGTAATTAATGGTCTGAGATGGTTTATTGTTGTTGAGCCCCATGCACAAATTCCATAGGTGAGATAGGGGTAAATGAGTGAGTGATATAGGGCCAGGAGGGCTGACTGTGGAACATAGTACCGTATCTTCGACAGTTTGCCTACGGTCTTGGAAATTTTCTTGGAAATTTGTTGTACTTGTGTTTGAAATTTGAGTCTATTATCAAGGTGGATTCCTAAGAATTTTCCCTCTGAGCTTTGTGATAGGTGATCCGTTTATCATTATGTTAAGAGGGACATCTGTAGTTCTGTTTCCAAACTGAATGAAGTAGGTTTTGTCAATGTTGAGAGTAAGTTTGTTAGTCATCATCCAGGTAGATATTTTCTATAATTCGGTATTTACAGTATTGGCTAGCATGACTGGGCTTGGGTGAGAGAAGACGTATGTAGTGTCATCTGCAAACAGTGTGGGTTTGAGTAGCTGTGATGCATTTGGTAGGTCGTTTATGTAAATGAGAAAGAGAAGAGGGTCAAGGACACTTCCCTGTGGGACACCAACTCTAATTGGCTGTGTGGAAGAGTTTGCTCCATTTGTGTACACATATTGGCTTCTGTTGCTGAGGTATGACTTTAGGTGGTTGAGGGAGTGCCCTCTTATACAATTTTATATGGAGCAAATCATGGTCAACTGTATCAAAAGCTTTACGTAAATCAATGAAGATCCCCAGAGGGACTTCTTTTTTCTCGAGTGCAGTGTATATTTGTGTAAGCATGTGTACAATTGCATCATTCGTATTTTTATTAGGCCTGAACCCAAACTGACGGGTTGAGTATGTTGTGGGAGATGAGGTAAGAATAGATTCGCTTATGAATTAATTTTTCAAAGATTTTGGAGAGAGGGTGTAAGTTGGATATTGGCCTATAGTTATTCAAGTCTGTTTGGTCTTCTTTATGTATCGGGGTGACCCTTGCTATTTTGAGAACAGTAGGGAAGGTAGAGGATTCGATGGATTTGTTAAAGAGTGTTGTAATGATTGGTGACAGCACTTGCGACACTTTTTTGTATATAAAGGGTGGTAAGGTATTTAAATCACCTGTCTTGTTTTTTAGCGTGCTGATAATAAGGGAGACTTCTGTTGGGTTAGACGGAGCTAGGAACAGTGTGTTCGGGTAGTTGCCAGTGAGGTAGTCATTGGGTGGGGTATTTGAGCTTGGGATTTTATTGACAAAGTTTCTTCCTATGGTGGAGAAGAAAATATTGAGTCTGTTTGCTGTTTCAGTTGGTAGGTGTTGGGGTTCATCTGGTTTTGTTAGTTCAATTGCGCTATTTTCTTGTATCTTTTTTGTTCCTAGAATTTCTGTTAGGGTTTTCCAGGTCTTTATTTATATCACCTTTTAAGTTGGATAATCTGTTCTCATAATGCAATTTTTTAGCCCTTCTTATCAGGCTGGTTAGGATTGACGAGTAACGTTTTGTTTGGTCTCTGGTTATGTGACCCATTCTGTACTGTTTTTCATATAGGTGCTTTGTATTTATGGATTTGAGGATGCTGGGTGTTAGCCAGGGACTGTTCAGTCTTTTAGCTGTCATCTGTTTAGTTTTTTAGGGCAGTGCTTGTAGGTTTTGTTACTGTTGGTAGCAACATGCAGTTACTCATAGTGCTTGTGAATTCAGTAACGTGTGGGTCCTGGTCTTGCAGGAGATTTATATTGAAGTCACCTGAGAGTAGTAAGTGATCTTTATTCATGTGTGCATCAGTTATCATACTTCCTAGGTTTTCACTAAAATGGCTAATGTTTGACTGTGGTACCCTGTAGATGTTTATCACTGTGAGAGGTTTTTGTAGGTATTTGGATTTGAATTTAGCTATTATATATTCCCCATGTTCATCCCTTGTGCATGTATTACTGATACATTCTAGTTGGTCTGAGTAGTACATAGCTGTGCCACCCCCTTGTTGGTCTGGCTTACAGTTGTGTATGGCTCTGTAACCAAGAATGGCATAGATATCTGTAGTTTCAGGCTTTAGCCAGGTTTCGGTGAGAGTAATGATGGACATACTGGCATGTAGGAAATTTAGTAATGCTGTGAGGTCATCGTAATATTTGCTTAAAGATTTGACATTGTAGTTAAAGACAGTTATGTTGTTGTTGGCTCTGAGAAGTGCCTTTGTTTGTTCTGCTTTGTTGTAATTACAGTTACTGTTTGATTCATTTAATAATTCAATAAGAGGTTGGTATCAGGATCAATGCTTGTAATCATAAGATTATAGTGAACCTATAATTAGACTTAGGTATAAGACAAAGTAAATATTCTGAAGCTAAAAAATAGCACATGAATTATTTTAACAAATGCAAATAGTATATGAACTAAGGTAGTTCTTTAAAGCTAAAATAAAGGAGACAATATAAAAGGGACTTAAACAAGTAGTGGTGATCAAATAAAGGAGCTAGGGAATATAATAGTAAAATAATGAACTTATTACACTTTAGCACCTGAGAATAGCACCTTGATTATTTTAACAATTGTGAATATATGAACTAAGGTTGTTATTTAAAGCTAAAATAAAGGAGAAAACATATACGGGACTAAATTAAGTAATGGTAAACAAAGTTAAATGAACAGATAGTCACTATGATATAATATTGATTTGGGAGTAAGACTTGACTTGTAATATATAATGAGTTGAGCAATTAATTGCACTGTAAAAAAAATATGAGGTAGTTGGTACTAGCTAGTAAATGATAGTTCTGGGAATTGCACAATAATGGAATTGGAATATACACTAATTGCACACACAGTATAAAAGGGACTAAAATAGGTAGTGGTAAACAAAATTAAATGGACAGGATGTGACCTATGTGACCTACATTATTATCCGGAGTGTGTATATCACAAATTATTATTTTTGTCTGTTGATAATAAGTTTTCTCCTTTGTTATTTCCTGGTTTTTATTAAAACGCCTTTTATTGTGAGTCCTAAAAGAGAGAGACGCGGGGGAGGGGGGGGAGGGGGAGGGGGGAGGCGGGAGGGAGGGGGCAGGGGGGGGGAGGGGGAGGGGGGAGGGGGAGGGGGGGAGGGGGGGAGTGTCATAGCAATTGGGCTGTTATAAGGAAGAAAGAGATCATTACTGAGGGTGATGTTCCCTAGGGAGGTCATCACACTGCACCGCCTCACACTTTGACCATTACTTCCGGATTATCACCACTAGCATTACTAGCACCGCCACTAGTATCACCACTAGCACCACCACTAGGATCACCACTAGCATCACACTAGCACCACCATTAGTATCAACACTAGCACCATCACTAACACCATTAGCATCACCACTAGCACCACCACTAGTATCACCACTAGCACCATCACTAACACCATTAGCATCACCACTAGCACCACTAACACCATAGCTAGCACCACCATTAGCATCACCACTAGCATCACCACTAGCACCACCACTAGCAACACCAGTAGCATCACCATCAGTGTCTCCAGCAGCTTACCCCACCTCCATGCTGCTCTTATCCCACCACTCCAAGCTTCCTTCCTTACATCTCACCCTTCTACCCGAGCCTCCCTCCGGTTTACCCACACCACAGCCTTCCTCCGGTTACCCACACCACAGCTTCCTCGGTTACCCACACCACAGCCTCCCCTCCGGTTACCCACACCACAGCCTCCCTCCGGTTACCCACACCACAGCCTTCCCTCCGGTTACCCACACCACAGCCTTCCTCCGGTTACCCACACCACAGCCTCCCTCCGGTTACCCACACCACAGCCTCCCTCCGGTTACCCACACCACAGCCTTCCTCCGGTTACCCACACCACAGCCTTCCCTCCGGTTACCCACACCACAGCCTCCCTCCGGTTACCCACACCACAGCCTCCCTCCGGTTACCCACACCACAGTCTTCCTCCGGTTACCCACACCACAGCCTCCCTCCGGTTACCCACACCACAGCCTCCCTCGGTTACCCACACCACAGCCTTCCTCCGGTTACCCACACCACAGCCTCCCTCCGTTTACCCACACCACAGCCTCCCTCCCGTTACCCACACACCACAGCCTCCCTCCCGTTACCCACACCACAGCCTCCCTCCCGTTACCCACACCACAGCCTTCCTCCGGTTACCCACACCGCAGCCTCCCTCCGGTTACCCACACCACAGCCTCCCTCCCGTTACCCACACCACAGCCTCCCTCCCGTTACCCACACCACAGCCTCCCTCCGGTTACCCACACCACAGCCTCCCTCCCGTTACCCACACCACAGCCTCCCTCCCGTTACCCACACCACAGCCTCCCTCCGTTACCCACACCACAGCCTCCTCCCGTTACCACACCACAGCCTAACCACAGATTACCCACACCACAGCCTTCCTCCCGTTACCCACAACATCAAAGCCTCCCTCCGTTACCCACACCACAGCCTCCTTCCCGTTGACACACATCAGCCTCCGCTCACGTTACCCACATCAACAGCCTCCCTCTCCGTTACCTCAACACATAGCCTTCCCGATCCCGTTACCCACCACTACACCTCCTCTCGTAACCCAAACCAGCCTCCCTACCCTTCAGCCTCGAGAAGCCCTAGTGAAACCAAAACAGATTCAGTGGCAGACGTTCTATAGATTTTAATCTTGTCTAACACAAACAATTTTAAATTGTCTTGACTACTGCACATGGCTACTCCACAACCCTTCCTGTTGACCCCTGTCAATGTGGAATATCTATATGCCTTGGAATGACATTCAGAAGGCATCTCTCGTATCTATCAGATTGGCGGGTTCCTGTTAAGCATACTATTTATGCTCTCCGCAACTTGCAATTGAGTCGCTCCGTGCTCACCATCTTATTTCATTACACCTCCCTCATAATAATAGTTAAACCCTGAAGGGTAGTAGACTCTCCTAACCATAATATTTCCAGAGAGTTGCCACTAAAAATGTAGAAGAAAAGAAGAGCGAGAAGAAGTCGGTAAAGTTACGAAGATTAAGAAGTAATTAATCACTGATAGAGGTAGTGAAGTTATTAATAGTCTTGTGTACTACTGCCATCATGCTTACCGCATAAGTCACCAGCCACAGCACACGGCTAGATATGAGCGACTGTGCTACCCTACATGCTTGGCAATACGCCGATTGCATTACAGCAGCATACTGGCTGTTTACACAGCAGTGGCGTGGTTGATTGTACGCACCAGCCGTCATCCAGCTGAACATGAAAATCATGAGAGTCGCTCCGTTCTCGCCTCCACAACAAAAATATACACACTGGAAAACCGCCTCATAATTAATGTGTGTGTTAAATGTGAAGGGCGAAAATTGGAAGGAAGTGTCGTAAGAAGCTAATCTGGAGGAAAGATTGGTAATTTTAAAACACCGCGAGACAAAACGAAATGAGTAAAGTATACGCAAGAAGTGGTATGAAAGGAGCAATAGCAGAGTAAATAATAATGTGAGAAAGAATGTTGAAAGGATCGCTCAACACATTGATGTACCTTAGTGACTGTAAATTTGGCATCTGCGACTAGTCACCAGCGCCTCATCCTGTTGGTTATGACTTCTTCTGTGAACTGCTGCGTTGCTGCTTGCGCTCTCTGATTTGTTATGCTGCTGCTGCGCTGCTGCTCCCTCAATGATCTGCGTAGTCATTATTTACACCCAGAGTATTACACTTCAACGCTGATGGAAAAGCGATCACTCCAGCTACATCTCAAAACCAGTCGCGTGGAGCACAGAAATATAACCTGCCTTCACCCTGCCACCATCTCTAAAATCTTTCTCTCTATTAAAGATATAACAAAATTAAATCAAGCACCTAGCTCTGCTGGATGCTTGATTCTTGTAGGACTGAGTGGTACTGTGGGTTAGATTTTCGCTCACCATGACGTGGACCAAAACGACATGGGTTCGAGTCCTCGGCTAGTCACTTGCTTCAGAGAAAACTCGACGTTCTCCCTGACGCTCTCTGAATATTGTTTTCTCCTACCACCCCCTATATTTTATATTCTGCGAATACTTTATTTGAAGACAAAATATATTGACAAAAAATACAATAGGGAGTAGAACAACATAGATAACAACTCAGAGCTACATCTCGAATACGTCCAGCTCCCAGGCGGTGGGCCGCGTACCCAGAATGCTGCAGGCATTTCCCCTCTGGATCGCAACACTGAGTCTCTGAAAGAAGATGCTGGCTGCCCTGTAATCCTTGGTTTCTATAATGAGTTTTTCGCCCAGCTCTTTGAGGAACTCTAGAGGACACTTGCCCCATGCTCCAAGGGTCTCCCACCCGGGTTATTGTGATGCAATTATAGCAAGAGGAAAGGCCGTCATATTTGGGGGTCTTCTGGGTCTCCTTGTGGCTGGCAGCTCCACCCCCTTCAGTTACAGAGTATGGCAGGTAGGTGTCTGCCAATATGGCGGCACAGGTGTAGTCCCAGGCAATCTGCTTACCATCCTTCCAGGGTAGCATAGTGGCTCCATCAGGACGCTTTGGACTTCCGTCCGACCTCCGCATTGGGATTCCTGTTGGGCTGGGAAACGGGCTGTGACAGATATGTATAATATATATATATATATATATATATATATATATTATATATATATAAATATATATATATATATATATATATATATATATATATATAAATATATATATATGTATATATATATATATATGTATATATATATATATATAATATATAATATATATATATATATACATATATATATATATATATATATATATATATATATATAATATATATATTAATATATATATATATATATATATATATGTATAATGTCGTGCCGATATGTAAAACTGGTCAATTAGCAAGAACTCATTTAAAATTAAGTCCTTTCTGAAATTTTCTCTTTATACGTTTAAAGATATATTTTTTTTCATTAATGTAATGTAATTTTTTTTATTTTGCACCAAAAGAATCTTAGAAAACTTACCTAACCTTATTATAACAAGAACAATTTATTTTTAGCCTAACCCAACTAAATATATTTTTAAATTTGTTTATAATAATTTAATACTAAACAAAGATAGTGAAATAATATTTTTTTCGTTACGTTCAGAATGATTTTGACGAAATTATTGCATACACAAATTTTTCACTTGTCCTATATGGCAAGATGAACGTTGCTATTTAAGCCAAGATCGCAAGTTCTGCCTATTCGCACGACATATAAATATATATATATATATATATATATAATATATATATATATAATATACATATATTATATATATATATATATATATATAATATATATATATATGTATATAATATATTATATATATATATATATATTATATATAATATATAAATATATATATATATGTAATATTATATATTATTTATTATTTTATTATCACACTGGCCGATTCCACCAAGGCAGGGTGGGGCCCGAAAAAGAAAAACTTTCACCATCATTCACTCCATCACTGTCTTGCCAGAAGGGTGCTTTACACTACAGTTTTTTAAACTGCAACATTAACACCCTTCCTTCAGAGTGCAGGCACTGTACTTCCCATCTCCAGGACCTCAAGTCCGGCCTGCCGGTTTCCCTGAACCCCTTCATAAATGTTACTTTGCTCACACTCCAACAGCACGTCAAGTATTAAAAACCATTTGTCTCCATTCACTCCTATCAAACACGCTCACGCATGCCTGCTGGAAGTCCAAGCCCCTCGCACAAAAAACCTCCTTTACCCCCTCTCTCCAACCTTTCCTAGGCCGACCCCTACCCCGCCTTCCTTCCACTACAGACTGATACACTCTTGAAGGTTCATTCTGTTTCGCTCCATTCTCTCTACTTGTCCGAACCACCCTCAACAACTCTTCCTCAGCCCCCCTGGACAACATTTTGGTAATCCCGCACCTCCTCCTAACTTCCAAACTACGAATTTCCCTCTGCTTTATATTCACCACCACACATTGCCCTCAGACAGACATCTCCACTCCCCTCCAGCCTTCTCCTCGCTGAAAACATTCATCACCCATGCTTCACACCCCTATTAAGAGCGTTGGTAAAACTATACTCTCATACATTCCCCTCTTTGCCTCCAAGGACAAAGTTCTTTGTCTCCACAGACTCCTAAGTGCACCACTCACTCTTTTCCCTCATCAATTCTATGATTCACCTAAATCTTTCATAGACCCATCCGCTGACACGTCCACTCCCAAATATCTGAATACATTCACCTCCCCCATACTCTCTCCCTCCAATCTGATTTTCAATCTTTCATCACCAATCTTTTTGTTATCCTCATAACCTTACTCTTTCCTGTATTCTATTGCACACCCTACCCCAAAATTTATCCACCAATTTTCTGCAACTTCTCTTTAGAAAATCTCCCAAGAGCAAAAGTGTCATCAGCAAAGAGCAGCTGTGACAACTCCCTTTGTGTGCGTGATTTCTTTTTCTTTTAACTCCACACCTCTTGCCAAGACCCTCGCCATTTACTTCTCTTACAACCCCATCTATAAATTATTAAACAACCACGGGACATCACACATCCTTTTCTAAGGCCTACTTTTACTGGGAAAAAATTCCCTCTTTTCCCACATACTCTAACTTGAGCCTCACTATCCTCGTAAAAACTCTTCCACTGCTTTCAGTAACCTAAACCCCCTACACCATACAAATTGCAACATCTGCCACATTGCCCCCCTATCCACCCTGTCATACGCCTTTTCCAAATCCATAAATGCCACAAAAACCTCTTTAGCCTTATCTAAATACTGTTCAAATTATATGTTTCACTGTAAAAACACCTGGTCCACACACCCCCTACCCTTTTCCCAAAGCCTCCTTGTTCATCTGCTATCCTATTCTCCGTCTTACTTTTAATTTCTTTCAATAATAACTCTACCATACACTTTACCAGGTATACTCAGCAGACTTATCCCCCTATAATTTTTGCACTCTCTTTTGTCCCCTTTGCCTTTATACAAAGGAACTATGCATGCTCTCTGCCAATCCCTAGGTACCTTACCCCCTTCCATACATTTATTAAATAAATTTCACCAACCACTCCAAACTATATCCCCACCTGCTTTAACATTTCTATCTTAATCCCATCATCCGGCTGCCTTACCCCTTTCATTTTACCTACTGCCTCACGAACTTCCCCCACACTCACAACTGGCTCTTCCTCACTCCTACAAGATGTTATTCCTCCCCTTTTCCTATACACGAAATCACAGCTTCCCTATCTTCATCAACATTTAACAATTCCTCAAATATTCCCTCCATCTTCCCATACCTCTAACTCTCCATTTTAAAAACTCTCCTCTCCTATTTTTAACTGACAAATCCATTTGTTCTCTAGGCTTTCTTAACTTGTTAATCTCACTCCAAACTTTTTCTTATTTTCAACAAAATTTGTTGATAACATCTCACCCACTCTCTCATTTGCTCTCTTTTTACATTGCTTCACCACTCTCTTAACCTCTCTCTTTTCTCCATATACTCTTCCCTCCTTGCATCACTTCTACTTTGTAAAAACTTCTCATATGCTAACTTTTTCTCCCTTACTTCTTTTAACATCATCTTTTTCCACCAACCCTCCCCCCCTTCCCCCCCCCCACTTTCCTTAACCAAAACTTTTTGCTAAACATTTAAACACTACTTTTTTAAAAAAACCTCCCCCCCATCCTCTTCGCCCCCATTGCCTATGCTTCATTACCCATTTATCCCCCAAATAGCTGTTTAATCTTACCCAACTGCCTCCTCTTTTGTTTTTTAAAACCTTCACCTCCCCTTCCCTTCCCCTGATACTTTTTTTCCCCTTTGTACCCCCACCCTCCCTTTTTACTCTCAGGGGAAGCTTACAACAAAAAAAGGGGATCTGATATATCTTTGGCCCCTCTATAAACATGTACCCCTGAAGTCTACTCAACATCTTTTATCTACCAAACTTAATCCAAAAATATGTCATTTCGCCCAAACTTTCATATCTTGTAAACTTATTTATCCTTTTTTTCTTAAAATATTATATATAAAATATTATATATTTTAAAATAAATTTTATAAAATATATATATATATATATATAAAATATATATATTATATATATTTATATAATAAATATATATAAAAAAAATTTTGTACAAACATACAAAAAATATATATATTATAATATATATATATTATATATATAAATATATTTTAAATATTAAAAAATTTATATATTTTATATATTATTTATATAAAATAATATAATATAATATATATTTTTAATATATAAAAAACAGACTAAAGACTTTTTTTCGTGAAAAATTTCCCTTGAGGAAATTTTTTTTTCCCTTTTTAAAGGGGCCCGGGGGGTTTTCAGGGAAATTTTCTTTTTTTTATATCGCACTGAAAATTATAGGGAAACTCTATTTTTAAATTTAAATTTTCACAGTAAAAAGTAATAAAATTTTTTTCTGCTGAAAAAAAATATTTTTTTTTTAATTTTTAACACTGCAAAAGCGAAGCTGGCTTTATCAGTCTTATACACTGGAGTAAAAATTTGTTTCTGACCAGTAAATTTCCCGTCCTTTAATGAAAACCCCCCGGGTTTTCAGCCAACCGATGAGCAATATCTTTAAAACTTTTGGCAAAACTCCAAGTAGGACAGCAGCAGCGGGGGACTGGACCTCCCTTTCCCCGTGGCGTCCAAGTAGGACAGCAGCACGGGACTGCCCTTTTTTTTTCCATGGCCGGGGCTCACAACCACTCAGAAAGTCTTTAAAAAGGGCCCTAAGCGGTGCAGCTTTTTCAGTTTGGGAAAAACCCCTGGATCCTTTTTAAAAAAATTCCCGATTCGGATCAAGACAGAACTGTCGGGTAGCTGTGTACAAGTCCTTTTTTCCCCCCCAAAATTAACTTACAAATTGAAAGTAACTAGACAACGTTTCGGTCCATCTCCAAAACATTATCAGTCAAACCCCTTAAAATGGTCTTGGAAAATTAAATGAAAATGTCTTGTTTCAAAAAAAGAATTTACAACACTGTTTAAAAACTTTTGTGACCGGGGAAATTGCACATTGAAAACACGTTGGGATCCCTGCCAGGGTGGGCTGTTTAAAAGAGGGGAAAAAAATTCGCCAACACTGCTTTCAAACGAGACCTCCTCTTTCAAAAAACACCTCCAAAAACTTCCATAAAACCCAACCAACACGCCCCGGGCACCCCCAACCTGCAAAGAAAACCAACAAACAAATGTCACAAAAACCCCACCTAAACCCCAAACAAACCCCTGACTATTGTGGTGCCCCACCACTAATGTGTGTGGTAAGGGTTTAACCCGTCATGGGGTGCAACCCCCAAAATCACCTGTTTTATAAATGGTTGGGAAAAAATTTTCATTTTCGCGCTGGCTGGTTGGGTTTAAAGGGTTTTTAAAACCCATCGACTAAACAAGGGTCAAAAATACTTTAACCCCCCAAAATATGAGGTTTTAAAAAAATTTTCCCCAAGGTACATTGAGAGACCACAGCTCATTGTGTAATTCCCTCTTTTTTTTCCCCCCCCCACGAGTTTATTTAACCCCCCACCATGCCATTTATTAATTAAAAAAACATATGTACAAAACGCTTTGGATAACTGAAGGCTACTTTACCCTCACCAAAAGCTTTGTCAAGCCTCAACTTGAGCTGGTGAGCGAAACGTTGCTTGTAATGAAGTATCCACAACGTTCAGTGTCTTCATTTACCACTTATATGACTGAAGGTATTGTCGTAGCCTTCATGGTTCATAACTGAGTCTTCCTTCACTCACAGATCTCTGGCAACATGTCTCAGCAGCAGCTCCGTTCACCTGGCTTCGGTCTCCACGCCTTCAAGAAGTTCCCTGAGGTAAGTATCCTAATCTTCTTACTTTTTTTGTCATTATTGTTGATATTATTCCTACGACCACGATTCCTTCTACATACTTGTATGCCTAACATTTCTACTGCCACCACCATCACTAATGTTACGTCACCGTATTGATTTCAGCGGCTGTAATCAACACTTTAGCAAAGTTGATATAGACTGCAAGGTCTGCTATACAGTAGCTGCTTAAAATTATCTGTCTGTCTCACTCATATCATTCTACATCCCTCCCTCACACTCTTCCTATTTCCTTCCCTCTCTCCCCAGGGAGAGTACCTTGATGTCTGTACAAGGCTCTTGATGCAAGCATTGGAGCAACACTCCTCTCCTCGGATCGAACCTGACTGCCTTCTCTATGAAGCAGACGGCTCAATCATCTACTCAGGTGCAGCTGACAATCGTTACTCCACCTCAAGATTTTCAATCACTCGATAAGAATAATGAAACTTTTTAACAGGCTTTCTTTAAATAAGTAACTGAGTAACTAAGTAATGTGTGCTATTGGTTGACATTAAATTCTTCAAAGGAGTAACTGAATTATTTATATTATCGATTGACATTAAATTCTTATAAGGGGTAACTACGTCATGCGTAGTATTAATGCGAATTACATCAATGTTTCTTCCATTCGATGTTCATGGTGATGGACGACTTGTGTTGAGAGTTGATGGTTTAGCATAGGCAATTTAGACGTGTGTTCCAGTGTCCTTGTGCATCCTTGAAGCGCTTCAGGACATCGTCCTTGCTGAGATCTAGCTAGGCCTCCTGGCTGATAGGCTTGACAAGCCAGATTGTGTTGAAATTTTGGCCAGTGTGAATTACGTACATGTGCGCATGTGTGTGTATTCAAGTAGTTGTGCTTAAAGGTATCATTTACCTTGATGTTGTTGCAGGTGTCATTTACCTTGATGTTGTTGCAGGTGTCGTTCACCTTGATGTTGTTGCAGGTGTCATTCACCCTGATGTTGTTCCAGGTGTCATTCACCTTGATGTTGTTCCAGTGTCATTCGCCTTGAGTTGTTCCAGGGTACATTCACCTTATGTTAGTTACAGGTGTCATTCACCATTGATGTTGTTTCCAGGTGTCAATTCACCTTGATGTTTGTTCCAGGTGTCATTCACCTTGAGTTGTGTTGCAGGTGTCATTCACCTTGATGTTGTTGCAGGTGTCATTCACCTTGATGTTGTTCCAGGTGTCATTCACCTTGATGTTGTTCCAGGTGTCATTCACCTTGATGTTGTTCCAGGTGTCATTCACCTTGATGTTGTTCCAGGTGTCATTCACCTTGATGTTGTTCCAGGTGTCATTCACCTTGTTGTTCCAGGTGTCATTCACCTTGATGTTGTTCCAGGTGTCATTCACCTTGATGTGGTTCCAGGTGTCATTCACCTTGATGTTGTTCCAGGTGTCATTCACCTTGATGTTGTTCCAGGTGTCATTCACCTTGTTGTTTTCCAGGTGTCATTCACCTTGATGTTGTTCCAGGTGTCATTCACCCTGATGTTGTTCCAGGTGTCATTCACCTTGATGTTGTTCCAGGTGTCATTCACCTTAATGTTGCTCCAGGTGTCATTCACCTTGATGTTGTTCCAGGTGTCATTCACCTTGTTGTTCCAGGTGTCATTCACCTTGATGTTCCAGGTGTCATTCACCTTGATGTTGTTCCAGGTGTCATTCACCCTGATGTTGTTCCAGGTGTCATTCACCTTGATGTTCTAGGTGTCATTCACCCTGATGTTGTTCCAGGTGTCATTCACCTTGATGTTCCAGGTGTCATTCACCTTGATGTTGTTCCAGGTGTCATTCACCCTGATGTTGTTCCAGGTGTCATTCACCTTGATGTTCCAGGTGTCATTCACCCTGATGTTCCAGGTGTCATTCACCTTGATGTTCCAGGTGTCATTCACCTTGATATGGTCCCAGGTGCCATTCACCTTGATGTTGTTCCAGGTGTCATTCACCTTGATGTTGTTCCAGGTTTCATTCACCTTGATGTGGTTACAAGGGGTGAACAGGTTCACTAATTCATTACCTCGTGAACTCTGCTAAAGTTATTCTTAATGTTATGTATGGAATACGTCTCCTCCGCTTCCTCGTTCTGCTCATTCCACTTGACCACCTTGGAAATTGAAAAAGAAATTCCAGGAATCGCGGTGCCTCGTTTAATCTGTCATCGATGCGTCCTTGACCCTGATGTTAGCCTCACCAACAAACTGTCCTTGTCAAATTCATTAAGTGTTTAAGTGTACATGTCGTTATCAGGTTTTTCCGGGTCCTGTCACCGAATTTCGTTAGTTTTTCTTATTTTATAATCTTTTCTGTAATGCATTTGTGCATTATTATATTTTCTGTAATTATTGTGTGCTGAGGAGCACTGGTATATATATATATATATATATATATATATATATATATATATATATATATATATATATATATAAATATATATATATTTAATATATATATATATATATATATAATATATATATATATATATATATATATATATATATATATATATATATATATATATATATTATATATATATATATATATATATAATATGCGTGTGTGTGTGCGTGTGTACTCACCTAATTGTGGTTGCAGGGGTTGAGACTCAGCTCCTGGCCCCGTCTCTTCACTGATCGCTACTAGGTCCTCTCTCTCTCTGCTTCCTGAGCTTTGTCATACCTCGTCTTAAAGCTATGTATGGTTCCTGCCTCCACTACGTCACTTGCTAGGCTATTCCACTTCCTGACGACTCTATGACTGAAGAAATACTTCCTAACATCTCGGTGACTAGTGAGTCTTCAACTTCCAATTGTGACCCCTTGTTTCTGAGTCCCTTCTCTGGAACATCCTGTCTCTGTCCACCTTATCTATTCCACGCAGTATCTTGTATGTCGTTATCATGTCTCCCATGACCCTTCTGTCCTCCAGTGTCGTCAGACCGATTTCCCTCAACCTTTCTTCGTAGGACATTTCCCTGAGCTCTGGAACTAGCCTTGTTGCAAACCTTTGTACTTTCTCTAACTTCATGACGTGCTTGTGTGTGTGTGTGTGTGTGTGTGTGTGTATATGTGTGTGTGTGTGTGTGTGTGTGTGTGTGTGTGTGTGTGTGTGTGTGTGTATATATATATATGTGTGTGTGTGTGTGTGTGTGTGTGTGTGTGTGTGTGTATATATATATATGTGTGTGTGTGTGTGTGTGTGTGTGTGTTGTGTGTGTGTAAGTACTCACCTATTTGTACTCACCTATTTGTGGTTGCAGGGGTCGAGTCACAGCTCCTGGCCCCGCCTCTTCGCTGATTGCTACTAGGCCCTCTCTCTCCCTGCCCCATGAGCTCTATCATACCTCGCCTTAAAACTATGTATGGTTCCCGCCTCCACTACGTCACTTTCTAGGCTATTCCACGGCCTGACTACTCTATGACTGAAGAAATACTTCCTAACATCCCTTTGATTCATCTGAGTCTTCAACTTCCAATTGTGACCTCTTGTGTCTGTGTCCCTTCTCTGGAACATCCCGTCTTTGTCCACCTTGTCTATTCCGCGCAGTATTTTATATGTCGTTATCATGTCTCCCCTGACCCTCCTGTTCTCCAGTGTCGTCAGGCCGATTTCCCTCAACCTTTCTTCGTAGGACAATCCCCGTAGCTCTGGGACTAGTCTTGTTGCAAACCTTTGCACTTTCTCTAATTTCTTGACGTGCTTGACTAGGTGTGGATTCCAAACTGGTGCTGCAAACTCCAGTATGGGCCTGACGTAAATGGTATACAGGGTCTTAAACGAATCCTTACTGAGGTATCGGAACGCTATCCGTAGGTTTGCCAGGCGCCCGTATGCTGCAGCAGTTATCTGATTGATGTGCGCCTCAGGAGATATGCTCGGTGTTATACTCACCCCCAGATCTTTTTCCATGAGTGAGGTTTGCAGTCTTTGGCCATCTAAACTATATTGTGTCTGCGGTCTTCTTTGCCCTTCCCCAATCTTCATGACTTTGCATTTGGCAGGGTTAAATTCAAGGAGCCAGTTGCTGGACCAGGCTTGTAGCCTGTCCAGGTCTCTTTGTAGTCCTGCCTGATCCTCATCCGATTTGATTTTCTCATTAACTTCGCATCATCTGCAAACAAGGACACTTCTGAGTCCATCCCTTCCGTTATGTCGTTCACATATACCAAGAACAGCACAGGTCCTAGGATTGACCCCTGTGGAACCCCGCTTGTCACAGGCGCCCACTCTGACACCTCGTCGCGTACCATGACTCGTTGTTGCCTCCCTGTCAGATATTCTCTGATCCATTGCAGTGCCTTTCCTGTTATGTGTGCCTGATCCTCTAGCTTTTGCAGTAACCTCTTGTGAGGAACTGTGTCGAAGGCCTTCTTGCAGTCCAAAAATATGCAGTCGATCCACCCCTCTCTCTCTTGTCTTACTGCTGTCACCTTGTCATAAAACTCTAGTAGGTTTGTGACACAGGATTTTCCTTCCCTGAAACCATGCTGGTTGTCAATTATACACTTGTTTCTTTCTAGGTGCCCCACCACTCTCCTCCTGATGATCTTCTCCATGACCTTGCATACTATACACGTTAGTGATACAGGTCTGTAGTTTAGTGCCTCATGTCTGTCTCCCTTTTTAAAAATTGGGACTACATTTGCCATTTTCCGTACCTCAGGGAGTTGCCAGTTTCAAATGATGTGTTGAAGATCTTTGTTTGTGTGTGTGTGTGTGTGTGTGTGTGTGTGTACTCACCTAGTTGTACTCACCTAGTTCAGGTTGCAGGGGTCGAGTCCAAGCTCCTGGCCCCGCCTCTTCACTGGTCGCTACTAGGTCACTCTCCCTGAACCGTGAGCTTTATCATACCTCTGCTTAAAGCTATGTATGGATCCTGCCTCCACTACATCACTTCCCAAACTATTCCACTTCCTGACTACTCTGTGGCTGAAGAAATACTTCCTAACATCCCTGTGATTCATCTGTGTCTTCAACTTCCAACTGTGTCTCCTTGTTGCTGTGTCCCATCTCTGGAACATCCTGTCTTTGTCCACCTTGTCAATTCCTCTCAGTATTTTGTATGTCGTTATCATGTCCCCCCTATCTCTCCTGTCCTCCAGCGTCGTCAGGTTGATTTCCCTTAACCTCTCCTCGTAGGATATACCTCTTAGCTCTGGGACTAGTCTTGTTGCAAACCTTTGCACTTTCTCTAGTTTCTTTACGTGCTTGGCTAGGTGTGGGTTCCAAACTGGTGCCGCGTACTCCAATATGGGCCTAACGTACACGGTGTACAGGGTCCTGAACGATTCCTTATTAAGATGTCGGAATGCTGTTCTGAGGTTTGCTGGTGCCCATATGCTGCAGCAGTTATTTGGTTGATGTGCGCTTCAGGAGATGTGCCTGGTATTATACTCACCCCAAGATCTTTTTCTTTGAGTGAGGCTTGTAGTCTCTGGCCCCCCTAGACTGTACTCCGTCTGCGGTCTTCTTTGCCCTTCCCCAATCTTCATGACTTTGCACTTGGTGGGATTGAACTCCAGGAGCCAATTCCTGGACCAGGTCTGCAGACTGTCCAGATCCCTTTGTAGTTCTGCCTGGTCTTCGATCGAATGAATTCTTCTCATCAACTTCACGTCATCTGCAAACAGGGACACCTCGGAGTCTATTCCTTCGTCATGTCTTTCACAAATATCAGAAACAGCACTGGTCCTAGGACTGACCCCTGTGGGACCCTGCTGGTCACAGGTGCCCACTCTGTCACCTCGCCACGTACCATGACTCGCTGCTGTCTTCCTGACAAGTGTTACCTGATCCATTGTAGTGCCTACCCTGTTATCCCTGCTTGTTCCTCCAGTTTTTGCACTAATCTTATGTGTGGAACTGTGTCAAACGCCTTCTTGCAGTCCAAGAAAATGCAATCCACCCACCCCTCTCTCTCTCTCTTGTCTTACTGCTGTCACCATCTCATAGAACTCCAGTAGGTATGTGACACAGGATTTCCCATCCCTGAAACCATGTTGGCTGCTGTTGATGAGATCATTCCTTTCTAGGTGTTCCACCACTCTTCTCCTGATAATCTTCTCCATGATTTTACATACTATACATGTCAGTGACACTGGTTTGTAGTTTAGTGCTTCATGTCTGTCTCCTTTTTTAAAGATTGGGACTATATTTGCTGTCTTCCATGCCTCAGGCAATCTCCCTGTTTCGATAGATGTATTGAATATTGTTGTTAGGAGAACACATAGTGCCTCTGCTCCCTCTTCCAGGACCCATGGAGAGATGTTATCTGGCCCCATTGCCTTTGAGGTATCTAGCTCACTCAGAAGCCTCTTCACTTTTTCCTCGGTTGTGTGTACTGTGGCCAGCACTTGGTGGTGTGCCCCACCTCTCCGTCTTTCTGGAGTCCCTTCTGTCTCCTCTGTGAACACTTCTTTGAATCTCTTGTTGAGTTCTTCACATACTTCACGGTCATTTCTTGTTGACCCTCCTCCTTCCTTCCTTAGCCTGATTACCTGGTCCTTGACTGTTGTTTTCCTCCTGATGTGGCTGTACAACAGTTTTGGGTCAGATTTGGCTTTCGCTGCTATGTCATTTTCATATTGTCTTTGGGCCTCCCTTCTTATCTGTGCATATTCGTTTCTGGCTCTACGACTGGTCTCCTTATTCTCCTTGGTCCTTTGCCTTCTATATTTCTTCCATTCCCTAGCACACTGGTTTTTGCCTCCCTGCACCTTTGGGTAAACCATGGGCTCATCCTGGCTTTTTTCATTATTCCTGTTACCCTTGGGTACAAACCTCTCCTCAGCCTCCTTGCATTTTGTTGCTACATATTCCATCATCTCATTAACTGGCTTCCCTGCCAGTTCTCTGTCCCACTGAACCCCATTCAGGTAGTTCCTCATTCCTGTGTAGTCCCCTTTCTTGTAGTTTGGCTTCATTCGTCCTGGCCTTCCTGCTTCTCCTCCACCACTGGCTCTACTGTGTATTCGAAGCTTAAAACCACATGGTCACTGGCCCCAAGGGGTCTTTCGTATGTGATGTCCTCGATATCTGCACTACTCAAGGTGAATACTAAGTCCAGCCTTGCTGGTTCATCCTCTCCTCTCTCTCTTGTAGTGTCCCTTACGTGTTGGCACATGAAGTTTTCCAGTACCACCTCCATCATCTTAGCCCTCCATGTATCTTGGCCCCCATGTGGGTCCAAGTTCTCCCAATCGATCTCCTTGTGGTTAAAGTCACCCATGATCAGGAGCTTTGCCCTGCATGCATGAGCTCTTCTGGCCACTCTAGCCAGTGTATCAACCATCGCTCTATTGCTCTCGTCGTACTCTTGCCTTGGCCTCCTGCTGTTCTGTGGTGGGTTATACATCACTGCTATTACCACCTTGGGACCTCCAGAGTGAAGTGTTCCCGCTATGTAATCACTTTCTTCTCCTCTGTCTCCTCTCTCCAGCTCATCAAAATTCCAGCGATTTTTGATCAGCAACGCCACTCCTCCACCCCCCCCTGTTCCCTCTGTCTTTCCTCAGGATTTGGTATCCCGTTGGAAAGATGGCATCTGTTATCATACCTGTAAGCTTGGTTTCTGTGAGAGCTATGATGTCCGGTGATGCTTCTTTGACTCTTTCATGCCACTCCTCCCACTTATTTGTTATTCCATCAGCGTTTGTGTACCATACCTTCAGTTTCCTTTCCAACACTGTGGTTTGGGGGGCCCGTGAGGGTGAGAGACCTGGTGGCATACTGTGGGATTCTATAGCTCGGTGTTGGGTGGAGGCTGTCGGTATGGATTGTAGTGTGTGTTGGGATGGTGTGATAGGTTGTATGGTTCTGAGAATAGTTGTGTGTGTGCTTGCCCTTGCTGTTCTGTTCTGCTCTGACTGACCTCTGCTGGTTCCATCCTTGTCTCTTTTCCTAGCTCCTTTCGCTTTTTTGTCCTCTCTGTGTGTGTGTGTGTGTGTGCACGTAAGCATACCTCTCATTAATTCAGCTTGTGGCTGACGTCAGCTAGCGTTAAGCTACATGCTGCTGCCAACTCATGCTTAGACTGACGAAAAAAAATGTACATGTTACCTAGCAGATGTTGGCTGGAGGTCCGTCCACGACTCACCTGTGTTATATAATAACTCGGTAGAAGAACCTCCATTAACAAGGCAACTACACCACCATCATCAGAAAATAAATTTCAGGGACAACTGAATCATAATCAGTCACAAGAATTTACTGGTTTATTGTCAGTAACATGAGAGGAATATTTTTAAATGAATGACAAAACCGGTTTTTAAAAGATGGAAAAAAGTGATTATAAAAGGTTAAAAAGGCGCAATAAGGTGACTGGAACAACACACAAATAACCTGGTTCAAGTCTGAGCGATTATAGGTTTATTGAGAGTCAGATCTTCGCCTCACTGTTAAACAACATTCAGTGTTAAATTTTAATTGTTTCATTAGTTATAATGTTAATGTAAATGCCAAGAGTTGGTAGAATTTTGTTCCTTATTAATATATCATGACTTCCTTGTTCTGCAGGATATATACACTGAGAAGTGTATTATTGTTCTCGGTGTATATATGTTGAGAGTAACACGCAGACTTAATGACTTTCATGTAGTTAGTAGGCTTTAGACTCCATTAAGCAGCCTTGTTCTCTATGCTATGTTGGGGCTGAAGAGCATTGCACGAACAGAAATATTCCACAAGAATTCACTACTGTAACTTTTAACTCTGTCTGTGTCTGTCTGTGTCTGTCTGTCTGTGTCTGTGTCTGTCTCTCTGTCTCTCTGTCTCTCTCTGTCTCTCTCTCTCTCTCTCTCTCTCACACACACCCACACACACACACACACAGTACGTGGTGAATATCGATCGTCCTGTATTTACAGCAGGCTCGGGGTCTCTGGGTAGAAGCTTACGTGGCGACCTCGATGTCCTTGGTAGTTCCTCGTTCAGAGCTCTTCACATAAGTTGGAACTATACTTCTCTTCCTCCTTTCAAACCTTATTACGCACCATTCCTAATTATCGTGACCCCATTTGATTTAGCGCTTCCCATGGTTGTGAGCTGGTCGGTGTGGTGGCGGATGTAATGGGCTGTTGTTGTTGTTGATGTATCTACCCTGAGTCTACCTGAAGGGTATTCCGTGGATCAACTCCCCCGCGGCCCTGTACACGAGCAGGCCTCCCGGTGGCTCAGGGCCTGATCAACTAGGCTGTTACTGCTGGCCGCACGTAGTCCATGGTACGAACCACAGCCCCGCTGATCCGGCACTGACTTTAGGTATCTGTCCAGCTCCCTCTTGAAGACAACCAGGAGTCTATTGATAATTCCCCTTATGGCTGATGGGAGGCTGTTGAACAGTTTTGGGCCCCGGATACTTATGACGTTTTCTCTTAGTGTACTAATGGTGCCTATACTTTTTATTGGGCGTATGCTTCATCGCCTGCCAAGTCTTTTGCTTTCATAGTGAGTGTTTTCTATGTGCAGATTAGGGACCAGTCCCTCTAAGATTTTCAGGGTGTAGATTATAATATATCTATCTCGCCTGCGCTCAAGTGAATACAAGTCAAGTGCTTCCAAGTGTTCCCAGTACTTAAGGTGTATTACAACCCAGGAGTCCAAATGGCCTGTTATCCTGGGTGTAAAGGGAGCAAAATAAACACAGCATAAAACTTTTGTCTTATATTATCCTTCACCAATTTAGAACAGAAGTATGTACACTATATACACTATGTACAGCAATGGGTATTAGTGCACTCCACGGTAAGCAAGGCAGAATAGAAGCCACTAGAGAGCAGACCGTGCTTCAACCAGCTCTAGAATGGGAATGACAAGGGCAGACAGGAGAGTGGTACCCACATAACCTCTGCGATTGCCAAAACCATCTTCTCATTGGCTGGAACCTGGGTACTGGTTGAACGACGGAGCTCCATCGTCAACCCTCAGTCACCTGGTTCGCTGATTGGGGGAGATAGCCTGTAAATGAGGGTGTGTACATGCGCTGAATAAACGTTACGTACTCTTTGCATGCCACAAGGTGTTTGATGGAACTGATATGTACAGTAAAGGTTCTCTGTACATTCTCTAGATCTGCGATTTCACCTGCCTCGAATGGAGCTGTTAGTATACAGCAGTATTCCAGCCTAGAGAGAACAAGTGATTTAAAAAAGATCGTCACTGGTTTGGCATCTCTTGTCTTGAATGTTCTCATTATCCATCCTGTCAGTTTCTTTGCAGATGTGATAGTGGCACTGTTATTATCCTTGAAGGTGAGATCCTCAGACATTACCACTCCAGGTCATAAGAACATAAAGAAGGAGCACTGCAACAGGCCTACTGACTCATGCGAAGCAGGTCCATGCCACCCCCCGGCATTGAACAATGACCACCTAGTCAGGTCACTTCCGCTTAAGGAAGAAGCACGGCACCAGACCTGGTAGCACAAACTAGTCAGATCCAACTCACATTCACCAACACCCACCCACCCCCACCCACACCCACCCACACCCACTCATGTATTTATCCAACCTATTTTTAAAACTACACAAGGTCTTAGCTTCTATGACGGTACTCGGGAGTTTGTTCCACTCATCCACAACTCTATTACCAAACCAGTGCTTTCCTATATCCTTCCTGAATCTGAACTTTTCCAACTTGAAACCATTGCTGCGAGTCCTGTCTTGGCTGGATTTTTTCAGCACGCTATTTACACCCCCTTTATTTATTTCTGTTTTCCATTTATACACCTCAATCATATCCCCCCTAATTCTACGCCTTTCTAGAGAGTGCAGATTCTGGGCCCTCAGTCTATCCTCATAAGAAAGATTTCTGATACATGGGATCAGCTTGCCATCCTTCACATTACTTTTCCTCTCTGTTGTGTGATTAGAGTTTGTAGTATACTCAGTCCTAGTTATTATTTCCTCCAGTTTTCCATAATGAAGTAGTTGGAATTTGTCTTCATTGAACGTCATATTGTTCTCTGTTGCCTAATGGAAAACTTGGTTTAAATCTTCTTGGAGATTTGCCGTGTTCTCAATGTATGGCACTCAAGCAGATCCTAGTATCGTCTGCAAAGGATGATACGGTGCTATGGTTAACATCTCTTTTTATGTCTGATATGAGGATGAGGAACAGGATGGGGGCGATTACTGTGTCTTGTGGAACAGAGTTCTTCACTATGGCATCTTCTGATTTAATTTTGTTTACCACTACTCTTTGTGTTCGATTGGTCAGAAAGTTGAAGATCCATCTACCCACGTTGCCAGTTATCCCTTTAGCACGCATTTTGTGTGCTATTACACCACGATCGCACCTGTTAAAAGCTTTTGCAAAAATCTGTGTATACTACATCTGCATTCTGCTTGTTTTCCAGTGCATCCAAGACCATATCAGAGTGATCCAGTAGTTGCGAGAGGCAGGAGCGACCTGCCCTGAACCCACGTTGCCCTGGATTGTGCAGTTGATTGGAATCCAAGTGGTTTGCAATCCTGCTTCTTAGAACTCTTTCCAATTTTTTTATTATGATATCTATAGTTCATAGCTATTGCTTTGCTGCCACCTTTATGAAATGGGGCTATGTCTGTTGTTTTTACTGACTGGACTCTCAACTGTCTCTATGCTACCTCTCCATAGTATACTTAGGGCCCGTGAGAGGGTTTTCTTGCAGTTCTTAATGAACACAAAGTTCCACCAGTCTGGGCCTGGGGCTGAGTGCATGGGCATGTTGTCAATGGCTTTCTCAAAGTCTAGTGGAGTTAGGGTTATGTCAGAAATCTGGCATATATTGACAGGGTTTTGAGATACATTCATGAAAAAATTGTTTGGATTGTCCTTCTTTAGACTGATTAGTGGCTCGCTAAACACAGAGTCGTATTGAGATTTCAGTATCTCACTCATTTCTTTGTCATCTGTGTAGGATCCATCTTGTCTGAGCCGGAGCCCTTTACTATATGCGGTTTTTTACTTTTTTTTGGCATATGAAAAGAAATATTTCGAATTTCTTCAAATTTCACTAATCGCTTTTAGCTCCTCTTGTCTCTCCTGGATCCTGTATGAGTCCTTTAACTTAAGCTCAATATTTTCCACTTCCCTGGTTAGCGCTTCTTTCCGTGTTGAAAATAATCTAGCATTCTTGAGGAGCTCAGTGATTCTTCGCCTTCTGTAGAAAGAGCGTCTTTCTCTCTCCAGTTTACTTCAGCTACCAGGAGGTTGATCTTTTCAAGGCACTGGTTAGGGTCCATGTAATTTAAGATATCTTCCCAACATGTTTCACATAGGACATAGTTTACCTGGTTCCACATGATGTTCTTGTTGTTGAAGTTGAATTTGGTAAAGGTACTCTCATAGCTGTATGCATTTTACTGATCAGGAGCCCTCTGTATGTAAGTCTGGACTTCGATTAGATTGTGACCAGAATTAGTTGTTTTTGATATTATTTTGTTTCTTACCAGCTCCTCATTATTTGTGAAAATAAGATCAAGTTTGTTGTTCAGTCTTGTTGGTGTGTTTATTGCAGAAATTCAGCTGCCTCCAGGGATTATTTCTACTACAACATTATTTGCCACGGTCTTCCATTTTGCATGTCTTAGATTGAAATCACCAAGCAGCAAGATGTTTGGGGATGGGGCTGGAAAGTTTTCCAGACGGGAGTCAGTTTTCAATAGCTGTTCCTTGAACTGTTGGGAAGTTGCATCTGGTGGCTTATATACAAGCACAATGACTAAGTATTGGCTTTCGATTTTTATCGTTAGAATTTCACCTATGTCATTTGTGGTGTTCAGTATCTCCATGAAAATGAGCGACTCTTTGACATACAAGCCAACCCCCCGAACCCACCATGTTTCTTGTTTTTTTTTCTGTCGCATCTGTAGAGGTTGTGCCCAGTTATCCATGTTTCATTATCAAAGTAATCTTCTGCGTGGGCCTCTGTGAAGACCGCAAACATTGCATTTGAATCCCCTAGAAGTGGTGGATGGCTCAAGGCCCTGTATATTAGCAAAAATAATTGAGGTCGTGTTGCGTGTTTGTTGGGGAGATTTTGTTGTTGGCATCAGTTGCTGTTATTCTGGAGGGGCCACTGTCTGTGCCTCCAGTCCATCTAAGCTCCAAGGTGGTGAACTATTTTGGTTATTTCTTTCCATTTTCTTCCTTCGTTTCCTGCCACTAAAAATCACTTGGAGTTGATCTTTCATAACTACTGTAAATGTATGCCTCCTGCTGCCTTTTAAGTGGTATGCGGGGCAGTTGGTGTTCTAATATTGTTTTTTAAGGACTGAAGAGTGGCACATCTCAGGGTGGAAGAATTTGCAAGAGGTAGAACGACACACTCCTTTGAACAGGAGATCGCGGCATTTTTTGGGATACTCAAAGTTACATGTCCCATTTGTTTTTCCTGATATTCCATGCTTACAGATGCCCCAAGCATAGAATATGCACCATTTTGCTCTTGGTTGGATACAATTCGTACTGGATGTATTCCCAATTTGTGCAGATCCTAGAGCTGCACTGCAGTCTTCGATAACAGAGACACCACCATCTGCTTTCAGGAAGTCAACATTTTTCCTAGAGGAGGAGGACTCTTCTACATCTGTTAAAGGGGCTTTGGCTATAGCGGTTGTGGTAGAATCATTAGCTGAATCCAGATTAGCACTTAGGCTGGGGGCTGAGTCTGGGTCAGCCCTTGGGTTGGGGACTGAGCTAGTTGATGTTTCTTTGTTTCCTGTCTTTTTTCCATTGGGTGTCTATTTTTGGGTCAACTGTTGTAGACAGGGCATTCTGAATATTAAACTTTACTCCTCTCCCATCCTCGCATGCTCTATATATTTTGGGTAGACTATCCAATAGTTCTTCTTTGTTTTCATGCTTATATTTATTAACCTCCTGAGTACTTTCCTGATACCTGTCCAGAGTTCCACATCCTTATTGCATATCCAGAAACACCTTTTTAGATGAATGTCGTTTTTGGATGCAGTGTTTATTCTTGCACAGGAGACACGATGTTTGGAAAAACAAAGGTTGCATGTAATTCTGGATTTTTTCCCAAGAGCCTTTTCACGTGTCTCACATGTATACTGTACTGTCATCCTGCCTGTATCCTACCTGCAATCTGGGTACGACAAGAAACCTGATTTCACTTTACCTTTCTGCTCTGCACTCAGGTGGTGGGGTATTAGAGGGTCAATTCATGGGAATGTGGGATGTATTTAATATGGAGACTTTCTATCCATTAACAACACTTATGGTGCATAACAACACAGAGTTTCTAATTCGGGTACATTTTCCGAGCTCCACACACACACAAGTAAAGCGCATGTTGTCTTGTTAAGATTGGGTTATTGTGGTATGAGGTAGATGAAAGATGTCTCCCTGGGTCTTAGTTGCAAGGATTGTAAGTACAGGGATGATAGTTGCTGGAAGAGGTAGATGTAGTTGTAGAGTGGGTAGTTGGAGTGATATTTGTCCGGAAGTGGGGGAGAACCGGGTTGTTTAGCAGGGGAGTGCTGTGAGGGTAACTTGTGAGAGTGGTGATTGCCAGGGAGATAAAGCCTGATACATTTAATTAAGAATAGGTGCCAACTGAATGTACCTACGGGATTATGTCATGATAATTTAATGAACTTGATTGAATGATTAATTGGGTTTAAAGTCTATCGACTACACGAAGATCACTGAAGGCTGCAGATAACCTGCTCACCACCAGTCAAGAATTCTTTAATCCCATGAACAGGAATTAAAGCAGCCTGTTAGTGCATGTAGACTGAAAGGTAAACACTTCTCGCTGTATATGATGTCGCTTAATTAAATAATATTTGTCAGGACCCTGTCCTGACACAGGTTTTAATAAATAGTAAGGCTAGGTAAGATTCCTCAGGAAAGAGGACAAGTGTTTCCTGGCACGGGTCTTAGTCATATGATGACCCAACACTGGAGCTTTTGGTTATTTGACCGAGACCTTCCACTGGCTTACCCCTAAACCCCTTTAAAATTAAGATTATTCGTTGACCCGATGATGCAAGTAAGTAAGTAAGTAAGTAAGTTTATTCAGGTATACACAAATACAGTTACATAGAATTATCATACATAGCAGCATATGTGTAGAGAACCTGGGATAACCCAAAAAAGTCAGACAGAGTGACTTATTTCCATTGGTGATGATTAATTAAGACTTACCACTGTTCCCATATATAATACTTAACTAAAATTATGCAAAGATTTAATATAACCTTGTCTGTTTCAAAACTAACCATCAACCTGCCTTTCCTAAGGTTAGTGTAAGAAAATACATATTTATTTACTTAAAAATAAGAATTTGGATAAATTTAGTACACTTGCGGCTTGATAATGGTTTAGGATGAACCGAAATGTCGTCTGAAGTTTCTTCACCAAAATGGGAGTTAGTTGTAAAGTGGAGACAAATGGCAGAAAAACGACAAGTGGTGACAGACACAATTGCAGAGAAGAACTTAATTAAGAAGGTACATCCAACACCAGCTGTGGTTCTTACGGTGGACTGCATACGGCCAACAGTAACACCCTGGATGATCGGGCCTTCATCCACCTGGAGGCCTGGTCTGGGACCGGGCCGCGGAGGCATTGATTTTTCAAAGCATCCTTCAGGTATACCATCAAAGACATGACCAGGCAAATATACACCCGCCTGGACTCGGATTGCGCAGGTATGAGCATCATTCCGTGTGGAGGCAGTCAACAGCAGTACGTGGGAGAGAACTCCAGTAGCATATAAATCAAGCAAAAAGAACACCAGCGTGCCTACAGGTCAGAAAACATGGCTCATGATATTCACTAGGAGGCTTGACATGTTTTTAATCTTTAGACGACCCATAATTAAACATCATTGTTATAATATCCAGAGGAAACTGGACAAGTGTCTCCCAACACTGGTCTTAATCATATTGATGACCTGTTTAAGATTAACAATGTAATAAAACATGAATAGCGCTTGTTTGATACAGGAGCAGACTGATGGAAGGACTGGAAGGACGTCCACCTGTTGATAAAGGAAACCGACAAAACACAACAGTGTCCCGTGGCTTGGTTGGCAACACACTTTCCTCACACACTGAGAGTCCGTAGTTAAACCCTTGGCATGGGTGGAAACATTAGGCATGTTTCCTTACACCTGTTGTCCCAGTTCCCCTAGCAGCAAGTAGGTACCTGGGTGTTAGTTGACTGTTGTAGGAGGTCGTATCCTGGGGGACAAGACAACATGGGTTCGAATCCTTGGCTAGCGCAGCGTTATTATTGATCAATATCACTCGTTCTTGTTTACAATAATATATATATATATATATATATATATATAATATATATATATATATATATATATATATATATATATATATATATATATATATATATATATATATATATATAATATATATATATATATTCTTTCTTTCAACACACCGGCCGTATCCCACCAAGGCAGGGTGGCCCAAAAAGAAAAACGAAAGTTTCTCTTAAATTTAGTAATGTATACGGGAGAAGGAGTTACTAGCCCCTTGCTTCCAGCATTTTAGTCGCCTCTTACAACACGCATGGCTTACGCAGGAAGAATTCTGTTCCACTTCCCCATGGAGGTAAGAGGAAATAAACAAGAACAAGAACTAGAAAGAAAATAGCAGAATACCTAGAGGGGTGTGTATATATATGCTTGTACATGTATGTGTAGTGTGACCTAAGTGTAAGTAGAAGTAGCAAGACGTACCTGAAATCTTGCATATTTATGAGACAGACAAAAGACACCAGCAATCCTACCATCATGTAAAACAATTACAGGTTTTCGTTGTACACTCACTTGGCAGGACGGTAGTACCTCCCTGGGCGGTTGCTGTTTACCAACCTACTACCTAGGGTATATATATATATATATAATATATATATATAATATATATATATATATATATATATATATAATATATATAATATATATATATATGCAATGAGATCACAGTAAACAGGTGATTTCAGAATATGCAAAACAACCACTCTGAAAGAATAGAGAAATTCCAAGCGCTTTCGTGACTACTCACATAATCAAGGAACTATGAAAGTAAAGCATCCAAGGAAGCTATATAAGGGGTCTGGCCAGCACCTCACTATCAGATCCCACAACGGTTAAACACCTGACGCGCGCCGACCCAACTTGGATAGGTCCTTCACACAACTCACCCACAAACTATTCTACCCAAGAAAATTTAAAAATTATTATTTGTCCAGTGTATTATTAAATTCTTCCCAAATTCTATTAATTATAAATGGATCTAATTTATATAAACCAAAAGGAAATATTCATATTATTGTCAAAACTGCTTTTTATGAAACAAGATTCAATTATATTCCTGTCGACCATGGACTTGCTTGATACTACTTTCTCAACTTTTTGAAAATCAATTGGATGGTTAAAATCTCTTACATGAATAAATAGAGCATTGGAATCTTGTTCAGTTCTAATGCTATATTTATGTTGTTTTAATCTTAGTTCGAGATTTTACCAGTTTGACCGTAATAAACTTTATCGCAAATTTTACAAGGAATCTTATAGACACATCCATCGGGCATTTTGGGGGGAATTCTTTTAAAAAAAGTTTTTTTTACTGTATCAAGTTTTTTTAATACAACTTTAAATTAAAAGTCTTAAGAAGAGAAGGCATATCAACCAAGTTTTCATGGTAAGGGAGAGCCAACATATTTTTAGTTGAATAAGGCTTTTTGTCCCTTTTTGATTGTAAAAAGTATTTCTAGCAACTTTAAAAGATTTATCAGTTACATTTCTTGGGTATTTTAAATCATTACCTATTTCATAAATTTTGGATATTTCCTCATCTATGAACTCAGGACTACAAATTCGTAAAGCTCTCAGAAACATTGATGAGAAAACAGACAGTTTAACTCTATCTTGATGCGAGGAATAATAGTGGACATAGGAACAGTTATTTGTAGGTTTTCTGTAAATTTTAAATTTGAATTCATTATTACCCTTAATAATTAAAACATCTAGAAAACTAAGATTAAAACAACATAAATATAGCATTAGAACTGGACAAGATTCTATTGATCTATTTATTCATGTAAGAGATTTTAACCATCCAATTGATTTTCAAAAAGTTGAGAAAGTAGTATCAAGCAAGTCCATGGTCGACAGGAATATAATTGAATCTTGTTTCATAAAAAGCAGTTTTGACAATAATATGAATATTTCCTTTGGTTTATATAAATTAGATCCATTTATAATTAATAGAATTTGGGAAGAATTTAATAATACACGGGACAAATAAAAATTTTTAAATTTTTTTGGGGAAAGAATAGTTTGTGGGTGAGTTGTGCAAAGGACCTATCCAAGTTGGGTCGGGGGCGCGTCAGGTGTTTAACCGTTGTGGGATCTGATAGTGGGGTTTGCGGGCCCCAAAACCCCTTTATAGCTTCCTTGAACATTAAAAAGGTATAAAATACCGACAGGTTGTTAGGTAAGACACAATGCAACAGTTTTGGTATCTTTATTATGAAACGTTTCGCCCACACATAGGCTTCTTCAGTCAAGAAAAGAAAAGTTGATAGAAGCAGAAGATACTTGAAGACGATGTAATCAGTCCATCACCCTTAAAGTTTTTTGAGGGGGTCAGTCCTCAGTCTGGAAAAAGAGCATTGTTCCATAGTACTGACTGAAGAAGCCTACTGTGTAAGGCGAAACGTTTCATAATAAAGATACCTAACTGTTGCATATGTGTCTTACCTAACATATAGCTTCCTTGGATGCTTTACTTTCATAGTTCCTTGATAATGTGAGTAGTCACGAAAGCGCTTGGAATTTCTCTATTCTTTCAGAGTGGTTGTTTTGCATATATATATATATATATATATATATATGTATATATATATATATATATATATATAATAATATATATATATATATATATATATATATATATATATATATATATATATATACGTATATATGATGCAGTAATCACATACAAGCGATAACAGATGGAAAACAAAGACAAGGGAAGTTAAATATTAGTTCCCGCTTACTTTGTCTGTTATCCTGGTCGGTAATTTACACATGTTGCCATGTATGATAATTATACTTATGTTTACCTATAACTAAACAAACTTGCAAAATCTTATCATATCTTAATGAAATCTTATAAAAAAATTAATTTCCTCCTTTTCTCCAGCTTTATGCATTATTCTATATCTCTCAGGCCTCGTGGTCTGGTGGCTAAAGCTCTCGCTTCACACGGCGAGGGTCCGGGTTCGATTCCCAGGGAGGTTAGAAACTTTGCATGTATTTCCTTACACCTGCTGTCTATGTTACCCATCAGTAAAATTAGTACCTGGGTGTTAGTCGACTGGTGTGGGTCGCATCCTGGGACAAAACTGACGTGATTTGCCCGAAATGCTCTGCAACATATGTGGCTTTCTATATAGTAGTATGCCATCTCTACAAGTACCTTGTACTTGTAGAAATAATAATATTAAATTGATTTAGTGTCCTGACCTAATAAAATAACCCATTCCAAACTTTTATTGCTGTATAATAGTTGTCTGAGGGCTGGCGGTCATCTATGTGGCTACTACAAAATCGAGTTTACTCTTACTAGTACAGTGTTGGATTTGGTCAAGAATATTTTTTGATTTTTCGGAATGGAATTAAACTTTGTGTGTACATGCATAGAGATGTGTACACATATCAGTGTACACATCTCTATGCATGTACACTCGGTTGGCAGCTCACTCAGCTTGTACACTGAGTTCCGTGGTTGTATCCCCGGTACGAGTGGAAACATTGGATGTATTTCCTGAAGACACCTGCTGTCCATGTTCACCTTGTAAGTTTATTCAGATATACACAAATACAGTTACATAGATTATGATTATCATATATGGATGAACAATAGATTAAAACATCTCATTGATCAAAAGAGAGGCATTTTTAGGCGTATCAAAAGAGGGGATGGGCAGTTAAGAAATCAATATATTCAATTAAGAGAGAGAAATAGAAAAAGGATAAGAAAAGAAAAAGGGATTATGAGGCTAAAGTCGCAAGGGTTTCGAAGACTAACCCAAAAGGTTCCTTCAGGTATACAGAAGTAAGATTAGGGACAAGATAGGCCCACTTAAGAGTAACTCAGGTCAGATCACTGACAGTGATAAGGATATGTGTGAAATTTTCAATTCTTACTTCCTTTCATTTTTACTCAGGAAGATACTAGCGAAATTCCAGAAATAATAGATTATGTAGAACAGGACGATAATAAACTATGTACGATTGCAGTAAGTAGTGACATGGTCCTCAGACAAATAGAGAAATTAAAACCTAACAAATTCCCAGGTCCTGATGAACTGTTTGCAAGGGTGTTAAAGGAATGTAAAGAGGAACTTAGCATACCTTTGGCTAATCTTTTTAACATATCACTACAAACTGGCATAGTGTCTGATAAGTGGAAAATGGCAAATGTAATACCTGTTTACAAGGCAGGTGACAGGTCCTTGGCTTCGAACTATAGATCAATAAGCCTTACCTACATAGTGGGAAAGTTTATGAAATCAATAATTGCCGAAGCAATTCGTAGCCATCTGATAGGCATAAATTGATAAATGAATCTCAACACGGTTTTACAAAGGGTCGTTCCTGTCTTACGAATTTACTAACTTTTTTCGCTTAGGTGTTTGAGAAGGTAGATCATGGTAATGAATATGGACTTCAGTAAGGCTTTCGATAGAGTTCCACATCAGAGACTTTTTGAGGAAACTTAAGGCACACGGAATATGAGGAGAAATTTTTTCCTGGGTAGAGGCGTGGTTGACAAATAGGCAGCAAAGAGTTTACATAAATGGGGAGAAATCAGAATGGGGGCACATCACAAGCGGTGTTCCATAGGGGTCAGTGTTGGGCCCCTCGTTGTTCACAATTTACATAAACGATATAGATATTTTACTGAGGAAACTGAAGTGATGGGCTCCCCATTACACTGGACATTAAAATTATTTACCCTTCTCAGTTATATTTCGGGCCAAAGTGTATGACTTCTGCTTTCCCGAGGTGTAACGATAGTCTACTAACCATTTGCTACAGGACTCCACTTCTAGTGTTAATACATTAGCTATATCTTGTGGGTCTTTACCTGACACTAACAGATCACTATCATCCGCAAACAGTAGGAGTTTGCACTTGACACTGATGGCCAAGTCGTCTACATAACTGCGTACAGTTACATAAATTATCATAAACATATGTATGATAATTTATGTAACTGTATTTATGTGTACCTAGCAGGTACACGTAAATACAGTTGCATAAATTATCATACATAGCAGCATATATGTAGATTACCTAGGATAACCAAAAAAAAGTCAGTGACTTATTTTCATTGGGGTCCTTGTAACATCTCATGGTGTGGGTCGCATCCTGGGACAAAATTAACCTAATTTGCCCGAAATGCTCTGCATAACCAGGCGTTTTCTATATAGTATATCACTGATGTCAGTTAGGTTTGTACACCATATACTTGTAGAAATAAAGATTATTATTATTATTATTATTATTATTATTATTATTATTATTATTATTATTATTATTATTATTATTATAAATTTTTATTATTATTATTATAATCAAGGGGAAGCGCTAAACCCGTAGGAATTATACAGCGCCTGGGGGGGATGTGGAAGGCATTCAGGCTTAATTCGGGGAACTGGAGCACAGATCCAATTCCCTAAATCAAGAACCCCTCACCAACATCAAGGAACCTTCCGTGAGAGGTATTATTATAAAGAATGCACAGCTTAGCGAATGTATTTCAGTTTCTTTTAGTTAGTCCAAAACTTCTGGTTTTCTGTATCTGTAATGAAGTGAACGTTTTCTTTGACGACTTGCCTTAGGGGAGACTTAACTAAGACTGGGCACCCGAGAGGCCCTCTCTGTATGGACTAAGTTTGCTTATAATAATAATAATTTATTATTATTATTATTATTATTATTATTATTATTATATTATTATTATTATACTGACTACCATACTGGCTTTAATAATAATAATCTTCATTTCTACAAGTACGTGTACAAAGTATACAGGCCTAGCTGACCTTAATGACATTCTACTATACAAAAAGCCGCTTGTTATGCAAAGTATTTCGGGCAAATTAGGTCAGTTTAGTACCAGGATGTGACCCACACCAATCGACTAGCACCCAGGTACCATGGGTACCAAAGCAATCATAGTACTAGGGGGAGAGAGCACAACTTTGTAGTACCCACAGTCAGTGGCCAGGCGTCAAACACCTTTTATTGTACAGTAATAAAGGAATGGAACAGACTACCCGCACATGCCAAAGCCAGTCATAGCATGAACCAGTTCAAGAAGACTGCCAAAAAGTGTCTGATGAATGAAGCTACAGAAAGGGAGGGGAATGATTTTCTATTTTTTAGCTAAAATACGTGTAAATTTTACCTTATCCCTAGTAATGACCCTCGTATTGTAGATAGTCTTAATGACCCTCGTGTAGTAGATAGTCTTTTTAGTATGATAATAAGATGTTATCTTCACTGTAGAATAATAAGAAAATATTATAACCTTTATATTATAATAATAAGGTAAAAGGACCCCAATGGAAATAAGTCACTCTGTCTAACTTTTTTGGGTTATCCCAGGTTCTCTACACATATGCTGCTATGTATGATAATTCTATGTAACTGTATTTGTGTATACCTGAATAAATTTACTTACTTACTTACTTACTTACTTACCAGGGAACATTACTGTGGGTACTAAGGATCATTACTTTGGGTATCAATGCTCATTTGCTATATACATACGAAGGATTAGTTGGGTATCGTTCAGTAGATAGACGCTGTGCCTCAGTAGGTAGACACTGTGCCTCAGTAGGTATACACTGTGCCTGCCTAGAGAGGAACTTTAATTAACTTGGCATATTTTTTTACTACATTGTTCACTATCAGTCCTCCTGATCTACAAGGATCAAAAGATATTCCCAGATATTTCACTGAAGTCACTGTTAATATGGGTTCCTGGTTACACACTCCATTAGGTATCTTCCAAAGTTGCTGTCAACAGCATCTCCTTACCTTAATGTAACCCTGTCAGCAATATTCTGTGCCCAATAAATCCCAATTAAGTTTATTTAGGTACAGGTACACCTAAGTAGTTACACAAATTTAGGTTATTGCAAATTGTATATACCGTACGATAGATAACCCAAAGAAGTCAGAGGAAGTGACTTACTTCCACTGGGATCCTTGTAATATCTTATTATTTAAAGCCTATCTATAAGAAACCCTGAAATCTTATTTTCACACAGTTGTGTCCGTGTTCGTGCTCAATCTTTCCTTCAGCTCCCATATACCATCTCATCATATTTTTCATTAATTCAAGTAACTAGTTTCACTCTTATTGTAATTTTTATTAAAAATTTAATTTCGAGTTAAATGAATAATTTTAATATAGTATAAAATAAGTATTGTTAGATTAGATTAGATTTTGCCACCGAAGTGGCTAGATTATTGTGCACCCCATATCCATCCTGTGGACGGTAGCGCGAGAGCATATGAATACACAAAAGGCCTAGGAACTAGGCCCCAAAGGGTTAACAGGAATACATATGGATTTATATCTACATATCTATAGTTCACTTATCTGTTACAAGCAAATTTAGGAAATTTGCTTAGTATATCTGGTATCTTATTTTCATTAATAAGATATCTTGACATGTCACATAGGTTATTATACTGTCTGTCTCTGTATTCCTCAATAAGTGGACAATTAAGCACATAGTGTTCAAGAGAGTGACCATATGCCTGATCACATAATTTACATTTAGTTTGATCATCATCTGTGTGTCTCCCAAACTGCCAGAAGTACTTGTAACCAAGCCTAAGCCTGGCCACTAACAACATCAGTCAGTCTGTTCACATTGCAAGTTGCTCCATAAACATACTTATCTACGTTCATGTTATCATAGTGGGTTATAGATCTACTCTGGCTTCTAACTGCATTCCTATAACAATCATTTTCATTATTTACTTCCTCTCCTAATATTATTCTAATGCTAGACACAGTTATACCAAAGTTATATTCTACATTCTCCTTCTGGGTACTCTCTTGGCTAACATATCAATTTTATCATGAAGGAGTAATCCAATGTGTGATGGGATCCATAGCAATTGTACATTAATTCCTTTGTCCCTAATTTTTGAGTATCTATACCTGGCTTCCCCAATGAGCATGTTGTTGGAGTCATTATATGAGTCAAGAGCCTTCAATGATGACATAGAATCAGTAATGATGATAGAGTCAAGCTCAGTGTCATAGGTTAGCTTTAGCGCCATTAGGATTGCAAACAATTCAGTTTGCAGTGTAGACGCCCAGTTGTTAATTCTTATGCCCAACTCAACAAATTTATTATCGTTCTTAACTAGGGAGGTGGCAACAAGAGCAGATGCAGCCCTGCCAGAAGACTCCTGTTTAGATCCATCAGTGTATATAACTTGTGATAACTTATTATTACCAGCTAGGTGAGAAATTTCTTCTTGAGCAGTTGTTCTAACAAGAGATTTAAGCAATGAGCTTCTTGGGAGGGACTTGTAGGTATGTGATATTAAATGAACACATCTTCCATGGAGGGGTGAAATGCTCTTGTTGCCTACAGTGATACAGTTCATGCAGGTTATAAAACTTAATGCAATTGCACGTTTTCACAATCCATTTAGATCTGTGTGTATTTACCTCTAGACACTTGGTAAGATTCACTGTGACAGTGTCTGGTTCGTTTCTCAACATTCTAATACCGAGTACAGTGTTAATTTCAACAATCCTATCACTGATACTAGAAATACCAAGCTCCTTCCTCATGTTAAGAACTTTTGTAGATCTGGGACAGCCAAGAATAATCCTGAGAGCTTAATTTTCATTAACTCCAAGGGTCGGAGAGAACTTTCTCTAGCTAATATCAACATGGGAGCAGCATAATCAATTAAGGACCTAACATAGGCTATGTACATCATTCTCACGATTCTCACATTAGCACCATAGTTGGGATTGTAGCCAGCAACAGTTTTGAGAGCATTTAGCCTAGCTTTACATTTCTTGTTTAGTTGTGGTATAGTGGATTTGTTAAAGGGTACATCTACACCAAGATATCATGTACCTTGCTATGATTTTATCTGCTTCATAAACATTTGTGTCCCGTGACCTGGTAGCTAAACCTCTCGCTTCACACGGTGAGGGTCCGGGTTCGATTCCTGGAGTTTTACCTGGAGAGAGTTCCGGGGGTCAACGCCCCCGCGACCCGCTCTGTGACCAGGCCTCCTGGTGGATCAGAGCCTGATCAACCAGGCTGTTACTGCTGGCTGCACGCAATCCAACGTATGAGCCACAGCCAGGCTGGTCAGGTACCGACTTTAGGTGCTTGTCCAGGCCAGCAAAACCCCCCTTTTTTTTTTTCCCGGGGTTAAAATTTTTTTTTTTTTTGGGGGGAAAATTTCCAAAAAACCCCCCCAAAAAAATTTGGCCCCCCTTTGGGAATTAAATTTTTAAAAAAGGGGGTTTTTTTTTCCCCCCTTTTTTCCCCCATTTAAAAATTTTTTTTGGGCCCCTTTTTCCCCCCGGGGGCCCCAAAAAAAAACCCCCTTTTTGGGAAAAAAACCCCCCTTTTTTTAAAACCCCCCCCCTTTTCCCCCTTTTTTTCCTTTTTTCCCCTTTTTTTTCCTTTTTTTTTCCCCCCCCCGGGGGTTTTGGGAAACCCCCCCCCTTTTTTTAAAGAAAAAAGGGGGTTTTTTAAAGGCCCCCCAAAAAAATTTTAACCCCCCAAAAACCCCCGGTTTTTTGGCCCCCTTTTTTGGGGGGGCCCTTTTTTAAAAACCCCTTTTTTTTTTAAGTGGGTTAAAAAAACCCCCCTTTTTTTTTAAAATTTTTTTAAAAATTTTTTTTTTCCCAAAGGGCCCCCCCCCCCTTTTCCCTTTGGGTTTTTTGGGGGGTTTTTTTTTTTTTTGGGGGGGGGGGTTTTTTTGGGGGGAAAAATTTTGTGGGGGGGTTTTGGGGGGGTTGGGGGGGTTTTTGGGGGTTGGGGGGGGGGGGGGGGGGGTTTTTTTTTGGGGGTTTTTTTGGGGGGTTTTGGGGGGGGGTTTTGGGGGGTTTTTTTGTTGGGGGGGGGGGTTTTTGGGGGGGGGGGTTTTTTTTTGGGGGTTTGGGTTTTTTTTGGGGGGTTTTTTTTGGGGGGGGGGGGGGGGGGGGTTTTTTTGGGTTTTTTTGGGGGTTTTTTGGTGTGGGTTTTTTTTTTTTTTTTTTGGGGTGTTTTTTGTTTTTGGGGGGTTTTGGGTTGTTTTTTTGGGGTTTGGGGGTTTTTGGGTTTTTTTTGGGTTTTTTTTTTGGGGAAGGGGGTTTTTTGGGGGGGTTTTTTTTTTTTTTGGGGGGTTTTTTTTTTTTTTTTTTTTTTTTGGTGTGGTGTGTGGGGGGTTTTGTTTTGGTGTGTGTGTGGGGGGGGGGGGTTTTTTTTTTTTTTGTGTGTGTGGGTGTGTGTGTGTGTGTGTTTTTTTTTTTGGGTTTGTGTTTTGGTGTGGGGGGTTTTGTGTGTGTGTGGGTTTTTTTTTTTTTTGGGGGGAAAAATTTTTTTTAAAAAAAGGGGGCCCCAAAAAAAAAAAAAAGGGGAAAAAATTTTTAAAAAAAAACCCCAAAATTAAAAACCCAGAGTTTTAATTTTGGGGTTTTTTTTTTTTTGGGAGTATTTTCATCCCCAGCAAAGGGAGAAATTCCCAATTTTTTTTTAAGGGGCGTCGCTTGATACCATTATGCCAGTGTAAGCTTCTACTACACAAGTCAGGGGGATGATACTGTGCTTGCCCGTGCTGGTGCGGGGGGGCCATGGCGGCCAAAAAACCCTAAAGAACACAGAGATCTAGAAAAAAATTTTTAACGATCAAGGACTTGAGAAATAAAAGTTTGCCCCAGCTGTTTCAGAAACCAAAATTACGGTAGTGCATTCCTGCGTGGTTTTAGTTTTCCGGAGAGAGTGTAGCACCTCGGGCCCCACGTAAATCTTTATATCTCCCCCCTCGGTATCTCTTTTCAAAACTGCTGTACGCTAAAGCATGATGGGCCCCTTCTGGGGCAATTTGGAAAAAGACAGGGAAAACAGAGCTTTTGTTTCCCCGTATAAGACTAAAACAGAGAAAAAAGTAAAAAAAGCTCACTACTTTTATTTAATACAGTTTTGATTAAAAAATCCTTTCCTCGGTGGGCACTTCCCTTTCCCCCCGCCAAAAGGGCATCCTTATCCCTGTACCTTATTGGTACTTCCCTTTTCCCCCCGTCACTGCCCCCTCATCCCCCTTTGGGTTTTTGCCCATGTGGCACTTTTCCCCCCGTCACTGCCCCTTCTCTGCCCTTTGGGAGGGGGGGGGGCGCTGGGAGCTGTCAGTGTGGAAGTTAAACAGGAAACCCTGGCAGGGAGGATATCGATTTGGTGGGGGCCTGCCCGGGCACTCACAACCCCCACACACACGCACACAACCCCACAACACACACACACACACACACACACACACAAACACACACAAACACACACACACAAACACACACACCACACACAAAAAACACACACACCCACAAAACCCAAACAAAACACACACACACACCCACACACACACACACACACACATCCACCACCCACACACACAACACACACACACACACACACACACACACACACCACACACACAAAACCCCGCAAAGCAAAACACACAACACAAACACACACACACACACACCACCACACACACACAACACCCCACCCCCACCACACACACACACACACACACCCCACACACACACACAAAACACACAACGGGGGAAAAAAACACACTTTTTGGCACCCAAAGCAAAAAACCAACCGCCCCCCTCACACCAAACAAACAACACCACACACCACACACCACACATTAAACACCAAGTTTAAAAAAATTCCTAAAAAATTAAGGATGGAAGTTAAAAACAACGTTGGAGGGAAAAATTCCCGTGTAATTTGGGGGGGGGCCAATGCCTCTCCTTCTCTTTTAAGGGCTAAACCCGGAATGAGGGGTTGGGGGAAACTAACAATGGCAAAGACTTAAACTTTTAAAAAATGGATCTAAAAAAGGGTTTAAATTTTAAAACATTGGAAAATAAGAACCAAAAAAATTTTAAAATAAAGGAAAAGGGAATTTTTGTACTACCCTTGGGCCCGGCAGTTTTCCGAATGGTTCCGTTCAACCCCCCAAAAAACTAAAAAATTAAGGGGGGACCCAGGCCCGGTTTGGGGGGTTTGGGCGATTTCCCCATCAAGGAAAGACTTGGGGGGAAAAAAAATCCCCAGGAAAAAAATAGGAAAGGTTCGTAAAGGGTGTAAACCGGAATGCTTTTTGGGAATTTAATAAAAATCATTTAAAAAAGATGGAAATTGAATTGGCCCTTCTGGAATTTTTGCACTCCTATTTTAAAAAAGGCAAATGGTCCAAACACGTTCCCTGAAATCAATTTTCCAAATTGCCCGGGGGTTTTTAGAAAAGGGGAAAAGGGCAAAGAAGACCGCAGACAGAGTATGTATAGGGTAGGTGGACAAAGACTGTAAACCTCACTCAAGGAGAAAGATCTTGGGGTGACCAAAACACCGAGCACGTCTCCGGAGGCACACATCAACTAGATAACTGCTGCAGTATATGGGCGCCTGGCAAACCTGAGAATAGCGTTCCGATACCTTAGTAAGGAATCATTCAAGACACTGTACACTGTGTACGTTAGGCCCATACTGGAGTATGCAGCACCAGTTTGGAACAAACACCTGGTCAAGCACGTCAAGAAATTAGAGAAGGTACAAAGGTTTGCAACAAGGCTAGTCCCGGAGCTCAGGGGAATGTCTTACGAAGCAAGGTTGAGAGAAATCGGACTGACGACACTGGAGGACAGGGGAGTCAGGGAAGACATGATAACGACATACAAAATACTACGTGGAATAGATAAGGTAGGCAGAGACAGGATGCTCAAGAGAGGGGACACAGAAACAAGGGGTCACAATTGGAAGCTGAAGACTCAGACGAGTCACAGGAATGTTAGGAAGTATTTCTTCAGTCACAGAGTCGTCAGGAAGTGGAATAGCCTAGCAAGTGATGTAGTAGAGGCAGGAACCATACAAAGCTTTAAGACGAGGTATGACAAAGCTCAGGGAGCAGAGAGAGGGAGAGAGAGGACCTAGTAGTGATCAGTGAAGAGGCGGGGCCAGGAGCTGAGTCTCAACCCCTGCAACCACAATTAGGTGAGTACAATTAGATGAGTACACACACACACACACACACACACACACACCACACACACACACACACATGTATCAACACATAAGGGACACTACAAGAGAGAGAGGAGAGGATGAACCAGCAAGACTGGACCTAGTATTCACCTTGAGTAGTGCAGATATTGAGGACATCACATATGAAAGACCCCTTGAGGCCAGCGATCATCTGGTTTTAAGCTTTGAATACACAGTAGAGCTACAAGTGGAGGGGGAAGCAGGAAGGCCAGGGCAAATGAAGCCAAACTACAAGAAAGGGGACTACACGGGAATGAGGAACTTCCTGAATGGGGTTCAGTGGAACAGAGAACTGGCAGGGATGCCGGTTAATGAGATGATGGAATATGTAACAACCATGTGCAAGGAAGCTGAGGAGAGGTTTGTACCCAAGGGTAACAGGAATATTGAAAAAGCCAGGATGACCCCATGGTTCACACAAAGGTGCAGAGAGGCTAAAACCAAGTGTGCTAGGGTATGGAAGAAATATAGAAGGCAAAGGACCCAGGAGAATAAGGAGAGCAGTCGTAGAGCCAGAAATGAATATGCAAAGATAAGAAGGGAGGCCCAGCGACAATATGAAAACGACATAGCAGCGAAAGCCAAATCTGACCCGAAGCTGTTATACAGCCACATCAGGAGGAAAATAACAGTCAAGGACCAGGTAATCAGGCTAAAGAAGGAAGGAGAAGAGACAACAAGAAATGACCGTGAAGTATGTGAGGAACTCAACAAGAGGTTCAAAGAAGTGTTCACAGAGGAGACAGAAGGGGCTCCAGAAAGACAGAGAGGTGGGTACAGCACCAAGTGCTGGACACAGTACACACAACCGAGGAAGAAGCGAAGAGGCTTCTGAGTGAGCTAGATACCTCAAAGGCAATGGGGCCGGATAACATCTCCCCATGGGTCCTGAGAGAGGGAGCAGAGGCGCTATGTGTTCTCCTAACAACAATATTCAATGCATCTATCGAAACAGGGAGATTGCCTGAGGCATGGAAGACAGCAAATGTAGTCCCAATCTTTAAAAAAGGAGACAGACATGAAGCACTAAACTACAAACCAGTGTCACTGACATGTATAGTATGCAAAATCATGGAGAAGATTATCAGGAGAAGAGTGGTGGAACACGTAGAAAGGAATGATCTCATCAACAGCAGCCAACATGGTTTCAGGGACGGGAAATCCTGTGTCACAAACCTACTGGAGTTCTACGACATGGTGACAGCAGTAAGACACGAGAGAGAGGGGTGGGTGGATTGCATTTTCTTGGACTGCAAGAAGGCGTTTGACACAGTTCCACACAAGAGATTAGTGCAAAAACTGGAGGACCAAGCAGGGATAACAGGGTAGGCACTACAATGGATCAGGTAATACTTGTCAGGAAGACAGCAGCGAGTCATGGTACGTGGCGAGGTGACAGAGTGGGCACCTGTGACCAGCGGGGTCCCACAGGGGTCAGTCCTAGGACCAGTGCTGTTTCTGGTATTTGTGAACGACATGACGGAAGGAATAGACTCCGAAGTGTCTCTGTTTGCAGATGACGTGAAGTTGATGAGAAGAATTCATTCGATCGAAGACCAGGCAGAACTACAAAGGGATCTGGACAGGCTGCAGACCTGGTCCAGGAATTGGCTCCTGGAGTTCAGCCCCACCAAGTGCAAAGTCATGAAGATTGGGGAAGGGCAAAGAAGACCGCAGACGGGATACAGTCTAGGGGGGGCCAGAGACTACAAACCTCACTCAAGGAAAAAGATCTTGGGGTGAGTATAACACCAGGCACATCTCCTGAAGCGCACATCAAACCAAATAACCGCTGCAGCATATGGGCGCCTAGCAAACCTCAGAACAGCATTCCGACATCTTAATAAGGAATCGTTCAGGACCCTGTACACCGTGTACGTTAGGCCCATATTGGAGTATGCGGCACCAGTTTGGAACCCACACCTAGCCAAGCACGTAAAGAAACTAGAGAAAGTGCAAAGGTTAGCAACAAGACTAGTCCCAGAGCTAAGAGGAATATCCTACGAGGAGAGGCTAAGGGAAATCAACCTGACGACATTGGAGGACAATAGAGATAGGGGAGACATAATAACGACATACAAAATGCTGAGAGGAATTGACAAGGTGGACAAAGACAGGATGTTCCAGAGATTGGACACAGCAACAAGGGGACACATTTGGAAGTTGCAGACACAGATTAATCACAGGGATGTTAGGAAGTATTTCTTCAGCCACAGAGTAGTCAGTAAGTGGAATAGTTTGGGAAGCGATGTAGTGGAGGCAGGATCCATACATAGCTTTAAGCAGAGGTATGATAAAGCTCAAGGTTCAGGGAGAGTGACCTAGTAGCGAC
>NC_069430.1:43576754-43658429 GCF_026875155.1 Cherax quadricarinatus
GCACGTCAAGTATTAAAAACCATTTGTCTCCATTCACTCCTATCAAACACGCTCACGCATGCCTGCTGGAAGTCCAAGCCCCTCGCACACAAAACCTCCTTTACCCCCTCCCTCCAACCTTTCCTAGGCCGACCCCTACCCCGCCTTCCTTCCACTACAGACTGATACACTCTTGAAGTCATTCTGTTTCGCTCCATTCTCTCTACATGTCCGAACCACCTCAACAACCCTTCCTCAGCCCTGTGGACAACAGTTTTGGTAATCCCGCACCTCCTCCTAACTTCCAAACTACGAATTCTCTGCATTATATTCACACCACACATTGCCCTCAGATATGACATCTCCACTGCCTCCAGCCTTCTCCTCTCTGCAACATTCATCACCCATGCTTCACACCCATATAAGAGCGTTGGTAAAACTATACTCTCATACATTCCCCTCTCATACATTCCCCATTCAGAACTTGCGATCTTGGCTTAAATAGCAACGCTCATCTTGCCATAAATGACAAGTGAAAATTTGTGTATGCAATAAATTCGCCAAAATCATTCTGAACCTAACGAAAAAAATACAGTTGATTGTGGTTGCTTAGTACTAAATTATTGTAAACGTATTTAAAATATATTTAGTTGGGTTAGGCTAAAATAAATTGCTCTTGTTATAATAAGGTTAGGTAAGTTTTCTAAGATTCTTTTGGTGCAAAATTAAAATTTTTTACATTAACATTAATTAAAAAAATATATCTTTGAACGTATAAGAGAAAAGTTTAGAAAGGATTTAATTTTAAATGAGTTCTTGCTAATTGACCAGTTTTACATACTCGGCACGACATATATATATATATATATATATATATATATATATATATATATATATATATATATATATATATATATATATATATATATATATATATATATATATATATATATATATATATATATATATATCGAACCATTAAGAAAACTGCGGCTGGCCGAGAAGTTTGCGATGCAAGACAATCTACAGGAGGTGGAAATCTTTAGCTCAAGTACTTTCTCACTTCTCAGTTCGACATCAGGAGCTATGCAATGTTGCAATGCAACAGCTGAATGAGTGAGGGGAAGTTTTTCTCAGAGTAGAGCAGTGTGGGTTTGCAAACCTGCACTGCAAACCCGCACAGCACACATTACTCTGAGAAAACTTCAGCTCACTTTTTCAGTTATTGCCTGGTAACATTGCAAGGCAACACCCGCACTGCAGGTCCGTCACCTTCTACTGTCTCAGAATGTGGGCCGGTGCCTGGTGCCAGCCCAGCACCGGCCGGTGCCTGGTGCCAGCCCAGCACCGGCCGGTGCCTGGTGCCAGCCCAGCACCGGCCGGTGCCTGGTGCCAGCCCACCACCACCACCACCATAGTTCCTCCCTTCCATATGGGGATAGGAGGGTTTTGAGATGTTTATTATTATAAAATAAGAAGATATAATAACCAGCCCCAAGCTTTTTCTAGCCACATAGAACAGGTCATGTGACTTGTGAAAATTCGTTTCTCAGTGGATGCTGTATATATGGATAGTTTTTATTTTGTGTTACCTTTTAATTAATAAAAGAAAGGAAATGAATGTGCTCTTTGTCCACTTAAATGTCCTGTTCTGGGGTACTGGAAGGTTCTCAGGGGCACTCACAAGTATCTCTTTATATTTTCCTAAATATCGTTGTCTACCATTCTTCTCAGTATCGATTAATATGACTTACTTGGGAATCTTCTCTACAATTCCGATAATATTTCTATGATCCAAACTTTTAATTCTAATATCCTTTAACCCCACTACTATGTTATCACGCAGTCTTGTGTATCCATCAATGTATGGTACAATAATAGCTAAGCACACTATAAAACCATCCAAACTAACGTAGCATGAAGTTTTGGTGAATAGACATTGGTCGAGCATCACTAATCCTTCCTGAAACCACCTGGCATAATGAAAAATCCTGTGATTTTGTATAGCATTGTTGTTTAAGGTTGTGTACAATATTCTCTACTAAATAACTAACGAGCTTGTGTAACCCACAATTTGAGTTATATACGGTATTCCTGTCATGTTTCAAGAGAGAAGATTCAATTATGTTTCTTTCTATGACAGAATTGTTTTGTATAATAATTTGTGCCGCAGCCCACCTTTGTGGGTGATTACAGAAACTAATGTGGTTAAAGATAGCGTTCGACTCCTGCCCTGTCCTGACTGAGTATTTAATGTTGGGCTATTCTGGTTTCCAGAAGTTTACCTGTTTGACCAATACATGAGAGAGGACACTGAGTACATGGGACCATGTAAACCCCAGTAATTTTGTTGGATGGTTCGTTTTTAAACAGCCTTTGTTTCACAGTCCCAGGGTTTTTGAAAGCAAGGTTTATATTGATCTTTTTTAATGACTCACGCAGGCAGACCAAAGCAGCATGGGTTCGAGTCCTTGGCTAGTGCAGTGTTACTGATTAATACCACTCGTTCGTGGTCACAATAATATAAAATACTGCTCGTTGTACTAGTACACCAAATAGGAACTAGAATGAAATTAGCCTAGAGTCATCCACCATCGTGTGTCCTTGGGTAGCGAGTACAACATCCAGTTCTGCTGGATGCGCTACTCTTAATAATCGTATGGTCCAGTGGATCAGGGCGTCATGTGTTTTCGCCCACCATGAGGCAGGCCAAAGCAGCACGGGTTCGAGTCCTTGGCCAGTGCAGTGTTGTTATATATATATATATATATATATATATATATATAATATAATATATATATATATATATATATAATAATATAATATATATATATATAATGTCGTGCCAAATATGTAAAACTGGTCAATTAGCAAGAACTCATTTAAAATTAAGTCCTTTCTAAAATTTTCTCTTATACGTTTAAAGATATATTTTTTTTCATTAATGTTAATGTAAAAATTTTTAATTTTGCTCCAAAAGAATCTTAGAAAACTTACCTAACCTTATTATAACAAGAACAAATTTATTTTAGAATAACCCAACTAAATATATTTTAGATTTGTTTACAATAATTAAATACATAAACAAACACAGTGAAATATATTTTTTTCGTTAGGTTCAGAATGATTTTGGCGAAATTATTGCATACACAATTTTCACTTGTCCTATATGGCAAGATGACGTTGCTTTTTAAGCCAAGATCGCAAGTTCTGCCTATTCGGCACTACATATATATATACATACATATATATATATATATATATAATATATATATATATATATATATATATATATATATATATATTATATATATATATAATATATATATATATATATATGTCGTGGCGAATATGTAAAACTGGTCAATTAGCAAGAACTCATTTAAAAATAAGTCCTTCTGAAATTTTCTCTTATACGTTTAAAGATATATATTTTTCATTAATGTTAATGTATAAAATTTTAATTTTGCACCAAAAGAATCTTAGAAAACTTACCTAACCTTATTATAACAAAAGCAATTTTTTTTTCCCTAAACCCCACTAAATATATTTTAAAAACGTTTACAGAAATTTTAAAGTGCAAAAACCAAACACAATCAAATATTTTTTTTCGTTAGGTTCAGAATGTTTTTGGGCCAACAAATTATACCCATACAAAAAATTTTCCCCTTGCCCTAAATAGAAAATTGAGCTTTTGGCAAATTTAACCCAAAAAGGGCAATTTTTCTGCCCTATTCGGCACGACATAAAAAATATATATATATTTTAATATATATATATATTTTTATAAAATATAAATATATTTATTATATATATATATTTTTGAAAAATATATAAAATATTAAAAAAATATATATTTTATATATATAAATATTTCCCAAATTTAAAAATCCCCAAAAAAGTGTTTTTTTAAATCATTTCCCAAAAGTGGGGCCCAAGCCAGGCTGGGACCCTAAATGAAGCACCACCTTACCTTTGGGCCGCGATCCTACAAGAATCCGAAAGGCAGCTGGGGCAACATGTTTTTTTTCTGACCCGGGACACTCTTTGGCCCAGGGGTATCTCAAGGATTAATTTCAGTTCCTCTTGTTTGAAACCCCCCCCAAAAAGCAGTCTATATAGCAATGGGGGCAAAAATTAACCTTGAGATCCCCACGGGCCAAAGGGAGTGTCCCGGTCAAGGGGAAAAAACATGTAGTTTCGCTGCATGCTTTGATTCTTGTGGGAATTGGGGGCTCAAAATTTTTTCCCAGAAATTTAAAGGGAAAGAAAAAGATGGGAATGCGGGCCCAGAAAGATTTATGAAAAAGACATATGTTATGAAGTAGAAAAAGGGGTTGGTACTTTTAAAATGGTCAGAGGGGCGCCCAAAAGTGCCTCCCCACACTCCAGTAGCAAAAGTAGTACTTGGTGTGGCTAATAAAAAAAAGGACCGGGTTGTTTCCTGGGTTGAGCGGGGACGTATGGGCAGATTTCTTTAAATTTGGGTGCCCCCTGTTCCCCAAAAGGGTTAATAAAGGGTTTCGAAATGTCAAATCGTTTTTTGTAAATTGGCACCCGGGGAGAAATGGAGGGGGTTTGGGGGTTTGTACCTTAAACGGTTGTTTTGGAAATGAGTTCAGGGGGGCAAAAAAATATAACCCCAGCGTTGTTGTTGATAAATTTAAAAACCCAAAAGGTTTGTGTGATGATCAAAAACACCTTTGTTGTGTGTTGATAAGTAATCCCCAGTGTTGTGTGTTGATCAATAACACCGGGAAATGTGTGTTGACTATAACCCCATTTGTGTTTTTGATCAATAACACCATTGTGTGTGTTGATAAAATTAACACCTTTTTTTGGGTTGTTGTTTCCAAAAACATCATTGTTGTGGGGTTGATAAAAATAACACCGGTTTTGGGTGTTGTCAATAAAAAACCATTTTTTGATGTTGACAATAAAAAACCAGCTTTTTGGGTGTTAAATCTAAACCCCCAGTGGTGTTTGTTAACAATAACACCAGTGTTGTTATTGATCAATAACCCCGGGGTTTTGTGTGTTGAAAAAAAAACCCCCCATTTGCTTGTGTGTTGATCAATAACACCATTTTGTGTGTTGAAAATAAAAACCAGTTTTTGTGTGTTGAAAAATTAAAACCCCAGTTTTGTGAGTTAAATCAAAACACCAGGTTTTTTGTGTTGATCAATAACACCAGTGTTTTTGTGTTGATATTTTAACACCTTTGGGTGTGTTTGATAGTAACACCAGTGATGTGATTTGATCATAACACCAGTGTTGTGTTTTGACCAATAACCCCCTTTGTGGGTTTTTGGATCTTAAACACCAGTGTTTGGTGCCCGGATCAATAACACCATTTATGTGCGTTGGGATCTAAACCCAGGGGATGTGTGATGAAAAATTTAAACCCCGTGTTGTGTTTTTAATTTAATAACACCAGTGTTGCGTGATGATAAATTTAACCCCAAAGTGTTGTGTGTTGATCAATAACACCAGTGATGTGTGTTTGACAAAACCCCCCCAAAGTAAAGGGTGCTGATAAATAAAACCAGTGTTACGTTTGATCAATAATACCAGTTTTTGTATGTTGATCAATAAACACCCCAGTTTTGTGTGTTGGGGTCAATAAAAACCCAGTTGTGGGGATGATCAATAAAACCGTGTTGAGATTTTTTCAAATAAACCGGGGTTGTGTGATCTCAATAACCCCCAGTGTTCGGGGGGAAATCAATTTTCCCCCAAAAAAGAAAAAAATTGTGTGGGTTTGGGAATTTAAAACAATAACCCCAGTGATATGTGTTGTTTAAAAGCACCATTTTTTAGGGGCAAACAAAAACCACGTGTTTGGTATGTTTCAATAAAACCCACCAGTTTGGTGGATCATCAATAACACCATTTGTTTTTGGTTTGACCCAATATCAAAAGTGATTTTGTGTTGTTTAAATTTAAAAAAACCCATTGAAAATTGTTGGATCTTTTAACCAACCAAAAAAAAGTGTTATTGCGGATCAATAACATCAGCGTTGGCCATTTGTTTTGATCAAAACACCAGTGTTGGTTTTTGGTCAATAACCCCAATTTTTGTGTGTGATCAAAAACAATAAAGGTGTTGTGGGTTTTCAAAAAACACCAGGTTGTATGTTGATCAAAAACCCCGTGTTGTGTTATATCAAAACACCATTTTGGTAGTGGGGATCATCAATAACCCCTAGTGTTTGTGTTGATCAAAAACCCCAGTGATGTGTGTTGATCAAAAACCAGTGATATGTTTTGACCCTTAACACAAGGTTTTGTGTCCCTAATCAAAAAACAACACTGTTGGGTTCACTATAAAACCTTGGCGAGCGTTATCAACAGCCCAGTGATGGTCTTGATAAAATAACCCCCAAAAAGTGGGGTTGATCAAACACCATGATGTGTGTTGATCTAAAACCCCCAAGGGGAATAGGGGTTAATCAATAAAAACCCCAAGTGTTGTGTGTTGATAAATTAAAAAACCGGGGTTTGTGTTTTTGATAAAATAACCCCGTGCTGTGTGTTGGTCAATAACCCCTTTGGGTTTGGTTTAATCAATAACCCCAAAGTGTTGTGTGTTAAAATAAATAAACCCCCAGTGCCCGGCGTTGATCTATAATACCAGTGGGGTTTTTTTAAATCAATAACCCCGTGTTGTGTTTGATCAATAACACCAATAAATGTGGGGTTGGTCAAAACACCAGTGTTGTGTGTTGATTTTTAAAACCACCATTGATGTGTGTTGCATTAAAAATCGGGGTTGTGTTTTTTGGGAATTATAACACCAGGTTATGTGTTGACCAAATAACACCCTTTTGGTGTTGATCAAATAACACCGTGTTGAAATGCTGAAAAATTTAAGACCAGTGTTGTGTTTTGGATCAAATAACATTTGTTTTTGCGTGATAAATTTAAACACCATTTGATGTGTGTTGATCTTCAACACCAGTGGTGTGGTTTTTGGTTCAATAACACAAAGTGCTGTGTTTTATCAATAATGCCTTTTGCTGTGTGTTTGATCTTAATCCCAGTGCTGGGGTGTTATCTAAATATCAGGGGATGTGTGTTAAATCTATTTTTTCAGAGATGGGGTTGATCTAAAAATCCCCAGTAAATTTTGTGTTGATCTTTTAATACCAGTGCTGTTTTTTAACTCTTTTAAACCAGGCTGTGTGTTAAATCTATAAAAACCAGGATGTGGGGGTTGATTATAATCCAGTGTTTGGGTGTTGATCTAAAAATACCATGTGCTGTGTTTTTAAACTTTTAATTTACCATTTGCTGTGTGTTAACTATAAAAATCAGAGATGGTTTTGACTAAAATTCCCCGGACTGGTGTTAAACTATAATATCAGAGATGTGTGTTGTCTATAAAATCAGAGATTTTTGATCTATAATGCCAGTGCTGGGGTGTTTATCTTTTAAAACCAGTGATGTTTTGTTGATCTATAATATAGGGGCCTTGTGTGTGATCTTAATACCAGTGATGTGTTTGTTTTAAAAATCCGAGATGTGTGTTGATCTATAATACCAGTGCTGTGTGTTGATCTATAATATCAGAGATGTGTGTTGATCATAATATCAGAGATGTGTGTTGATCTATAATACCAGTGATGTGTGTTTGATCTATAATAACCAGTGCGTGTGTTGATCTATAATGCCATTTGATGTGTGTTGATCTATAATACCAGTGATGTGTGTTTAAATCTATAATGCCAGTGATGTGTGTTGACTATAATATCAGAGATGTGTGTTGATCAAAAATTTTACCATGCTGTGTGTTGATCTATAATACCAGTGCATCTGTGTTGATCTATAATATCAGAGATGTGTGTTGATCTATAATATCAGAGATGTGTGTTGATCTATAATACCAGTGATGTGTGTTGATCTATATATAAGAGATGTTGTGTTGATCTATAATACCAGTGCTGTGTGTTGATCTATAATATCAGAGATGTGTGTTGATCTATAATGCCAGTGATGTGTGTTGATCTATAATATCAGAGATGTGTGTTGATCTATAATGCCAGTGATGTGTGTTGATCTATAATATCAGAGATGTGTGTTGATCTATAATGCCAGTGATGTGTGTTGATCTATAATGCCAGTGATGTGTGTTGATCTATAATATCAGAGATGTGTGTTGATCTATAATGCCAGTGATGTGTGTTGATCTATAATATCAGAGATGTGTGTTGATCTATAATATCAGAGATGTGTGTTGATCTATAATATCAGAGATGTGTGTTGATCTATAATACCAGTGCTGTGTGTTGATCTATAATACCAGTGATGTGTGTTGATCTATAATACCAGTGATGTGTGTTGATCTATAATGCCAGTGATGTGTGTTGATCTATAATATCAGAGATGTGTGTTGATCTATAATACCAGTGCTGTGTGTTGATCTATAATATCAGAGATGTGTGTTGATCTATAATACCAGTGCTGTGTGTTGATCTATAATATCAGAGATGTGTGTTGATCTATAATACCAGTGATGTGTGTTGATCTATAATATCAAGATGTGTGTTGAATCTATAATGCCAGTGATGTGTGTTGATCTATAATATCAGAGATGTGTGTTGATCTATAATACCAGTGATAAGTGTTGATCTATAATACCAGTGATGTGTGTTGATCTATAATACCAGTGATGTGTGTTGATCTATAATGCCAGTGATGTGTGTTGATCTATAATATCAGAGATGTGTGTTGATCTATAATACCAGTGATGTGTGTTGATCTATAATACCAGTGATGTGTGTTGATCTATAATGCCAGTGATGTGTGTTGATCTATAATATCAGAGATGTGTGTTGATCTATAATACCAGTGATGTGTGTTGATCTATAATACCAGTGATGTGTGTTGATCTATAATGCCAGTGCTGTGTGTTGATCTATATAATATCAGAGATGTGTGTTGATCTATAATACCAGTGCTGTGTGTTGATCTATAATATCAGAGATGTGTGTTGATCTATAATACCAGTGATGTGTGTTGATCTATAATATCAGAGATGTGTGTTGATCTATAATGCCGTGCTGTGTGTTGGATCTATAATATCAGAGATGTGTGTTGATCTATAATATCAGTGATGTGTGTTGATCTATAATGCCAGTGATGTGTGTTGATCTATAATACCAGTGATGTGTGTTGATCTATAATACCAGTGCTGTGTGTTGATCTATAATACCAGTGATGTGTGTTGATCTATAATACCAGTGATGTGTGTTGATCTATAATACCAGTGCTGTGTGTTGATCTATAATATCAGAGATGTGTGTTGATCTATAATACCAGTGATGTGTGTTGATCTATAATGCCAGTGATGTGTGTTGATCTATAATGCCAGTGATGTGTGTTGATCAATAACAGTAGTTTTGTGTGTTGATAAATAACACCAGTGTTTTGTGTTGATCAATAACACAAGTGTTGTGTGTTGATCAATAACACAAGAGTTGTGTTTTGATCAATAACACCAGTGATTTGTGTTGATCAATAACAGCAGTGATGTATGTTGGTCAATAACACCAGTGTTGTGTGTTGATCTATAACACCAGTGATATGTGTTGATCAATAACACTAGTGTGTTGATCTGTAACACCAGTGTTGTGTGTTGATCAATAACACCAGTGATATGCGTTGATCTATAACACCAGTGGTGTTTGTTGATCAATAACACCAGTGTTGTGTGTTGATCAATAACACCGATGATGTGTGTTGATCAATAACATCAGTGATGTGTGTTGATCTATAACACCAGTGTTGTGTGTTGATTAATAGCACCAGTGATTTGTGTTGATTTATAACACAAGTGATGTGTGTTGGTCAATAACACCAGTGTTGTGTGTTGATCATTAACACTTGTGGTGTGTGTTGATCTATAACACCAGTGTTATGTGTTGATCAATAACACCAGTGATGTGTGTTGATCAATAACACCAATGTTGTGTTGATCAATAACACCAGTTTACCTGGAGTTTACCTGGAGAGAGTTCCGGGGGTCAACACCCCCGCGGCCCGGTCTGTGACCAGGCCTCCTGGTGGATCAGAGCCTGATCAACCAGGCTGTTGCTGCTGGCTGCACGTAAACCAACGTACGAGCCACAGCCCGGCTGATCAGGACCTGACTTTAGGTGCTTGTCCAGTGCCAGCTTGAAGACTGCCAGGGGTCTGTTGGTAATCCCCCTTATGTGTGCTGGGAGGCAGTTGAACAGTCTCTGGCCCCTGACACTTATTGTATGTTCTCTTAACTTGCTAGTGACACCCCTGCTTTTCATTGGGGGATGGTGCAGGGTCTGCCAAGCCCTTTTGCTTTCGTAGTGAGTGTTTTTCGTGTGCAAGTTGGGTACTAGCCCCGTCTGGGAAATTTCCAGGTATTAATCATGTATCTCTCCCTCCTCGTTCCAGGGAATACAGTTTTAGGAACCTCAAGCGCTCCCAGTAATTGAGGTTTTTTTATCTCCGTTATGCACGCCGTGAAAGTTCTCTGTACATTTTCTAGGTCGGGCAAATTTCACCTGCCTTGAAAGGTGCTGTTAGTGTGCAGCAATATTCCACCCTTTAGATAGAACAAGTGACCTGAGAGTATCATCATGGGCTTGGCCTCCCTATTTTAAAGGGTTTCTCATTACCCCATCCTGTCATTTTTCTAGCATTGCGATTGATACAATGTTATGGTCCTTAAAGGGTGAGATCCTCCGACATGATCACTCCCAGGTCTTTGACGTTGGTGTTTCGCCTCTTTTTTGTGGCCAGAATTTGTTTTGTACTCGGGAGAAGATTTTAATTCCTCATGTTTACCATATCTGTAATTGAAATTTCTCATCGTTGATCTTCATACTGTTTTTCGCAGCCCACTGAAAGATTTGGCTGATGTCCGCCTGGAGCCTTGCAGTGTCTGCAATGGAACACTGTCATGCAGATTCGGGTGTCATCTGAAAAGGGAAAGACACGGTGCTGTGGCTGACATCCTTGTCTATGTCGGATATGAGGATGGAACAAGATGGGAGCGAGTACTGCCTTGTGGAACAGAGCTTTTCACCGTACTGTCTCGGAACTTTACTCTGTTGACGACTACTCTCTGTGTTCTGTTAGTGAAGAAATTATAGATCCATCGACCGACTTTTCCTGTTATTCCTTTAGCACGCATTTTGTGCGCTATTAAAGCCATGGTCCACACTTGTCGAAGGCTTTTGCAAAGTCGTAAAATATTACATCTGCATTCTTTTTGTCTTCTAGTGCATTTAGGACCTTGTCGTAGTGATCCAATAGTTGAGACAGACAGGAGCGACCTGTTCCTAAACCCATTTTGCCCGGGGTTGTGTAAAGAGGGGTTTCTAGAGGGGTGGTGATCTTGCTTCTTAGGACCCTTTCAAAGATTTTTATGAATGGATGTTAGTGCTATTGGTCTGTATTCTTTGCTGTTGCTTTACTGCCCCCCCTTGTGAGTGGGGCTATGTCTGTTGTTTTTAGTAACTGGGGGAAACGACCCCCGTGTCCATGCCCCCTCTCCATAGGATGGAAAAGGCTCGTGAAAAGGGGCTTCTTGGGCCGTTCTTGATGAACACAGAGTTTCCATGAGTCTGGCCCTGGGGCAGAGTGCATGGGCATGTCATTTATCGCCTTTTCGAAGTCATTTGGCGTCAGGAAACATGGGATAGGCTTGTGTTAATAAATTTTGTGGCTCTCTCATAAAAATTCATTTTGATCTTCGACTCTCAGTCTGGTTACGGTTTGCTAAAAACTGAGTCATATTGGGACTTGAGTAGCTCCCTCATTTCCTTGCTGTCATCTGTGTAGGTCCAATACTGGACGTTGTTCTCGATTTTGATTTGGCATAGGAGAAGAAATACTTTGGGTTTCTTTCGATTTTATTTATGGCTTTTAGTTCTTCCCGCGATTTCCCGACTCCTAAAGGATTCTTTTAGCTTAAGTTCGATGCTTGCTATTTCTCTGACCAGTGTCTCCCTACGCATTTCAGATATATTGACCTCTTTTAGCCGCTCTATTATTCTTTTCCGTCGCCTGTAAAGGGAGCGCCGGTCGTCTTTCTATTTTACATTCTACTCCTCCTTTTTTCTTAGAGGAAAAATAAGCATTGTGCATACATCGAGTGACACCGAGTTAATCTGTTCTAGGCATCATGTTGTGGGGTCTGTGTTGCTTAGTATATCTTCCCAGCTTATATCCGGTTTACGAACTTGGTTTACCTGGTCCCACTTTATGTTTTTGTTTTTGAAGGGGTATTTGGTTGGAATGTCCCTCGTGACTGTCTCATTATGTCGCGTCTGGGCTCCACGCATACATGTCTGCAACCTCAAATTGCTGTGATCTGAGTAAATTGTTTTTGATATGGTGACATTTCTTATCAGATCTATCAATGTTAGGAAGATGAGGTCTAGTGTATTCTCCAGTCTAGTAGGTCTATTATTTTCTGGTTTAAATTGAATTTTGTGCAGTGATTTAAAAGCTGCGTGTGAGTGTGAGTTTTCATCAGGTGCTGCCTCTGGTGTTATTACTGCAACAATATTATGTGTGTTTATTCCTCCATTGTAGGTGTTTAAGATTTGTGAAATCCCCAGGAGCATGATGTTGGGCGCAGGAGCTGGAAGATTTTCCAGACAGTGGTCATTTTTTAAAGCTGTTCCTGGAATTGCTGGAGGTTGCATCCGAAGGCTAGTAGACTTACCAATGACTTGGTTTTTGGTTCTCGACCTTACTGCTAAAACTTCCACTACATCTTTGAGGGCTTTAAGCAGTTCTGTGAAAACAAGTGACTCTGCAATGTACAGGCCAACCCCCCCCCTTTTGCCTGTTCACTCTGTCAATCTTATGGTTGTAACCTGGGATCCATTATTTCGTTGTCAAAATGATCCTTTATGTGGGTCTCAGTGAAAGCACGCGAACATTGCCTTTGCCCCTCTGCAAGCAGTCACGGAGATGAAAGGTATTTTGTTGTTTGTTGCTGGCTTTAGACCCTGTATATTTGCAAAGAAGAATGTTATCGGACTGGTGGTATTGTTGGTACTGGGGGGGGGATTTTTTTTCCGGCCATTAGTATTAATGTATCTGTTGGTTTGGTGTGGCGAGGGAGGCCATCGACTGTGGTGCCTCTCAGGAATGACTGGTCTTTGGTGCAAACGATTTCTGCCATTTCCAGTGTTGTATGTTGATAAATAACACCAGTGTTGTGTGTTGATCAATAACATTTGTGTTGCGTGATCAATAACACCAGTGATGTGTGTTGATCCATAACACCAGTGTTGTGTGTTGATCAATAACACCAGTGATGTGTGTTGATCTTCAACACCAGTGATGTGTGTTGATCAATAACACAAGTGCTGTGTGTTGATCTATAATACCAGTGATGTGTGTTGATCTATAATGCCAGTGATGTGTGTTAATCAATAACAGTAGTGTTGTGTGTTGATAAATAACACCAGTGTTGTGTGGTGATCAGTAACACCAGTGTTGTGTGTCGATCAATAACACCAGTGTTTTGTGTTGATCAATAACACAAGTGTTGTGTGTTGATCAATAACACCAGTGCTGTGTTTTGATTAATAACACCAGTGATTTGTGTTGATTTATAACACCAGTGATGTGTGTTGATCAATAACTCTAGTGTTGTGTGTTGATCAATAACAGCAGTGATGTGTGTTGGTGAATAACACCAGTGTTGTGTGTTGATCTATAACACTAGTGATATGTGTTGATCAATAACAATAGTGTGTTGATCTGTAACACCAGTGTTGTGTGTTGATCAATAACACCAGTGATGTGCGTTGATCTATAACACCAGTGGTGTTTGTTGATCAATAACACCAGTGTTGTTGTGATCAATAACAAAAATGATGTGTGTTGGTTCAATTAACACCAGTGTTGTGTGTTGATTCTGAACTCCAGTGTTGTGTGTGATTGATCAGTTAACCACTTGTGGTGTGTGTTTATCTATAACACCAGTGTTATGTGTTGATCAATAACACCGGTGATGTGTGTTGATCAATAACACCAATGTTGTGTTGATCAATAACACCAGTGTTGTATGTTGATCAATAACACCAGTGTTGTGTGTTGATCAATAACTCTTGCGTTGCTTGATCAATGACAGCAGTGATGTGTGTTGACTTAACACCAGTGTTGTGTGGCTTGATCATAAACACCAGTCATGTGTGTTGTTGTATAACACCAGTGATGTGTGTTGTTCAATTAACACACAGTGATGTGTGTTGATCAATAACACCAGTGTTGTGTGTTGATCAATAACACAAGTGTTGTGTGTTGATCATTAGCATCGGTGATGTGGGTTGATCAATAACACCAGTGATGTGTGTTGATCAATAACACCAGTCATGTGTGTTGATGTATAACACCAGCGATGTGTGTTGATCAATAACACCAGTGATGTGTGTTGATCAATAACACCAGTGTTGTGTGTTGATCAATAACACTAGTGTTGTGTGTTGATCATTAGCATCGGTGATGTGGGTTGATCAATAACACCAGTGATGTGTGTTGATCAATAACACCAGTGATGTGTGTTGATCTATAACACCAGCGATGTGTGTTGATCAAAAACACCAGTGATGTGTGTTGATCATTAACACTAGTGTTGTGTGTTGAGCAATAACACTAGTTTTGTGTGTTGATCATTAACACCAGTGATGTGTGTTGATAAATAACACCAGTGATGTGTGCTGATCAATGACACCATCTATGTGTGTTTAATCAATAACACAGTGTTGTTTGTTTTTCCATAACACAGTGATGGTGATGATCGCAAACACCAAATGATGTGTGTTGATCAATAACACCTTTTGTTGTGTATTGATCAATAACACCTGTGTTGTGTGTTGATCAATAACACCACTGATGTGCGGTGATCAAAAACACCAGTGTTGTTTGTTGATCTATAACACCAGTGATGTGTGTTGATCAATAACACCAGTGATGTGTGTTGATCAGTAACACCAGTGATGTGTGTTGATCAATAACACCAGTGATGTGTGCTGATCAATAACACCAGTGATTTGTGTTGATTTATAACGCCAGTGATGTGTGTTGATCAATATCTCCCAGTGATTGTGTGTTGATCAATAACAGCAGATGTTGTGGTGTTGGTCAATAAACACCAGTGTTGTGTGGTTGATCAATAACACCAGTGATGTGTTTGTTGTTCAATAAAACCAGTGTTGTGCGTTGATCAAATAACACCAGTGTTGTGTGTTGATCAATAACACCTCAGTGTTGTAGTGTTGATCAATTAACACCAGTGTTGTGTGTTGATCAATAACCCAGTGTTTGTGTGCTGATCTGTACACACAGTGATGTTTTTTGATCTGTAACACCGATGTTGTGTGTTGATCAATAACAACGATGTTGTGTGTTGATCAATAACACCAGTGTTGTGCGTTGATCGATAACTCCAGTGATGTGTGTTGATCAATAACACTTGTGGTGTGTGTTGATCTTTAACCACCAGTGTTATTTGTTGATCAATAACAACAGTGATGTGTGTTGATCAATAACACCAATGTTGTGTTGATCAATAACACCAGTGTTGTATGTTGATCAATAACACCAGTGTTGTGTGTTGATCAATAACTCTTACGTTGCGTGATCAATAACACCAGTGATGTGTGTTGATCAATAACACCAGTGTTGTGTGTTGATCAATAACACCAGTGATGTGTGTTGATCTATAACACCAGTGATGTGTGTTGATGAATAACACCAGTGATGTGTGTTGATCTATAACACCATCGATGTGTTGATCAATAACACCAGTGATGTGTGTTGATCATTAACACCAGATTTGTGTGTTGATCAATAACACTAGTGTTGTGTGTTGATCATTAGCATCGGTGATGTGTGTTGATCAATAACACCAGTGATGTGTGTTGATCAATAACTCCAGTGATGTGCCTTGATCTATAACACCAGTGATGTGTGTTGATCAATAACACCAGTGATGTGTGTTGATCTATAACACCAGCGATGTGTGTTGATCAATAACACCAGTGTTGTGTGTTGATCAATAACACCAGTTTTGTGTGTTGATCATTAACACCAGTGATGTGTGTTGATAAATAACACCAGTGATGTGTGCTGATCAATGACACCAGTGACGTGTGTTGATCAATAACACCAGTGTTGTGTGTTGGATCAACAACTTTCAGTGTGTGTGTTGATCCAATTACACAGTGTTGGTGTGTTGATCAATTAACACCAGTGTTGTGGGTTGATCGTAAAACACCGTGTTGTGTGGTTGATCAATAACACCAGTGTTGTGTGTTGATCTGTATCACCAGTGATGTGTGTGGTATTTATCAATAAAACAGTTTGTGTGTTTATCCTTAACACCAGTGATTCGTGTGTATTGATCAATAACACCAATGATGTGTGTTGATCAAGCAACTCCTTAGTGTGTGGTTGATCATAACACTGTGTTGTGTTGTTGATCAATAATACCACTGATATGTGTTTTGACCAATAACACCATTGTTGTTTGTTGATTTTTTTACACGATCCCAGCCTCCCACATTGTGTGTTGATCTATAAACTGACAGTGATGTGTTTTGATCAATAACACCAGTGATGTGTGTTGTTCAATAACATCAGTGTTTTGTGTTGATCTATAACACCAGTGTTCTGTGTTGATCAATAACACCAGTGTTGTTTGTTGATCAATAACACCAGTGTTGTGTGATCAATAACACCAGTGATGTGTGTCGATCAATAGCACCAGTGTTGTGTGTTTATCTATAACACCAGTGTTGTGTGTTGATCAATAACACCAGTGTTGTGTGATGACCTAAAAAACCAGTGATGTGTGTTGGTCAATAACACCAGTGTTGTGTGTTGATTTATAACACCAATGATGTGTTGATCAATAACAGCAGTGTTGTGTGTTGATCAATAACGGCAGTGATGTGTGTTGGTCAATAACACCAATGTTGTGTGTTGATCTATAACACCAGTGATGTGTGTTGATCAGTAACACTAGTGTGTTGATCTATAACACCAGTGTTGTGTGTTGATCAATAACACCAGTGATGTGCGTTGATCTATAACACCAGTGGTGTTTGTTGATCAATAACACCAGTGTTGTGTGTTGATCAATAACACCAGTTTTGTGTGTTGATCTATAACACCAGTGATGTGTGTTGATCAATAACACTTGTTGTGTGTGTTGATCTATAACACCAGTGTTATGTATTGATCAATAACACGATGTGTGTGTGTTATCTATAAACACAATGTTGTGGTTGATAATAAACACATATAGCTTGTATGTTGGTCAAAAACACCAGTGTTGTGTGTTGATCAATAATACTTGCGTTGGGTGATCAGTAACACCAGTGATGTGTTTTGATCAAAAACACCAGTGTTCTGTGTTTATCAATAACACCAGTGATTGGTGTTGATCTTCAACACTAGTGATGTGTATTGATCAATAACACAAGTGCTGTGTGTTGATCTATAATACCAGTGATGTGTGTTGACCTGTTACAAAAGTGCTGTGTGTTGATCAATAACACTAGTGTTGTGTGTTGATTTACAACACCAGTGATGTGTGTTGATCAATAACAGTAGTGTTGTGTGTTGATAAATAACACCAGTGTTGTGTGTTGATCAGTAACGCGCGTGTTGTGTGTCGATCAATAACACCGGTGTTTTGTGTTGATCAATAACACCAGTGTTGTGTGTTGATCAATAACACTAGTGTTATGTGATGATCAATAATACCAGTGATGTGTGTTGATTTATAACACCAGTGATGTGTGTTGATCTATAACACTAGTGTGTTGATCTATAACACGAGTGTTGTGTGTTGATTAATAACACCAGTGATGTGTGTTGATCAATAGCACCAATGTTGTGTTGATCAATAACACCAGTGTTGTATGTTGGTTAATAAGACCATTGTTGTGTGTTGATCAATAACAGTTGCGCTGCGTGATCAATAAGACCAGTAATATGTGTTGATCAATAACACCAGTGGTGTGTGTTTTTTCAATAACACAGTGATTGTGCTGGATCTATAACACCAAGTGAGGTGTGTTGATCATAACACCAGTGATGTGTGTTGATCTGTAACACCCAGCATGGTTGTTGATCAATAATACCTGCGGGTGTGTGTTGATCGTAAACACCTGGTTGTGTGTGTTGATCAATAAACCTGCGTTATGTGTTGATCATTAACACCAGTATTGTGTGTTGATCAAATACACCAGTGTTGTGTGTTTTATCCATAACTCCAGTGATGTGGGTGATCAATAACTTTCATTGTTGTGTGTTGATTTTCAAATTAACACCTGTGTTGTGTTTGATCCAATAAACACAAGTGAAGTGTGTTGAACCAATAACACCCAGTGTTGGTGTGATCCAATAACACAGTGATGCGTGTTGTTTGATCAAATAGCACAGTGTTGTGTTTTATCAGTTAACACCAGTGTTGTGTGTTGATCAATAACACCTGCGTAGTGTGTTGATCAATAACACGAGTGTTGTGTGCTGATCAATAACACCAGTGATGTGTGCTGATCAATAACACCAGTGATGTGTGTTGATCAATAACACCAGTGTTGTGTGTTGATCAATAGCACCAGTGTTGTGTGTTGATCTATAACACCAGTGATGTGTGTTTATCAATAACACCATTGTTGTGTGTTTATCCATAACACCAGTGATGTGTGATGATCAATAACACCAATGACGTGTGTTGATCAATGACACCAGTGTTGTGCGTTGATCAATAACACCAGTGTTGTGTGTTGATCAATAACACTTGTGTTGTGTGTTGATCAATAACCCGTGATGGAGTGTTATCAGAAACCAGTGGGATGTGTGTTTCAATAACACCAGAGTTTTTTGTTGATCTATAACACCAGTGTTGTGTGTTGAACAATAACACCAGTGATGTGTGTTCATCTATAAGACCAGTGTTGTGTGTTGATCAATAACACTAGTGATATGTGTTGATCAATAACACCAGTGTTGTGTGTTGTTCAATAACACCAGTGTTGGGTGTTGTTGATCATAAACACCTGCGTTGTGTGTTTGATCAATAACTTCATGTGTTTTGCGATTGAATCAATAACAGAAGTGTTGTGTGTTGATCATAACCACAGTGATGTGTGTTGATTCAGTAACCCAGTTGATTATGGGTGTAATCATAAAACCAGTGTTGTGTGTTGATCAATAACACCAGTGATTGCGTGTTGATCTTCAAACACCAGTGAATGTGTGTTGATCCAATAAACACAGTGCTGTGTGTTGATCTATAAACACCAGTGTTGTGTGTTGATCATATAACGCAGTGATGTGTGTTTGATCTACAAACAAGTGATGTGTGCTGATCAATACAGTAGTGTTTGTGTGTTGATCATAACAATCAGTGTTGTGTGTTGATTCAGTTAACACCCTGCGTTGTGTGTGGACCAATGACACCAGTGTTTGTGTGTTGATCAATGACCAGTTTGTTGTGTGGTGATAATAACACCAGTGTTGTGTGTTGGTCAATAACTCCAGGTGATTGGTTGATTTATAACACACCAGGTTATTTGTGTTGATCAATAACACCAGTGTTGTGTGTTGATCAATAACAGCAGTGATGTGTGTTGTCAATAACACCAGTGTTGTGTGTTGATCTACAACTCCAGTGATGAGTGTTGATCAATAACACTAGTGTGTTGATCTATAAACACCAAGTGTAGTGTGTTGATCAATAACACCAGTGATGTTGCGTTGATCTATAATACTGTGGTGGTTTGTTGTCAATAACAATAGTGTTGTGTGTTGATCAATAAACACTATGATGTGTGTTGGTCAATAACACCATTGTTGTGTGTTGATCTATATCACCCATTGATCCCCCCTTGTGTGTTGATACAAATAACACGTGTGGTGTCGTGTTGTCTATAACACCAGGTGTTATGTTTGTATCAATAACACCAGTGATGTGTGTTGATCAATACACAATTTCGTGTGATCAATTACACCAGTGTTGCATTTTAATATATAACACAGTGTTGGGTGTTGATCAATAACATTGTGTTGCGTGATCTCAATTACCACCAGTGTGTGGTGTAGATCTCATTAACACCAGGTGTTGTGTGTTGATCAATAACACCAGTGATGTGTGGTGTACTTCAACACAGTAATGTGTGTTGATCATAACACAGTGCTGTGTGTTGGATCTTAATATACCAGGTGATGTGTGTTGATCTATAACAGTTGTGTTGTGTGTTGATAATTAAAAAAACACCAAGTTTGTTGTGTTGATCAGTAACACCAGTGGATGGTGGTGTCGATGAATAACACCAGTGTTTTGTGTTGATCAATTATCACCGTGTTGTGTGTTGATCAAATAACACCTGTATTGTGTTTGATCAATAACACGTGATTTGTGTTGATTTTTAACACCAGTGGATATGTGTTGATCAACTATCACTAGTGAGTTGATCCAGTAAACACCAGTGTTGTGTGTCGATGAATAACACCAGTGTTGTGTGATGATCAATAACTCCAGTGTTGTGTGTCGATCAATAACAGCAGTGATGTGTGTTGGTCAATAACACCAGTGTTGTGTGTTGATCTATAACACCAGTTGATATGTGCTTATCAATAACACTAGAGTGAGTTGATCTGTAACACCTGGTGTTGTGTGTTGAGCAATAACCACCAGTGTTGTATGTTGATCAAGAACACCAGTGTTGTGTGTTGATCAATAACTCTTGCGTTGCTTGATCAATAACAGCAAGTGATGTGTGTTGGTGATCAATTAAACACCCATTGTTTTGGTGTTTGATCAATAATCCAGTGATGTGTGTTGAGTATAAAAACACCAGTGATGTGTGTTGTTCAATAACACAGTGATGTGTGGTGATCTATAACACCATGCGATATGTGTTGATCAATAACACACTGGTGATGTGTGTTGATCTTAAAACCAGTGTTGTGCGTTGATCAATAAACACTTGTGTTGTGTGTAGATCATTAGCCATCGGTGATGTGTGTTTGAATCAGTAACCACTGTGATGTGTGTTGATCAATTAACACTCAGTGATGTGTGTTGATGTATTACACCAGCGATTGGTGGTTGTTCAATTCACCTGTGATGTGTTGTTTGATCAGTGAACACGTGTTCTGTGTTGATCAATAAATAGTTTTGTGTGTTGATCATTAACACCAGTGATGTGTGTTAATACATTAACAACCAGTGATGTGTGTTGATCATTAAACAACAGTATTGTTCTGTGTTGATCAATACAACTAGTTTGTGTGTTGATCATTATACACCAGTGATGTGTGTTGATAAATTAACACCAGTGTTGTGTGTTGATCAATAACATCAGTGTTTGTGTAGTTGATAAATAAACACCAGTGTTGCGTGTTAATCAATAACACCAGTTTTGTGTGTTGGTCAATAACAACAGTGATGTGTGTTGATCAATAACACTAGTGTTGCGTGTTGATCAATAACACCAGTGATGTGTGTTGATCAATAACACAAGTTTTGTGTGTTGGTCAATAACAACAGTGTTGTGTGTTGAACAATAACACCAGTTTTGTGTGTTGGTCAATAACACCAGTGTTGTGTGTTGATCAATAACACCAGTGATGTGTGTTGATCAATAACACCATTTTTGTGTGTTGGTCAATAACACCAGTGTTGTGTGTTGATCAATAACACCAGTGTTGTGTGTTGATCAATAACACTAGTGTTGTGTGTTGATCAGTAACACCAGTGATGTGTGTTGTTCAATAACACCAGTGTTGTGCGTTGATCAATAACACCAGTGTTGTGTGTTGATCAATAACACCAGTGTTGTGTGTTGATCAATAACACTAGTGTTGTGTGTTGATCAGTAACACCAGTGATGTGTGTTGATCAATAACACCAGTGTTGTGTGTTGATCAATAACACCAGTGTTGTGTGTTGATCAATAACACCAGTGTTGTGTGTTGATCAATAACACCAGTGTTGTGTGTTGATCAATAACACCAGTGTTGTGTGCTGATCTGTAACACCAGTGATGTTTTTTGATCTGTAACACCGATGTTTTGTGTTGATCAATAACACCGATGTTGTGTGTTGATCAATAACACCAGTGTTGTGCGTTGATCGATAACACCAGTGATGTGTGTTGATCAATAACACCGATGTTGTGTGTTGATCAATAACACCGATACTGTGTGTTGATCAATAACACAAGTTTGTGTGTTGATCAATAACACCAGTGATGTGTGGTGATCAATAACACCAGTGTTGTGTGTTGATCTATAACACCAGTGATGTGTGTTGATCAATAACACCAGTGATGTGTGGTGATCAATAACACTATTGTTGTGTGTTGATCATTAACACCAGTGTTGTGTGCTGATTAATAACACCAGTTTTGTGTGTTGATCAATAACACTATTGTTGTGTGTTGATTAATAACGCCAGTGTTGTGTGTTGATCAATAGCACCAGTGTTGTGTGTTGATCAATAACACCAGTGATGTGTGGTGATCAATGACGCCAGTGTTGTGTGTTGATCAATAGCACCATTGTTGTGTGTTGGTCAATAGCACCAGTGTTGTGTGTTGATCAATAACACCAGTGATGTGTGGTGATCAATAACACCAGTTTTGTGTGTTGACTTAATAATAGACACTACTCACTAATCGGTGTTTTATAACAAGTGATCCACGTACTTCATGACTGAATAATTAGAAGCTAAGGCTTCTGTGTCCTAGACCGTCGGTCCATCCAGAATGAATAATCTTTCCCAGAAACAGTCAATGGAAGACTCCCTCGGGCACCCAACATTCGTGAGCCGATGAATACCATCCCCAGTGCTTGGGTGCCGATTTTCAAAATTTCTTTTTATGTTTGACAGAGAATCGTCCACTTAATTTTCACCAACAACTGGTCAAAACTTTGGTCAAGTTTAGCTATATCAGGAGTCAACTTCATAGTGTGCCAAAAAAAGAAAAAAAAAGATCCAGCGGGTGTCGAAAATGCAGAATTCAGTGTCAAAATTCGTATCCAGGTATCAGATAACGGTGTCAAGTGCAGTGTTACATGGCCACAACACCCCTGTCTGAGCAGGTGTAGAGTGATGGATGGCCAGAGTTTTTCTTGTCTACAGCTGACGAGGAACACCCGTCGACGGAACAGGGTCGTTATCGAAACTCATTTCGAGCCTAACGAGGTGACATTATTCCGTGCACTGAGACGTCAGGGAGGTACCAAGAGAATCGTTAGCTACGTGGAGCTGCTGGTTGTCAACTTGTTTACTCTGATTAATGTCTAAAAGTCGAGAAAGAAAAGAGTAGATCAGAGTAGACCAAACACTGAGTGCAGACTGAGGACAGGACTGATGGCCTCGCTGAACACAAGCATGTTATCACTTAGAGGAGACGAGGATCATCCCAAGAACTTGGACGAGGTAAGTTCCACAAGGATTACCTGTGAACGTCTTAAGGAACTTCAACAAAGTATTAACAACAAATCACACTCTGTTTTATTTGTGAATTATAAAAGTAATTAAAAGTTTGGTAAAACACTCGGCACACTTAGCGGAAAACAGCAATCGATTGAATGATGGGGAATGTTTTCTTCTTTGGGGGCACCTTGCCTTGCCGGGAGACGCCCGTCGAGTTAAATATATGTATATATATATATATATATATATATATACACTGGCCGATTCCCACCAAGGCAGGGTGGCCCGAAAAAGAAAAACTTTCACCATCATTCACTCCATCACTGTCGTGCCAGAAGGGTGCTTTACACTACAGTTATTTAAACTGCAACATTAACACCCCTCCTTCAGAGTGCAGGCACTGTACTTCCCATCTCCAGGACTCAAGTCCGGCCTGCCGGTTTCCCTGAATCCCTTCATAAATGTTACTTTGCTCACACTCCAACAGCACGTCAAGTATTAAAAACCATTTGTCTCCATTCACTCCTATCAAACACGCTCACGCATGCCAACCTTTCCTAGGCCGACCCCTACCCCGCCTTCCTTCCACTACAGACTGATACACTCTTGAAGTCATTCTGTTTCGCTCCATTCTCTCTACATGTCCAAACCACCTCAACAACCCTTCCTCAGCCCTCTAGACAACAGTTTTGGCAATCTCGCACCTCCTCCCAACTTCCAGACTACGAATTCTCTGCATTATATTCACACCACACATTGCCCTCAGACATGACATCTCAACTGCCTCCAGCCTTCTCCTCGCTGCAACATTCATCACCCATGCTTCACACCCATATAAGAGCGTTGGCAAAACTATACTCTCATACATTCCCCTCTTTGCCTCCAAGGACAAAGCTCTTTTTCTCCACAGACTCCTAAGTGCACCGCTCACCCTTTTACCCTCATCAATTCTATGATTCACCTCATCTTTCATAGACCCATCCGCTGACACTTCCACTCCCAAATATCTGAATACATTCACCTCCTCCATACTCTCTCCCTCCAATCTGATATCCAATCTTTCATTGCCTAATCTTTTTGTTATCCTCATAACCTTACTTTTTCCTGTATTCACTTTTAATTTTCTTCTTTTACATACCCTACCAAATTCATCCACCAACCTCTGCAACTTCTCTTCAGAATCTCCCAAGAGCACAGTGTCATCAGCAAAAGAGCAACTGTGACAACTCCACTTTATGTGTGATTCTTTATCTTTTAACTCCACGCCTCTTGCCAAGACCCTCGCATTTACTTCTCTTACAACAGCATCTATAAATATATTGAACAACCACCGTGACATCACACATCCTTGTCTAAGGCCTACTTTTACTGGGAAATAATCTCACTCTTTCCTACATACTCTAACTTGAGCCTCCACTATCCTCGTAAAAACTCTTCACTGCTTTCAGTAACCTACCTCCTATTCCATACACCTGCAACATCTGCCACATTGCCCCCCCTATCCACCCTGTCATACGCCTTTTCCAAATCCATAAATGCCACAAAAACCTCTTTAGCCTTATCTAAATACTGTTCACTTATATGTTTCACTGTAAACACCTGGTCCACACACCCCCTACCTTTCCTAAAGCCTCCTTGTTCATCTGCTATCCTATTCTCCGTCTTACTCTTAATTCTTTCAATAACAACTCTACCATACACTTTACCAGGTATACTCAACAGACTTATCCCCCTATAATTTTTGCACTCTCTTTTGTCCCCTTTCCCTTTATACAGAGGAACTATGAATGCTTTCTGCCAATCCTTAGGTACCTTACCCTCTTTCATACATTTATTAAATAATAGCACCAACCACTCCAAAACTATATCCCCACCTGCTTTTCAGCATTTCTATCTTTCATCCCATCAATCCCAGCTGCCTTACCCCCTTTCATTTTACCTACTGCCTCACGAACTTCCCCCACACTCACAACTGGCTCTTCCTCACTCCTACAAGATGTTATTCCTCCTTGCCCTATACATGAAATCACAGCTTCCCTATCTTCATCAACATTCAACAATTCCTCAAAATATTCCCTCCATCTTCCCAATACCTCTAACTCTCCATTTAATAACTCTCCTCTCCTCTTTTTAAATGACAAATCCATTTGTGCTCTAGGCTTCCTTAACTTGTTAATCTCACTCCAAACCTTTTTTCTTATTTTTCAACATAAATTTGTTGATAAACTCTCACCACTCTCTCATTTGCTCTCTTTTTACATTGCATCACCACTCTCTTAACCTCTCTCTTTTTCTCCATGTATTTTTCCCTCCTTGCATCACTTCTACTTTGTAAAAACTTCTCATATGCTAACTTTTTACATCATCATTCCACCAATCGCTCCTCTTCCCTCCCGCACCCACTTTGCTGTAACCACAAACTTCTGCTGAACACTCTAACTCTACATTTTTAAACCTACCCCATACCTCTTCGACCCCATTGCCTATGCTCTCATTAGCCCATCTATCCTCCAATAGCTGTTTATATCTTACCCTAACTGCCTCCTCTTTTAGTTTATAAACCTTCACCTCTCTCTTACCTGATGCTTCTATTCTCTTTGTATCCCATCTACCTTTTACTCTCAGTGTAGCTACAACTAAAAATTGATCTGATATATCTGTGACCCCTCTCTAAACATGTACATCCTGAAGTCTACTCAACAGTCTTTTATCTACCAATACATAATCCAGCAAACTACTGTCATTTCGCCCAACATCATATCTTGTATACTTATTTATTCTCTTTTTCTTAAAATATGCATTACCTATAACTAAACCCCTTTCTATACAAAGTTCAGTCAAAGGGCTCCCATTATCATTTACACCTGGCACCCAAAACTTACCTACCACACCCTCTCCAAAAGTTTATCCTACTTTAGCATTCAGGTCCCCTACCACAATTACTCTCTCACTTGGTTCAAAGGTCCCTATACATTCACTTACATCTCCCAAAATCTCTCTCTCTCCTCTACATTCCTCTCTTCTCCAGGTGCATACACGCTTATTATGACCCACTTTTCGCATCCAACCTTTACTTTAATCCACATAATCCTTGAATTTACACTTCATATTCTTTTTTCTCCTTCATAACTGATCCTTCAACATTATTGCTACCCTTCCTTAGCTTAATCTCTCAGATATCCAGATTTAATCCCATTATTTCCCCCACCGTAACTCCCTACCCCCTTCAGCTTTGTTTCGCTTAGGGCCAGGACATCCAACTTCTTTTCATTCATAACATCAGCAATCATTCGTTTCTTGTCATCCGCACACTACATCCACGCCATTCAAGCATCCCAGTATTTATAAAGTTTTTCTTCTTTTCTTTTTTAGTAAATGTCTACAGGAGAAGGGTTACTAGCCATTGCTCCGGCATTTTAGTCGCCTCATACCACACGCATGGCTTACGGATGGAAAGATTTTTCTTTTCACTTCCCCATGGACATAGAAGATTGAAGAAACAAGAGCTATTTAGAAAAAAGGAGGAAAACCTAGATGTATGTAATATATATTTGCATGTGCGTGTCTGTGAAGTGTGACAAAGTGTAAGTAGGAGTAGCAAGATATTCCTGTTATCTAGCGTGCTTATGAGACAGAAAAAGACACCAGCAATCCTACCATCATGTAAAAAACAGTTACAGGTTTCTGTTTCACAGTCACCTGGCAGGACGGTATGTACTTCCCTGGGTGGTTGCTGTCTGTCAACCTACTACTACAATATGTATGTATATATTATATATTATATATATATATATATATATATATATATTTATATATATATATATATTATATATAACATATATATATATATTATATATTATATATATATATATATATATATATATATATATATATAATTATATATATATATATATATAAACACTGATCTCTGGCTGAAGGAGACTCGAACCTACGAACCTTAGGTCAAGGTACGCAGTGCTTTACCAATCTACCCACACTGGACAATACCTTGGCGTATAGCATTCGCTACAAGTTTGATCCAAGGCAGCCAGCTTTCAGGGAGAAGGCTTACAGCTTTTCATCTCATCCCCTGCATGCATCAGCCTTACTAGAGATTTGAACAATGCAAGGAATTCGCGAGAGCATGCGAAATATACACAAACACTGATCTCTGGCTGAAGGATACTCGAACCTACGAACGTGTAGCGCATGCTACACGCCAAGGTATTGTCCAGTGTGGGTAGATTGGTAAAGCACTGCGTACCTTGTCCTAAGGTTCGTAGGTTCGAGTCTCCTTCAGCCAGAGATCAGTGTTGGTGTATATTTCGCCTGCTCTCGCGAATTCCTTGCATATATATATATATTATATATATATATATATATATATATATATTATATATAATATATATATATATATATATATATTAGGACGTATCAGTATAAATTTAAAATTGATGTTATTAGTGATGCACAGTGATGTCAGAGTTATCATATTCTTGAAGTGATGCTGGATGCTGAGACTGGACACAGCTTTACAGCTAGGTACGAGAGCTCTCAAGCTCGAGATGCTGCACTCCGTAAAACCACTAGAGAGTAATTAAGAGACAGCCAGGAGCCGAAATTCGATCCCCCAACCACAAACTAGGTGGGCACACACAACTCTCCTCTGGGCCGGACTTCTCATCCTTCACTTATAATATTAGAAATAAAGTTTTATAGGAATCTTAGTGAAAGTTTTACTATCGTTCATTACTTCTGAGAGGCCGTGTTAGTGGTGTACACCGTGTGGATGACTATCTCTCTCTCTCTCTCTCTCTCTCTCTCTCTCTCTTTCTCTCTTTCCACAAGGATTGTCTTCAGTGTTAGTTTAAGAGTTCTTAGCTTCATTTACATGATGAGAGTTTCTATCAACCTCAGCTCATTTAAAAACGTTTCTTAGCATTATGTTTAATAAATCTTTATTATGAAAAACATACCAATATGGACAAGAATGAACTTGGAGCCAGGTGTAGCACACAGATTTCATTTATCAACTGATTTTATTTTATTAATGTGTGTACAATATGCTGTATGAACATGTCCTAGACTCGTCATTTTAGTAATGAATAATATCAGATTAAGTAATGTTCTTGAGAAGGGTACAACCAGAGTGTAGGTACTGTTTGTTGTCCGTCTTCTGGTAGAGAAACTGTCTTCTCTTGTCCACGAAGTGAAGCCAAGTGAGGTATCTGTACAATATTGTCCTTGTACATAACAGTAAGGCCACCCACATCTCTCCGGTGTTATAGTCTCTGTTGCAAGGACAGATCTGTCAAGGCTGGGTCCAGGTGAGAGACCAGTTGTCTTGCTCGGCTCTATTTTCTTCAGCATTCGTAAATGAAACGAGAGAAGAAACAGTCCAAGAAAGTACTGCATACTCTCTAACATTCTCACTGCCTAACCTTCGCTGGAGCTAGTAACCTTTTACTCAGCGTCCTGGAATCCAGAATAACCTGTGAGGCGGTGTTCCCATCACTCTGGCCGGGACCTGCCAACCTTTATGATGCTCTCCTCACGAAGGTCATCCTCTCGAATCTTTGCATTTTTTAAGAGCTTAAGAAGAAAACAAACCTTTTTATCAGCTTACTAACCTTTGTAAAACTTCTTTACGAGGAAAAGAAGAAACGCGGTTTTATTTAGAAATGATAATATCTAAAGCCCTTTCAGTTTAAGCACAAAAAATAACCTTTACGCTTTTATTTACCAATGAGGAATCCACGATCCTTTGCAAGTATTCCAACCCTTTTTTATTTATCAATGCTAAGTTCAGGATCCCTTGCAAGAATTGCAAATGTTGACGAAAAGATCGCGAGCGTGTGTGTGCATAGGTGTTGCAGTCGAGTGTTTGTGGAGAGGAGGTAGACATGTGAGTCAAGCCTCAGAGTGTTTGTCTGTGTTACACACCACACTTCTCCAGCCAAAGTTCAGTCCACGAGGCCCCGACTCCAGCCTCAGTACCCTTTGTGAATGATTCATCCTCGTGAGATATTGAGCGACCCAGTCTGGCTGCCTGCTGGAGCCAGGCTAGGTAGAGATGCAGGTCCTGGAGCCAGGCTAGGTGGAGAGGCAGGTCCTGGAGTCAGGCTAGGTGGAGAGGCAAGTCCTGGAGCCGGGCTAGGTGGAGAGGCAGGTCCTGGAGCCAGGCTAGTGGAGAGGCAAGTACTGGAGCCAAGCTAGGTGGAGAGGTAGGTCCTGGAGCCAGGCTAAGTGGAGAGGCAAGTCCTGGAGCCGGGCTAGGTGGAGAGGCAGGTCCTGGAGCCAGGCTAGGTGGAGAGGCAGGTCCTGGAGCCAGGCTAAGTGGAGAGGCAAGTCCTGGAGCCAGGCTAGGTGGAGAGCAGGTCCTGGAACCAGGCTAGGTGAAAAGGCAGGTCCAGGAACCAGACTCGGCGGAAAGACAGGTCCAGGAACTCCCCTGTATGCTGATGCATACGTTAGATTAAAACCATTGAACGGAAATAAAAACGGGATACATTGGTAATGGGAGATTTAAGACAAGAATCTTCAGATATTGATAAAAACACACGTGAGGGTTCCTCGTAAAAGTTCCTCTCCCTCTTTTTACTGCCACCTCTTTATTCGTATTGATATATCTTCGTTTGTTTCTAAGATTTTCGTCTCTCTCTTTTCCACGCACCCACCTACCTCTTCCCTTCCCTCTCTTCATTATTGATTTTGCAACTAAGCTACCATCTCTTCCGTCTCGATATGGCCGCGGATCATTACTGCGAATCTTTATAGGCACTGTGAGATGTAAGGACGGTTACTGTGGCACTCTCACACTTGACACTGAGATCATGTCATCTTCCGACACGGTAGCACGGAGGTCATACTATATGATCCGGTGCAGTTGATGCTGGTCCGGAAGAGTTTGACCCCCCTTATCCCTGAGAATCTGGCACTGAGGGTGTGTGTTTAAAATTGTGTTATCATGGCATTAAGGTTATATATGCTACTGACTCTGGAGAATCTTTTTTTTTACCAAGTCATGATTTTTGTAATTACCGAGGTACCTGTTGAGACCTCTCTGCAGTTTTTGGAGAGCCTTTTACCATTAAAAATTGAATTAACTTTTAAAATTACCCTGGGTTTTGTAACTGCGTGCTTTAGTGGGTATCTGTGTTTTGTTTTTGTTCATGTGAGTAGTTTATTATTTGTTAGATAATTCTGCCTTTGATGTTCTAATGTACGCTCGTTTTTTTTTTTTAAGTTTCACTGGTAAGAGTGTTGTAGTCAGAGTATTGATTCAATCACACAATATGCGTCTTTCGTGAAGTCTTACGGACGCCACAGTACAGTTCTAAGGTTACACGGACGCCACAGTACAGTGCTAAGGTCACACGGACGCAACAGTACAGTGCTAAGGTCACACGGACGCCAGAGGACGGTGCTGAGAGCTACTAACTACTGTGTCATGCTAATAGTACACAGTGCTGACCAGCAGATGGAATAAGATACTTATACAATACATAGTTATCTTCACTGGCGATAAGTTGTGTCTGCTCGGCTGGTTCTTCAGTCGAGTACATCGACGGTGACTTAAATACTGGAGCATCAGAACGATATTATCGTCTCTTATTATTATTATTATTATTATTATTATTATTATTATTATTATTATTATTATTATTATTATTATTATTATTATTTCTAAGAGTTTATAGACATTTTTTTAAATGTTAGTTACATATATCAGTTCATACTTGTAAGAATTATACGGCATTTTCAAGGGTGCCATAAGTGCCAAAGGTGGCTAGGATTGGTATTAAAAATTCAGTGTGGCACTGGAGGCTGGCTGGGCCGGACTCCAGTATAATACCTGCCAGAAGCTGCAAGATATTTAATAAATTCTAAAGACACTGTCTGGGTAGCAACGCGTACAACGGGGCTCGAACCTGTGATAATTGGAGCGGGAGGGAACAGAAGATCCTTGAAGCTATATAGGATGGTAGGTCGTTGTTAGCTAGGGAAGCAGGAGATACGGATCCTTGAGGCTATCCTGGACGATGGGTCCTCCTTAGGAAGGTTGTAGCCGAAGCAGATGTGCAAGAGGTAAAGGTTGTAGTTGGGTTGTTGTTCCTTAGGTAGAAGGAAGATACAATGGAAAAACAAATACAAATGCCGTATAATGTCATCCTTCATTGACTACGTTTCGCCCACACAGTGAGCTTTATCAAGTCATAAATATATCTGCCCGGGTAAAGAGTACTTGAGTATATATAGTGTAGAGAGTCAGGTGGAGAATGTTGGGTAGGTTGGATCTGAGACGGACCTGCAGGCTTATTTTTCAATGCAGATAGAGTAAGGACATGACTTTTTAAGGGAGATAGCAGAGGGAGGTCTTCGAGGTCCATCAATACACATATCTGCTTCAGACGTCCAGATTGTGCCTGTAACGAGAATTTAAGAGCGTGTTACCTTCCTGCTTCTCTGATTTTTAGGACGAGTCAGCTGAGTAATGTGGCAGATGGGGCGTGATGGTGTGGTGGTTGTGGGGATGTTAGTGGCGATGGTGGTGGTGAGGTAGGTTACCTCTACCTGTAGTCTCTTCCGTAAGTCAATCCCTCTGTGGCCCTATCCCAGACCTAGCGATCAGATTGTTGGTGCCCGCTGCCCGCACTCCAGCGTATACACCACAGCCTGGCAGATCAGGAACTAATTTGTGGAATTTGTAGAGATTTGAAGATAACTGAAATTCACCTGTGCATGAGTTGTCTGTATACCCTTCGCTTCCATCTTTTTTCACCGCAGTTACTCAGCATTGTCTGGCAAGCCTTTTGTTATGTGTAGGAATTTCAGTGTGAAGGTTGAGAACCTCTTTCTCAATTATCTTCCAGGTGTAGATTATGAAGTATCTTTCTCGCCTACATTCGAGGGAGTACAGTTTTATTATGCCATGTTTCGGTTTGTCTAGAATTTTATCGAACACTACTTCGCTATGTCTAGAGATTCGTCAACTTCGTGATTTGATAAAAATCTACACAGGGAGATACATTGACCCAATAAAAGCTGGCGCTGAGATTGTTGAAGCCGTGGCCACTTTAGTGGCCCTCTGGACCACACTGGGCGGGTCACATCAAACATTAATGACCTCATCTTGGCACTCGCGGGGGCCAGTAGTGCCACTTTTAAGAGACTCACGGCACACCTGATGTCTTCCCCGGCTCCAAGAAGCGCCTAGGTACCCATGTTCCTGCGTTCATAAGTACCTACCTGCATTTGTACCTACTCACACCGGTGTATCTCTTTGTCTCTCTCCACATGTCTCCAGGGTGGGAGATCAATAACTTCTGCTATCTCTGCCACACTCGAGATTATTCCTCTCTGCCGCAGCTGCCGCAGCTGCAGCCGCGCCTCTGCCGCAGCCAGCAGCAGCTTGTCGCCTCGGGCATAAAACAGCAACATATTTCCTGCCTCAGTATTTTCCTGTTGACAACCGCCATTGTTCCTTTCCGTGTACCTTTTAAGTACTCCTTAGTCTCTCTCTTTCTCTCTCTCTCTCTCTCTCTCTCTCTCTCTCTCTCTCTCTCTCTCTCTCTCTCTCTCTCTCTCTCTCTCTCTCTCTCTCTCTCTCTCTCTCTCTCTCTGCTTGATTATGAACATTTGTACTCTTGTTTTTTCTCTTCATTTTCATCTACTGATTTATCTATCTATCTATCTATCTATCTATCTAGCTTATCCCTTTTTCTCTTCGTTTATCTCTCCATCATTATCATGTCTATGTCCTCTGAGATTACAAAAATAGTGGGGAGATTTCCCCTTTCGTCTAAATTTGCTGACGTTCCCGTCGCATGACACAGTGCGTCTTGTCAACGTAACCTGTGCAATGACAAACATTATTTTCAATAGTGATAGTTGACTTGGGACTGGTGGCGTCAGTAGCAAGCTGGTAGCGTCAGTAGCAAGCTGGTGGCGCCAGTAGCAAGCTGGTAGCGTCAGTAGCAAGCTGGTGGCGCCAGTAGCAAGCTGGTAGCGTCAGTAGCAAGCTGATGGCGTCAGTAGCAAGCTGGTAGCGTCAGTAGCAAGCTGATGGCGTCAGTAGCAAGTTAGTGGCGCCAGTAGCAAGCTGGTAGCTTCAGTAGCAAGCTGGTAGCGTCAGTAGCAAGTTGGTGGCGTCAGTAGCAAGCTGGTAGCGTCAGTAGCAAGCTGGTGGCGTCAGTAGCAAGCTGGTAGCGTCAGTAGCAAGCTGGTGGCGTCAGTAGCAAGCTGGTAGCGTCAGTAGCAAGCTGGTAGCGTCAGTAGCAAGCTGGTAGCGTCAGTAGCAAGCTGGTAGCGTCAGTAGCAAGCTGGTAGCGTCAGTAGCAAGCTGGTGGCGTCAGTAGCAAGCTGGTGGCGTCAGTAGCAAGCTGGTGGCGTCAGTAGCAAGTTAGTGGTGATAGTGACAGTTGCTAGTGTTAGAAACATAGTATTGGTGAACCGCTACTTAACCAAGAAATTCTAGTGATTTGTAAATAAATGGAACACCTAGGTACCCTAGTGTTACGGTGTGTGTACAGTAACACACATTTGTGTTATGGTGTGTGTATGGACATCTTACACACACACACACGCACACATGCACACACACACAGTGACTTGTGTTATAGTATTTATGTGCTTGTATTCATGCTACATATACATGTGTGAGCGTACATTAATGTCACATACACGCCCACATATGTTGTAGTGTGTGCACATCCTGACTAGTGCTACACGCACGTACACAGCCACTCCGCAGCGCCTAGCATCCGTCACCTCGCTATATCATCTCAAGTCTACCAGCCTACATAAAACACATTACGTTCCGAGGAAGAGGACAACGAAGTAGAGCAAATGAAAGAAGAGAAGAAAGAAATTGCTGCCTATGAAACTGAAAAGACTTGGAAACATTTGTCTTCCTACACAAGTGCACTGAACAGCAATGCGATGTATAACGAAGACTTCAAAAAGGGACTGTCAAGTTCACCATCACCTCTGATGAACGAAGGTCAACTCAGAATTTACTGGCAAACATCGCACCACTCAAAAACAACTTCACTACCATGATTAATCTTGTCCATCTCTCTAAATCATCTTTCGAGAAACTCAAAAACGGCTCCTCTACTGACAAACAGAAATAAGTAAATCGTCGTATCTATCATCTTGAAGCTGCCTTTTTTCCAGCGATCCCCCTGCCTACCTGCCGTCCTCCCCTGCCTACCTGTCGTCCCCCCTGCCTACCTGTCGTCCTCCCCTGCCTACCTGCCGTCCTCCCCTGCCTATCTGTCGTCCTCTACATTAACAAGATATTCTCAAGACTACAGTCAGCAAGGTCATCAAGTGTCCTCATATTTTTTCTATGCTATTCTACATCTGCCTTACAATGCCATGTGGCTGGGTTTAGTCCCGGCTCTTTTTCTACGACTCAAGACGTTCTTCTCCAGAGATATTCTTCATCTGCCCCCACTTTCCCCTCATCCCTTGTGGGTCTTATTTGTGTCATCATCATCACTATCTCGCTGTACCGAGCAGATTTAATGGTTCACTGACCCGTCGCTCTTGTGGGTACCTCTCGAACCTGACGGACCGTGTTATCTGTGTACTGTAATTACCTGGCAGCATATAGCTAAGAGTATTGATAATCTGAGTCAAAGTGGCCACTACTGGCAGATAAAAGCTATCTAAGGAGACCCTTCAAGACGGGTGTCTTGCTGCTGGAGAAGCACTCTTCTTGAGTCCAGGGATTAGAGACACTCTTCCTTGGCTTAAATCTGATTACCTCAAATTTTCCCTAAAGCTGTATTATCCCCTTACGGGTTTAGATGACTTCCACCATTGTTCAGGACAAGATGGGTTGTAGTGGATAGAAAGTGCAAGAACGGAAGCTCTGAAGGGAAGCATGATCTCAGGATGTGAGATTACGATCCTGCATGAGAGGCACAGCAGAGAGAGGAGTAAATATTACGATCCTTTAGAGATATAACACAGCGACGTAAATGTTACGATCTTACAGAGAGAGACACAACAGAGAGACGTAAATACAACACAGCAAAGTAAATATTGCAATGGAGATAAATGTTATAAAATACCGATACGATGGAAGAATAAACATCCTTCATAAGAGACACCAGAGAGACGTAAACAATGATATTAGCCACAAGTCTAAGAAATGATCTTAACATTAAACACTTTAGTCTCATAACAACAAAGAGTTTTACGTCGCGCTATATTTAGGGAGCTTGGAGTTGACCTGATTATTGCGGTAACCTTATTACTGCGGTCACCGAAGCGACCAAACTTCAAGAGCACAGTTCTGAAGTAATCACAACTACACAAATGAAGTCTAAGAAATCAATGTGAATTAAAAGGAACTGTAAATACTTGGTTCAGAAAACCAACAAGATGATGAATGAGACACTTGAATGAGACACTTGAATGAGACACTTGAATGAGACACTTGAATGAGACACTTGAATGAGACACTTGAATGAGACACTTGAATGAGACACTTGAATGAGACACTTGAATGAGACACTTGAATGAGACACTTGAATGAGACACTTGAATAAGATACTTGTACAACACTTGGATATTTTTGTTCTGGGAACGTTTCGCCAACCAGTGGCTTCCTCAGTCCCATATATTCTTCTCTGATTCAGGAATTGTAATAACAAGACTGGAAAAAAATCACGGAATAGGTGACTCTTATTAGCGACTCTGGCCCAGTGGTTAACGCACTGGCCTGTGAGTTTTACGACTCACTTGCCGCGAGTTCGATCCTCACCAGTTCACTGATTTACATTCTCTGTATTGAAGTGAAGAAGCAGCTGACTGACAAAAATTTCCACAGTAAAGTTACCCAAGTGTTGCACAGCTGTTGCACAGCTGTTGCACAAGTGTTAAGAACATAAGAAGAACATAAGAAAGAAGGAACAATGCAACAGGCCTACTGACCCATGCGGAGCAGGTCCATGTCCCCCTCGTATTAGCCCAATGACATCCCCCCAGATTAGCCCAATGACCCACCCAGTCTGGTCACCTCCACTCAAGGAAGGAGCACAGCGCCAGACCCAGCAGCACAAGCTAGTCAGGTCCAACTCACACCCACCCACACCCACTCATGTATTTATCTAACCTATTTTTAAAACTACACAACGTTTTAGCCTGAATAACTGTACTCGGGAGTTTGTTCCACTCATCCACAACTCTATTACCAAACCAGTGCTTTCCTATATCCTTTCTGAATCTGAATTTTTCCAACTTGAAACCATTGCTGCGAGTCCTGTCTTGGCTGCAAATTTTCAGCACGCTATTTACATCCCCTTTATTTATTCCTGTTTTCCATTTATACACCTCGATCATATCCTCCCTAATTCTACGCCTTTCGAGAGAGTGCAGATTCAGGGCCCTCAGTCTATCCTCATAGGGAAGATTTCTGATACATGGGATCATCTTTGTCATCCTCCTTTGTACGTTTTCCAGACCATTTATATCCATTCCGTAATACGGTGACCAGAACTGAGCAGCATAGTCTAAATGAGGCCTAACCAAGGATATATAGAGTTGAAAAACAACCTGAGGACTTCTATTATTTATACTTCTAGATATGAAGCCAAGAATTCTGTTAGCTTAATTGCGAACACTAATGCACTGTTGTCTTGGTTTTAGATTACTGCTAACCAGAACTCCTAAATCCTTTTCGCAATCAGTAGTATTAAGATCGACATTATTTAGTTTATATGTGGCATGGTTATTTACCTGTCCAACATTTAGAACTTTGCATTTGTCAATATTAAACTGCATCTGCCACTTCTCCTGCCATTGCATCAGTCTATTCAAATCATCCTGGAGTGCTCTAGTGTCCTCATTAGAATGAATTGGACGGCCTATTTTGATGTCATCAGCAAATTTGCTTATGTCGCTATTTATTCCCTCATCTATGTTGTTTATGTAAATTGTGAACAACAACGGTCCCAACACTGACCCCTGAGGAACACCGCTTGTGACGTGCCCCCATTCGGATTTCTCCTCATTTATGCAAACTCTCTGCTGCCTATTTGTCAGCTATGCCTCTACCCAGGAAAAAATTTCTCCTTCTATTCCGTGTGCCTTAAGTTTCCTCAATAGCCTCTGGTGTGGAACTCTATCGAAAGCCTTACTGAAGTCCATATACACAATATCATATTCATTACCATGATCTACCTCCTCAAACACCTTAGTGAAAAAAGTTAGTAAATTCGTAAGACAGGAACGCCCCTTTGTAAAACCGTGTTGAGATTCATTAATGAATCTGTGCCTATCAAGATGGCTACAAATTGCTTCGGTAATTATTGATTCCATAAATTTTCCCACTATGGAGGTAAGGCTTATTGGTCTATAGTTCGAAGCCAAGGACCTGTCACTTGCCTTGTAAATAGGTATTACATTTGCCATTTTTCACTTATCAGGCACTATGCCAGTTTGTAGTGATATGTTAAAAAGATTAGCCAAAGGTATGTTAAGTTCCTCTTTACATTCTTTTAACACACTTGCAAACAGTTCATCAGGGCCTGGGGATTTGTTAGGTTTTAGTTTCTCTATTTGTCTGAGGACCATGCCACTAGTTACTGCAATCGTGCATAGTTTATTATCGACCTGTTCTACATAATCTGTTATTTCAGGAACATAACTAGTATTTTCCTGGGTGAAAACTGAGAGGAAGTAGGTATTGAAAATTTCACACATATTCCTATCACCAGCTAAATCCTTCTCACACTCACTCCCAAACTCATCTATGCGAAGATTCAGCCTCCTAATTTCCTCCTGAAGAAAAAGAATCTCCTTCAACACTTGAACCTGAGATTCTAAAACACTGCAACAAGCCATGGTGCTTGGTAACAGCCCACACTAACTCCCAAGAGCTTAGGCAGGTATGACCACACGTGACCACTGACCTCTGTACACTGGCCACTGACCTCAGCGTTACCCAAGTGTTACCCAAGTGTTGCACAAGTGTTATCCAAGTGTTACACAAGTGTTGCACAACTGTTGCACAAGTGTTACCCAAGTGTTACACAAGTGTTGCACAAGTGTTGCACAAGTGTTACACAAGTGTTGCACAACTGTTGCACAAGTGTTACCCAAGTGTTACACAAGTGTTGCACAAGTGTTACACAAGTGTTGCACAAGTGTTACACAAGTGTTACACAAGTGTTGCACAAGTGTTACACAAGTGTTGCACAACTGTTACACAAGTGTTACACAAGTGTTGCACAAGTGTTACACAAGTGTTACACAAGTGTTACACAAGTGTTGCACAACTGTTGAACAACTGTTACACAAGTGTTGCACAAGTGTTACACAAGTGTTACACAAGTGTTACACAAGTGTTGCACAAGTGTTACACAAGTGTTGCACAAGTGTTAGACAAGTGTTGCACAAGTGTTACACAAGTGTTGCACAAGTGTTACACAAGTGTTACACAAGTGTTACACAAGTGTTGCACAAGTGTTACACAAGTGTTGCACAAGTGTTACACAAGTGTTGCACAACTGTTACACAAGTGTTGCACAAGTGTTACACAAGTGTTACACAAGTGTTACACAAGTGTTGCAGAAGTGTTACACAAGTGTTGCACAAGTGTTAGACAAGTGTTGCACAACTGTTGCACAAGTGTTACCCAAGTGTTACACAAGTGTTGCACAAGTGTTACACAAGTGCTACACAAGTGTTGCACAAGTTTTGGACAAGTGTTGCACGAGTGCTGCACAAGTGTTGCACAAGTGTTGCACAAGTGTTGCACAAGTGTTACACAAGTGTTACACAAGTGTTGCACAAGTGTTGCACAAGTTTTGGACAAGTGTTGCACAAGTGTTGCACAAGTGTTGCACAAGTGTTACACATGTGTTACACAAGTGTTGCACAAGTGTTACACAAGTGTTACACAAGTGTTGCACAAGTGCTACACATGTGTTACACAAGTGTTGCACAAGTGTTACACAAGTGTTACACAAGTGTTGCACAAGTTTTACACATGTGTTACACAAGTGTTGCACAAGTGTTACACAAGTGTTACACAAGTGCTACACATGTGTTACACAAGTGTTGCACAAGTGTTCCACATGTGTTACACAAGTGTTGCACAAGTGTTACACATGTGTTACACAAGTATTGCACAATTGTTACACAAGTGTTGCACAAGTGTTACACAAGTGTTGCAGAAGTGTTGCAGAAGTGTTGCACAAGTGTTGCACAAGTGTTGCACAAGTGTTGCACAAGTGTTGCACAAGTGTTACACAAGTGTTGCACAAGTGTTACACAAGTGTTGCACAAGTGTTGCACAAGTGTTGCACAAGTGCTGCACAAGTGTTGCACAAGTGTTGCACAAGTGTTACGCAAGTGTTGCGCAAGTGCTACACAAGTGTTGCACAAGTGTTGCACAAGTGTTGCACAAGTGCTACACAAGTGTTACACAAGTGTTGCACAAGTGTTACACAAGTGTTGCACAAGTGTTACACAAGTGTTGCACAAGTGTTACACAAGTGTTGCACAAGTGTTGCACAAGTGTTACACAAGTGTTGCACAAGTGTTGCACAAGTGTTACACAAGTGTTGCACAAGTGTTGCACAAGTGTTACACAAGTTGTCATAAGTGTTACACAAGTGTTGCACAAGGTGTTGCACAAAGTGTTACACAAGTGTTACACAAGTGTTACACAAGTGTTGCACAAGTGTTACACAAGTGTTACACAAGTGTTGCACAAGTGTTGCACAAGTGTTGCACAAGTGTTGCACAAGTGTTGCACAAGTGTACACAAGTGTTGCACAAGTGTTGCACAAGTGTTACACAAGTGTTACACAAGTGTTGCACAAGTGTTGCACAAGTGTTGCACAAGTGTTGCACAAGTGTTGCACAAGTGTTGCACAAGTGTTGCACAAGTGTTGCACAAGTGTTGCACAAGTGTTGCACAAGTGTTGCACAAGTGTTACACAAGTGTTACACAAGTGTTGCACAAGTGTTGCACAAGGACTACATAAGATACTAATGTTTGAAGGATCTTAGGATTACACAGGTAAGGGATTCACAACACTACCTTATCTTCCGTATAATTCTGTTAACTATATATCAAAGTCCAGGATCAAGTTTGTATCCTGGTGGCAAGGAAGGAAATATTTCTCCATTCAGTAACAACTTACTATGGCAGTCAGACTGTGACAACGTGGAGTGTAAGACTGACTAGACAGCGGCCTGGTCTCAGACCGAACCGCGGGGTATACAGTAACACACTCCGCGCTCTCCGGCAGTGACAGCCCCAGCGACAGTACCAGTCATGAAATGTCCTCCTGAGTCACTTGCCAGAAGTCCTGCCAGTTGCCGAGTACTGACGATGCCTCACTCGAGGGCACCAGCAGGTCGTGCCCCAGGTTGAGTGAAACCTGCAGCGACTCCTACGATGACTCCTTCACCGCTCCAGTGGAGATCGTACCCTGTTACGTCACAGCTCAGCCGCAGTGATGTCTCCTGTGTAGCAGTATCTCTCCAGAAGCAGGAAGGCGTGCAGTGATGCCTATCGACGCTCACTGCCTATGACCACGATGTTTAGCACACCCCACCTGTTTTTTTCTTCCCTCCCTGTAGGAAGCTTTTTTTTCCAATGTCCATGTATGTATATATATATATATGTTTTTATTTTGTGTTCTGTGCCCTGTTCTGGCGAGAGAGAGACAGAGTTTTCTTTTACAGACTGTCATGGTCAGGGACGACCATGGTGGTGCATGGCCGAGCGAATGTAGACAGCCTGTACTGTCAGCGTAGACAGCCTATGCTGTCTGACAACTGAGTTCATATTATGCACCTTGCTTGTGCTGCCACCTATAGGCCTATGTCACTCCAGTATGCCCAGACCTGCCTCTCACTCACTCAGCGGCCTTCACTCAGTCAACAAGGCCTACTCCTCTCTCCCTCGCTGGGCATGCTCCTCCCGGGCCATGGGCACTTAACACACTGCCTGTGTACCCCACGACATTGCAAATAAAGTAAGAAGCCTCTGAAGCCTTATCATTACTCCCCTCTACCAAGAAACACCAATTAACTCATAATAAATGGTGGCAGCCACGCACCACCATGGTCATCCCTGATCATGGCTGGCTATAAAAAAACTCAATCTCTCTCTCACTAGAACAGGACAGAGAACACAAAATAAAAACATATATATATATATATATATATATATATATATATATATATATATATATATATATATATATATATACATACATACATGGGCATGGAAAAAAACTTCCTATAGGGAAGGAAGAAAAAAAACAGGTGGGGTGTGGTAAACATTGTGGTCATAGGCAGTGAGCATCAATGGGCATCACTGCACACCTTCCTGTGTCTGGACAGATAGTGCAACACAGGAGACATCGCTGCGGCTGAGCTGTGACGTAACAGGGTAACGTCTCCTCTGGAACGGTGAAGCAGTCATCGTAGGAGTCGCTGCAGGTTTCACTCAACCTGGGGCACAACCTGCTGGTGCCCTCGAGTGAGGCATCGTCAGTACTCGGCAACTGGCAGGACATTTCATGACTGGTACTGTCACTGGGGCTGTCACTGCCGGAGAGCGTGGAGTGAGTTGTGGCAGAGACGACTCGGCAAAACATCTGCGAGTCGTAACATCATACACCGTACTGCAGTGAGCAGGCTAGCAGTCAAAGTGACATCATCTTTGTGCAGGCTGCTCACTGAAGCTATGACACGACGCTGACCCAGCGCCTGCCATCAGGGTCTAACTGAGGATTGACGAGTGTCATTCTCTCGGCAGTTGGAGTTATAGCAGAGGTTAGTCTAAGTGTCCCCAGACTTGTTTCTCTGCATATGACTGCACTCTGTTGGTCTGGAGGTGAAGGAAATCGTAGCAGGTACGATTCTGCAGGGCATCACGAGCAACGGGCATAAGAGCTTTCTGTATAAGAGGCTCAGATGCTCAGGCTGACTAATATCAGCAGTCAAATGTGCGGGTCAAACTGGGTGACAAGTAACACGAGGTACTACACAGTGGTCTGGGCTCAAAACCACACAGGATACATGGAAACTGTACACACCTGCACTGCACATGTGGTACAACATGGCTTACTAGCAAATGACACTTTCCTGTGCAAAAATCGACACTAAGCTATACATGAACATGTGAAAACACTGACTAAGAGGAATTAATTAACACATGACATATACCACCAATTAACCCATAATACTAGGACTGACCTCTGTGGGACCCCGCTCATCACAGGCGCCCACTATGATACCTCATCCCGTACCATGACTCGTTGTTGCCTCCCTGTCAGGTATTCTCTGATCCATTGCAGTGCCCTTCCTGTTATACATGCCTGATCCTCTAGCTTCTGCACTAATCTCCTGTTGGGAACTGTGTCGAAGGCCTTTTTCCACTCCTAGAAAATACAGTCAACCCACCCCTCTCTCTCGTGTCTTACTTCTGTTACCTTGTCATAAAACTCCAGTAGGTTTGTGACACAGGATTTGCCTTCTATGAATCCGTGCTGGTTGTAGTTTATAATCTTGTTCCAGGTGCTCTACCCCTCTCCTCCTGATAATCCTCTTCATGACTTTGCATACTATACACGTCAGGGACACTGGTCCATAATTTAGTGCCTCGTTTCTGTCTCCTTTCTTAAGAATAGGGACTACATTTGCCGTCTTCCATACCTCAGGTAGTTGTCTAGTTTCAAGGAATGTGTTGAAGATTGTTATTAGTGGCACACACAGCATCTCTGCGCCTTCTCTAAGGACCCACGGGAAGATGTCCCGTCCCATCGCCTTTGAGGTATCAAGGTCATTTAGCAGCTTCTTCACCTCCTCCTCGGTTGTGTGTATGTCATCCAACACTTGTTGGTATATTCCTTGTTGGTCTCCCCCTCTATTCTGTCTTCCCAGATTCCTTCTTGTCTCCACTGTAAATACTTCCTTAAATCTCGTGTTGAGCTCCTCACATACCTCTTGATCATTTCTTGTGAGTTCCCCACCTTCTTTCCTCAGCCTGATCACCTGGTCTTTGACTGTTGTCTTCCTCCTAATGTGGTTATACAGCAGTTTTGGGTCAGACTTGACTTTCGATGCTATGTTGTTTTTGTACTATCTGTGCATACTCGTTTCTGGCTTTTTGGCTATCTCCTTATTTTCCTGGGTCCTTTGCCTTCTGTACGTTTTCCATTCTCTAGTGCACTTAGTTTTTGCCTCATACCTGTGTAGTCCTCCCTTTTATAGTTTGGCTTTTCCCATTCAACTCTTGTTACCCTTTCCATCTGTAACTCTACTATGTATTCCATGCTCAGAACCACGTGATCATTAGCTCTAAAGGGCCTCTCATATGTGATATCCTCAACATCTGAACTGCTCAGGGTGAACATGAGAACCAGTCTTGCTGGTTTGTCCTCCCCTCTCTCTCTCTCTCTCTGGTAGTGTCCCTAACATGTTGATGCATGAGGTTTTCCAGTACCTCATCTATCATCTTGGCTCTCCATGTTTTGGGATCTCCATGTGGCTCCAGGGTTTCCCAATCGATCTCCCTGTGGTTGACATCACCCATAACCAGTAACCTTGCTCTGCTCGAGTGAGCTCTTCTTGCCACCTCAGCTAGTGTGTCCACCACTGCTATGTTGCTCTTTTCATATTCCTCTCTTGGCGTCCTGCTGTTCTGTGGTGGGTTATACATCATTGCAATGACTATTTTTTGTTCCCCAGACTGAATTGTACCTACTATATAATCCCTTTCTCCAGTCTCGTCCATGCTTTCCATTCCCTCAAATCCCCATTGGTTTTTAATGAGCAGTGGAACCATCCTCCCCTCTGCTCCTTATATCTTTCCTCTGGATCTGATATCACAGTGGGAAGAATGTATTTGTTATTGTCTCAGTGAGTTTCGTTTCTGTGACTGCTATGATGTCTGGGGACTTCTCATCGATTCTTTCATGCCAACCCTCATATTTATTTGTTATTCTATCCACATTCGTGTACCAACCCTTCAACTTCTCTTGTAAAACTGTGGTCCTGGGAGAATATTGGGGTTGGGAAGTGGGAGCCCTGGTGGGGGCCTATGGGGGGTTGTGTTGGGGATGGTGTTTGTGATGAGGGGGTGGGGGCAGAATGCCCATAGGTGGTTGCTGTAGGGGTGGGGTTTGTGATGTGGGGGGTGGAGACAGAAGGAACAGTGTGTGGGTTTTGGTTTAGATTGTTCAGTTGCTTTGGGGTTGTTGTGGTTGGAGCCCTTCTCTGGGTGATTCTGGAGGAGGGTGTGTTTGCTCTGTCACCTGGGTCTGGGTTATTGTTCTTGTCTTCATCATTGCCTATCGCTCCTTCTTTCATCTTTGTACCCTCTCTTTCAGTATCATCCTATCTTCTTATGTTCTGTTTCAATCGAGGTACATGCTCCAGTACTCTGGTTTGTCCCTCATTTGTGCTTTCTCCTGCAGGATCATTTTCTTCCACTTGCAAACCACCCAATTCTCCAAAAATTTGTCACCTATTGCTTTCATGATGCCTTCAATCACTGTTTTCTCCTTCTGTTTTTTTTCATCATAGGTTGCCCTTCAACTTCCTGGAGCCCATAGACAAAAACTGATCTCTCCCTTTTGTAGTCCCACTGTATCTCTCTTTGCAGCCTCTGAGGTGTTTTAGTTCCTTCCATTGAAGCCTTCCTGACTTCATTCCCTTCCCTGGCTGAAGCCCCTATGCTCAGTGGTCTGTCTTGCCTGATCAGCTGTTCCTGGCCACTGCAGTTGTCTTTAAGAGTCTGCATATAGCATAGCTCCTTTGTTGTCTTCAGACCTCTCATTTGTTCTTAGTGTGCTCCTCGTCTTTTCCTGGGCCCCACGTAGGTCTGACAGGGCCTTCGCATACAGTATAGCTTCATTGCTCTCTACAGTCCTCTTGTCTGTGACTGAAATAGAAGTTCCTGATGTCATGGCTGTACTGTCATTTGGCTCTTTAAGTTGTTTCAGATTTTTTTAGTTCCTCTTCTAAGCACTGTATCTTATCTCCTGCTGCTATGGCTTGTAGCTCCCATTTCTTGCTCTCTGCAGCTATCTTCTCTATTTCCTTGCCAAGCTCTTCTAGCTTCCTTCCCCACTCTTCCTCCCTTTTTGTGAGCTCTGTCTCCCAATCTTCCCTCCCAGGTTCATCCACTAGACCCCTGGTTCTCTTCCCTGCTCTTGTGTGTGTGTGTGTGTGTGTGTGTGTGTGTGTGTGTGTGTGTGTGTGTGTGTGTGTGTGTGTGCGTGTGTGTGTGTGTGTGGTGTGTGTGTGTGTGTGTGTGTGTGTGTGTGTGTGTGTGTGTGTGTGTGCGTGTGTGTGTGTGTGTGTGTGTGTACTCAGCTAATTGTGGTTGCAGGGGTGTGTATATATGTAAGTGTGTGTGTGTGTGTGTGTGTGTGTGTGTGTGTGTGTGTGTGTGTGTGTGTGTGTGCGCAGGGAAGGAGTCTTAAATTTCCCAATAGTGGTAATGGCATTATTGAGCAGTTTATCTTGTGCTCTCTCTCTCTCTCTCTCTCTCTCTCTCTCTCTCTCTCTCTCTCTCTCTCTCTCTCTCTCTCTCTCTCTCTCTCTCTCTCTCTCTCTCTCTTTTTTTTTACACAGGCTTTGACAAGGTTACTATAAGGATCCCTAACTTTACTGACAAGCTAAGAACTGTTACCTACATCAGCTCATTTAAAAGCATTTTCATTATTATGAAACATACAAGTAGGGAACAGGATGAACTTGGAACCATCTGTGGGCCAGCATTTTCGTTTGATCAACTGATTTTATCTCGATGACATCATAATGCTGTTCCAGACTCGAGTCATTCAGGGGATAAATGATCTCAGATGAAGTGATGTTCTGGAGAAGGATACAACCAGAGTGAAGTTGCTGCTTTCTGCCCGTCTTGTGGTATATAAGCTTGCTTCTTGCTGTCCTCGAAGTGGAGCCAAGTGTGGTACTTTGACGATGTTGGCCTTGTACATAACAGTAAGGCCACCCACATCCCTCCTGTGTTGAAGGCTCTGCTGAGATGACAGATTTATCCAGGATGGGTCCAGGTGAGAGATGAGGCGTCATGCTCTGTTCTCTACTCAGTCAAGCAGTAGCAGATGAGATGGAGGGTAGGCAAACCAAGAAAGTGAAACATACTCAAAGTGTGAGCATACTTGTGCCTCATATTGAATCTTGCAACCCCTACTGTCGAGCAAATGTGAGATACGTCGAAGTGCTGTAAGCTTCCTGGCTGCCTTGTTTGCAAGATTTACAACGTAGTTCTTCATCGTCAGTTTGGAGTCAAATTTCACCCCAAGTATAACAACTTCTTCCCTGGGTACCAACACTCTCCCGTTCATTCTTACTACTGCTCCGGCATTACCACCATGGTGCCTAGAGACCATTATCATTTGTGTTTTCTCAGGTGCAAATGTTACCTGGCATCGGTTTCCCCAAGCTGATACAGCTCTTAGCTGGTGATTGGTGTAGCTTAGAGCAACTGGCATTTCTTCTCTTGGATAAGTAAATGTCAGAGTACAGTCGTCTGCATATGCATGGGATTCTGGGATGAGAGGAAGAAGGTCATTGAAGTAGACATTCCATAACAATGGCTCAAGCACTCTTCCATGTGGAACACTTGCCCCAATATGATGTCTTGCTGATTTTGTTCCATTGAGAACTACCCCTAGAGATCTACCATGAAAGTAATCACTGAGGAGACATAGTGTAGAGCCTGCAATTCCCAGTGCTTGCAGTTTTGCCAAGAGTCCCTGGTACCACACTCGGTCGAAAGCACCAGCAATGTCCAGTGCTACCGCACAGCTGAGTTTAGAATCATACAATGACCGGTGCCATTTAGTGGAGAAGTTTAACAACAGATCAGCTGCAGAGTAACCTTTCCTGAAGCCATATTAATGGTCACAAAGTAGTGAGTGGTTTTCAAAAAAACTCTCATTTGTATTAAGATTATTTTCTCAAGGATCTTGCCAGTGATTGAAAGGAGTGACATTGGTCTGTAGTTGCTGATTTCTGCCCTTCTCTTCTGTTTGCGAACAGGGACTACATTTGCCTCTTTCCACAGAGAAGACCATTTACACTGTACTAGGCAGTGCTGAAAGATGCGAGTTAGAGGTGCTGCTAGCTGATCTGCACATCTACTCGGCAATCTTCGGCTCATCTTGTCTGGGCCCACAGCCTTTTCTTGGTCAAGCGATTTAAGAAGAAGATGCACCTCCTCCTGCTTTATTGTCACCAATGACAATTTTGGCACAGTCTTTGCAGCTAGCCAAGGAGGGTCCGTTGCTGAATCAGGAACTTGCATTTCGGTAGCCAAGTGTTCGGCAAAGAGGTCCGCCTTCTCTTGACTACTAGTAAAGGTGGTCCCATCCTGTCGATTTGCAGAAGGAATAATTTCATCAGGTATATAACCTTGTCTGTCCTTGATCAGGGACCACCAGGTTTTGGAGCCTACTCTACCTGATACTAGCTTTCTTTTTGTGTCCACCTCTCATTTAGAGATGACCCACTTTTGAACTTCACTCATATGCCTACAGGCTTGCCAGTGCAAGCTCCTGTTATAGGTAGTAGGATGTCTCTTATAGCTTCGCCAAGCCTTGTAATTAGCAGTAGCAGCCTCTCTATAACGAATGCCGAATCAAGGCTGATCTGTAGGTTTCATCACATACTGCCGGTGAGGGATATGTTCTTGTTGTAAAATAAGGATGTGTCCAGTGAAGGCATTCACTTGGTTATCAACATCCCCTTGGAGAAGAGCATTCCAGTCGGTGGTGCCAAGCTCAAAGCAAAAGGCTGGCTAATTACCTCTTTCCCATAGCCAGGTTGTGTGTGTGGACTCCTCACCTCGTTCTGTTGGGATCTTAAGTGTGGTAAAAACAGCCTTGTGGTCAGACGATCCAACGTAGCCGAGGGGTTGACAAGTGACTATGCCTTCTGCCAGATCACTCACTACTGGGTCAAGGGAGGAGCCAGAGATATGAGTAGGGAAATCAACAAAGTTTCTCATGTCAAACACTGCAAGAAGGTCATCAAAGTCCCTCTGTATAAGGTGCTGGTTGAGGTCACCAACAATTATAATAGGCTGACAGTTGTGTTGTAGCAGAAGGGAGTCAATATTTTCCATTAGGAAGTTGATAGGGTCTACATGTTGCCACTGAGGTCTGTACATTACACATGCTAGTACAGAGGTACTAGTGTTTATGCAGAGCTTGAAGAACATCATCTCTCTCTCTCTCTCTCTCTTTCTCTCTCTCTCTCTGTCTCTGTCTCTCTCTGTCTCTCTCTCTGTCTCTGTCTCTGTCTCTGTCTCTCTCTCTCTGTCTCTCTCTCTGTCTCTCTGTCTGTCTCTGTCTCTGTCTGTCTGTCTCTCTTCTGTTTCTGTCTCTGTCTCTCTCTCTCTCTTCTCTCTCTCTCTGTCTGTCTGTCTCTCTCTGTCTCTGTCTCTGTCTCTGTCTCTCTCTCTCTCTCTCTTTCTCTCTCTCTCTGTCTGTCTGTCTCTCTCTCTTTTTTTTTTTTTTTTTTTACACAGGGTTTGACAAGGTTAAGGATCCCTAGCTTTATTGACAGCTATTTACAGGTTAAGGATTCCTAACTTTATTGGCAAGCTAAGAGCTGTTACCTACATCAGCTCATTTGAAAGCATTTTTATTGTTATAAGACATACAAGTAGGAAACAGGATGAAGTTGGAGCCATCTGTGGGCCAGCATTTTCATTTGATCAACTGACTTTATCTCGTTGACATCATTATCCTGTACGAATGTGTTCCTGTTACGAACATAGTCAGTTGGTCCCTGGGTCACAGTGCTTTTCGTAACAAAATCTTAGTACGTCTAGGTACTCACTTCAGAGGAAAAGGAATTTTCTTAGTTTCTATTTAATTTATTAATAATCATAATAATCACTTAAATTCACCTTCTCATATTTTGCACTATGAGTAGAATACTTTTACCATTCCTCATTAAAACAACACAGTACTGGGTTTAGTATTTACAAATGGCTCTGAGTGAGTCACGAAATATTAGTATAGGCACATGCACAGGCGTTGCCTAAAAACTCTAACACATTAATAGATTTCTTATGATAGCGTTCACTTTACAATAAGTCCTCATACACTACAGAGGCTTGCTCACTTGGCTTCACTTTCTCTAAGAGCTTCTCAACCGCCTTCTCCAACCGAGATAAGTCTTAGCAGTAAGCTCCCGAAAATTCCTGGTATTTTCTAGGGAGGCAAATGGTGGTTTAGAGGTGGTTACTTCCCTCGACCCTTCATGGTCCAAAGGAAGGTATGAACTGAACTCTGTGAGGCTTTACCAGCCCACTTTGTCTCGGTCGGAACAGGGGTTGAGCAGCTCGAAACACCTACTGGTGCTTGGCCAGGTCACCAGCAGTTGGCACTAATTAAACAACCTACCTAAATACAAAGCTAAGTAATACGACCAGATAATATTATAAAGCCGAGTAAATCCGTTTTAGCTACTAATGGAATTACTCCTGAATATAATATTAAATGAAATAGCAAAAATAACATGTAAAAGTATACCATTGTGATAAGAAACAGTACTTAAAATGAACAAAAGGGTGTAACAGTTCCATACTCGAGTCATCCTGGGTATGTATGATCTCAGATGGAGTGATGCTCTGGAGAAGGGTACAGCCAGAAGTTGCTGCTTTCTGCCCGTCTTGTGGCATAAAAGCTTGTTTCACTCTGTCCTCGAAGTGGATCCAAGTGTGGTATTTTGACAATATTGGCCTTGTACATAACAGTAAGGCCACCCACATCCCTCCTATGTTGAAGGCTCTGCTGAAATGACAGATCTATCCAGGATGGGTCCAGGCGAGAGATGAGACGTCTTGCTCTGTTCTTTACTCTGTCAAGCAGTCGCAGATGAGAGGGAGGGCAGGCAAACCAAGAAAGTGGAGCATACTCAAGGTGCGAGCGTACTTGTGCCTCGTACAGGATCTTGCAACCCCTACTGTCAAGCAGATGGGAGATACGGCGAAGTGCTGTAAGCTTCCTGGCTGCCTTGTTTGCAAGATTTACAACATGGTTCTTCATGGTTAGTTTGGAGTCAAATTTCACCCCAAGGATATCAACTTCTTCTCCAGGTGCCAACATCTTCCCATTCATCCTTACTACTGCACCAGCATTACCATCATGGTGCCTAGAGACGATCATCATTTGCGTTTTCTCAGGTGCAAATGTTACTTGCCATCTATTTCCCCAAGCTGATATAGCTCTCAGCTGGTGATTGATGTAGCTTAGAGCAGCTGGCATTTCTTCTCTTGGATAAGTGAATGTCAGTGTACAGTCGTCTGCATCTGCATGTGATTCTGGGATGAGATGAAGAAGGTCGTTGAAGTAGACATTCCATAACAATGGACCCAGCACGCTTCCTTGTGGAACACTTGCCCCAATAGGATGTCTTGCTGATTCCGTTCCATTGAGAACTACACTTAGAGATCTACCATGAAGGTAGTCACTGAGGAGACATAGCGTAGAGCCTGCAATTCCCAGTGCTTGAAGTTTTGCTAAGAAGCCCTGGTGCCACACCCGGTCGAAAGCGCCAGCAATGTCCAGTGCTACCACACAGCTGACTTTGGATTCTCTCTCTCTCTCTCTCTCTCTCTCTCTCTCTCTCTCTCTCTCTCTCTCTCTCTCTCTCTCTCTCTCTCTCTCTCTCTCTCTCTCTCTCTCTCTCTCTCTTTCTCTCTTGTCTCTGTCTCTGTCTCTGTCTGTCTGTCTGTCTGTCTGTCTCTTTTTTTTTTTTTTTTTTTTTTACACAGGGTTTGACAAGGTTAAGGATCCCTAGCTTTATTGACAGCTATTTACAGGTTAAGGATTCCTAACTTTATTGGCAAGCTAAGAGCTGTTTCTCTCTCTCTCTCTCTCTCTCTCTCTCTCTCTCTCTCTCTCTCTCTCTCTCTCTCTCTCTCTCTCTCTCTCTCTCTCTCTCTCTCTCTCTCTTTCTCTCTGTCTCTGTCTTGTCTCTGTCTGTCTGTACTGTCTGTCTTCTCTTTTTTTTTTTTTATTTTTTTTTTACACAGGGTTTACAAGGTTAAGGATCCCTAGCTTTTATTGACAGCTATTTACAGTAAGGATTCCTAACTTTATTGGCAAGTCTAAGAGCTGTTTCTTCCCTCTCTCTCTCCTCCTCTCCTCTCTCTCTCCTCCTCTCTCTCTCTCTCCTCTCTCTCCTCCCCTCTCTCTCTCCCTCTCTCCTTCACTCTCATATTTTCCTCTTTCCTGTTTTATTATATTTGCTAAATTATTTTTAGTGTTCCTGTTCTGTAATGTCCCTGAGAAATGTTTATTATTATTATTACTGGGGAAGCGCTAGACCAGGCAGGGGACATACAGCGCCTTGGATCAAAAGCTCTCACTCCTGCCTCTGTATTTCTGAAATCTTTATCCATAATATCTATCGACTTTTCTGTTTATTGTCTATTGTATTTTTTAAAATCCCCTTTCCCCCCCCCCCCTTTCCATTTTTTTCCCACCCCTTTTCTTCCTCCCCCTCCCCCCCGCTCCCCTCCTCTCCCCCCACGCTCTCCCCCTCTCCTCCCACCTCCCCTTCCTCCCCTCCCACCTCTCTCCTCCCCTTTCCCACGCCCCTCTCCCCCTCCTCCCCCCCGCTCCCCCCCCTCTCCCCCATGCCTGCCCCCTGTCCTCCCACGCTCTCCCCCTTTCTCCCCCATGCCCCTCCCCCTCTCCACCCACCTCTCCCCCTCTCCTCCCTTTCTCCCCTTTCCCCCCCCACCCCCCCAGGGGCCCCAAAACCCCCTTGAAAGTTTCAGTTTTTTTTAAACAAGTGCCGACTGTCATTTTTAAAGGGGGGGGGCCCGGGAAAGGGCCCGGCTGAAGGTTTTCATAGATAAACGAAAAGCCCCAAAACGGCGGGGGGCATCTGCCCAAGAAAGGGAACCCTTTGAAAGGAAAACGCTTGTTTTTTTTTCCTAAACAAAACCCTTACCAAACCTAAACCAACCCAAACCCCAACCAAACCCCAAACCCCAAACCCAAACCAAACCCTTTAAACAAACCCCAAAACCTAACCTAACCAAAACCAACCTAACCTAACCAAACCAAAACAAACCCCAAACCCAAAAACCAAACCTAACCAAACCAAAAACCAAAAACCAAAATCTAACCAACCAAAACCTAACCTAACCAAACCCTAACCTAACCTAACCAATTTTAACCTAATCTAACCAAACCCTTTAACCTAACCAAACCTAAAACCTAACCTAACCTAACCTAATCTAAACCAAACCTAACCTTTTAAACCCTAATCAAACCAACCTAACCAAACCAACCCCTAACCTAACTAAACCAAACCTAACCAAAACCAAACCCAAAATTTAAACCTAATCAAAACCTAACCTAACCAAACCAAAACCTAACCTAATTTTAAACCTAACCTAACCAAACCTAACCTAACCTAACCCTAACCTAACCCTAACCAAAACCTAACCAAACCCTTTCCCCTTAACCAAACCCCAAACCCAAACCGAACCAAACCAAACCCAAAACCAAAAATCTAATTTTAACCAAAACCTAACCTAACCTAACCAAAACCTAAACCTAACAAAACAAACATAAAAATAACAAAAACATAACAAACATAAAAAAACCCCCTAACCTAACCAACCTAACCTAATCTAACCTAACCAAAAACCTTTAACCTAACCAAACCCCTAACCTAACCAAACCAAATCAAACCCCAAACCAAAACCTTTACCAAAACCAAAACCTAACCTAACCTAACCAAACCTAACCTAACCAAAAAAAAACCCCAACCAAAACCCTAACTAACCTAATCAAAACCCAAACCCCCAAACCCTAAAACCAAACCCAAAACCCCTAACCAACATAACATAACAAACAAACAAAAACCTAACCTAACCCCTAACCTAACCAAACCTAACCTAATCAAACCCTTTAACCCCAAACCCCAACCCAAAAACCCCCAAAACCAAAACCTAACCTAACCTACCCCTAGCCTAACCAAACCCTTTAACCTAACCTAACCAACCTGGGGGCGGGGGTTTCCCCCAAAACCCCCAAAAGGGGGTGTGGGTTGGTGCTCCCCAACCAAAAACCCAGGGGGGGGGCGGGGGGCTCACACCAAAACCCGGGGTTTGGGGGTGGTGCTCACACCAAAACCCGGGGTGGGGGGCGGGTTTCAAAAACCAACCCGGGGTGTGGGTGGGGGTCAAAACCCTTTAACCGGGTGGGGACGATAGTCCAAAAGAGACATATGATTATTTTTTTTTTGGGGGGGTCCGGGAAACTGGGCCCCAAACATTGGTAAAAGCTACAAGTTACATTAACTACATGTGGTTATGATTACTAACACAGCCCATTATATTAAGCAAGTTTTGTTTGAATTTAAAAAAACCCTTTAAAATTTTTACCTGGATAGTTTTTCCGGGGGGTTCACCGCTCCCGCTGTTAGGCCCCCCGGGCCCAAAAGGGACCCCTGGTTCCGGGGTTTGATGATCGGGTTTTGTTAGTGCCCTCCCCTGCAGCCCCCAATTGTGCACCACAACCCAGTTGACCCGGGAAAACAAATTTTGGGGAAATTTTGGGGGTTTTGTGATTTTATTTTTGCAATACACAAAACCCGGGAGGAATTTTTCCAAAATTTTTTTCCTATTTATACCACTGTACGGGCCGGGCCTGGCCCCCTGGTAACATTTTCGGCCCTGGCCCTGGAAAAACAGGTCGGACCCGGGCCCCCTGGAAACATCCCCCGGAAAGCCTGGCCCTGGTAACATGCCCGGGGGCCGGGGCCGGGGGAACATGTGGGGAAAACCGGGCCCCTGGAAACCATTTTCCGGAGCCTGGCCCTGGTAACAACCCGGGAGGCCGGGGCCCCGGGTTTAACATTCGAGCCTGGCCCGGGGGAAACATGGGGAAAGGCCTGGCCCCTAGTAACAATGCCCGGACCCCTGGCCCGGAAAACAATGCCGGGGGCCGGGCCCCCTGGTAAAAATGTGGGGAGCCGGGCCCCCGGGTTTAACCATTCGGAGCCGGGCCCTGGAAAACATGCCGGGGCCTGGCCCGGGTAACAGGGTGGGGAAGCCTGGCCCGGTAACATTTGGGAAAAACCGGGCCCCCTGGAAAATGTCGGAGCCTGGCCCGGGGAAAAGGGGGGCCCGGGAGCCGGGCCCCCGGGAAACCAGCCCGGGACCCGGGCCCTGGTAAAAATTTTCCGGAAACCCCTGGCCCGGGTAACACCCGGGACCGGGCCCTTTGTAAACCTTTTCCGGGAAGCCGGGCCCCCTTGGAAAACATGTGGGGAGCCCGGGCCCCTGGAAACACCCGGGACCCCTTGGCCCTGGTAAAAAGGGCCGGGAAAGCCGGGGCCCCGGGGGCCCCCATTTTCCGGAGCCTGGCCCTGGTAACAGGGCCCCGGGAAAGCCGGGCCCCCCGGGTAACATGCCCCGGAGCCGGGGCCCGGAACATCCCGGGAGCCGGGCCCTTTGGTAACAGGGTGGGACCCTGGCCCGGGAAACCCATGCCGGAGCCGGCCCTGGTAACATGTCGGAGCCTGGCCCGGTAACTTTTGTCGGAGCCGGGCCCCGGGGAAAACAGGGGCCCCCGGGACCGGGGGCCCCCTGGTAACATGGCCGGAGCCGGGCCCCCTGGAAAAACATCCGGGAAAGCCGGGCCCTGGTAAAAATGCCCCGGAGGGGGGCCCCCTGGTAAAAAGTGGGAGCCTGGCCCGGGGAAAACAGTCCGGACCGGGCCCCCTGGAAACATGCCCCCCCGGACCGGGCCCCCGGGGGTAACATCCCGGGAAAACCCCTGGCCCGGAAAACATGGCCCAAAAAGCCTGGCCCGGGTTTAACATTTTTGGGGCCCTTTGGCCCCTGGTAACATGTGGGAAGGCCGGGGCCCTTTGGAACGGGCCCCGGAAGCCGGGCCCCCGGGGAAAACAGGGCCGGGAAACCCCGGGCCCGGGGAACGGGCACCGGAGCCGGGCCCCGGGTAACATGGGGGACCGGGCCCGGGGTACATGCGGAGCCTGGCCCGGGTTAAAATTTTCGGGGGGCCTGGCCCGGGGAAAACAGGGCCCGGAGCCGGGCCCCTTTGGTAACATGTCGGAGCCTGGCCCTGGAAAACATTTCGGACCCTGGCCCTGTAACTTTGTCGGAGCCGGCCCCTTTGGAAACCCAATCCGGAGGCCCCGGCCCGGGGTTAACATGTGGGAGCCTGGCCCAAAAAACCCATTTTCCGGAAGCCTGGCCCGGTTTCCCTTTCCGGGGGCCGGGCCCCCTGGAAACATGTCGGAGCCGGGGCCCTGGTAACATCCCGGGAGCCGGGCCCCGGAAACAGGGCGGGGGCCTGGCCCGGGGAACTTTCCCGGGAAGCCGGGCCCCGGGAACCCATCCCCGGACCCGGGCCCCCTGGAAAACATGCCGGACCCGGGCCCCTGGAAAACAGCCGGACCCTTTGGCCCGGGAAACATGTCGGAGCCTGGCCCTGGAAAACAGGGCCGGAGCCTGGCCCGGAAACATTCGGAGCCGGGCCCGGTAAAAAATGTGGGGACCCGGGCCCCCCCGGTTTAACAGCCGGACCCCGGGCCCCCGGGGAAAACCATTTTTGGGAATTTGGGCCCCGGTAAAAAATGCGGGGGCCGGGCCCCCTCGTAACAGCCGGAGCCGGCCCGGGAAAATGCCGGACCCCTTCCCCCGGTAACTCCCGGAAAGCCCGGGCCCCCCGGGAAAACATGGGGACCCGGGCCCTGGAACATCCGGACCCTGGCCCGGGAAACCCAATGCCGGAGCCCCCCCCCTGGTAACACCCGGAGGCCGGGCCCTGGAAACTTGCCGGAGCCGGGCCCCCTGGTAACACCCGGGCCCCTTGGCCCGGGAAACCATGTGGGCCCCCCGGCCCCCTGGTAACATGCGGAGCCGGGCCCTTTTAACCCTTTCCCCGGGGCCTGGCCCGGGTTAAAAAATCCGGGGCCGGGGCCCTGGAAACATGTGGGGCCCCTGGCCCTGGTAAAAATGTGGGACCTGGCCCTGGTAACATCCCGGGAAACCCGGGCCCCCTTGGTAAAAAATGCCCGGAGCCGGGCCCGGGTTAACATGCGGACCCGGGCCCCTGGAAAAAAGGCCCCCGGTGGGCCGGGCCCCCTGGTAACAGGGCCCGGACCGGGCCCTGGTAACATGCCCGGACCCCTGGCCCTGGTAACATGTCGACCCCGGGCCCTGGTAACAGTGGGGAGCCGGGCCCGGGTAACATGCGGGGGGCCTTTGGCCCCTTTTAAACATTTTTGGGACCTGGCCCTGGAAAACTTTGGTCGGGCCTGGCCCTGGTAACAGGGCCGGGACCCCTGGCCCTGGAAACATCCCGGGAAGCCTGGCCCTGGAAAAAATGCCGGTGCCGGGCCCGGTAACAGGGCGGAGCCGGGCCCCCTGGTAAAAACGGGGGCCGGGCCCTGGTAACATGCCCGGACCCCGGCCCTGGGTAACATGCCCGGGGGGCCGGGCCCCTGGTAACATGCCCCGGAGCCGGGCCCGGGAAAAACATGTGGGGACCGGGCCCCTTTGGAAAAACCCCCCGGGAAAAACCCCGGGCCCCCGGAACATCCCCGGACCGGGCCCCTGGTAACAGGGCCCGGAAAGCCGGGCCCCTGGAAAACAGGGTCCGGGCCGGGCCCCTGGTAACATTTTTCGGACCCGGGCCCCCCTTGGAAACTTGTCGGACCCGGCCCTGGTAAAAAAATGCCGGGCCGGGCCCCTGAAACCCATGCCGGGCCGGGCCCCTTTGGTAAACATGTCGGACCCCTGCCCCCGGTAAATCCCGGGACCGGCCCGGGTAACATGTGGGGGAAACCTGGCCCTGGTAACATCCCCGGAGCCGGGGCCCGGGTAAACATGTCGGGGGGCCTGGCCCGGGGAAAACATGCCCGGGGGGCCGGCCCCCTGGAAAAAATGCCCGGACCCGGGCCCCCCGGGAAAACCATGTGGGAACCTGGCCCTGAAAACTTTCCCGGGGCCTTTGGCCCTGGTAACATGTCCGGGCCTGGCCCCGGAAAACATGTGGGAGCCGGGGCCCGGGGTAACATGCCCGGAGCCGGGCCCGGTAAAAAATGTCGGGGGCCTGGCCCGGGGTAACATTTTCGGGGGGGCCTGGCCCGGTAACATGTTGTTGGTAAACACATAGGCCAACATTTAAAGGTACTTTTTTTTGAAAGGGTTTCGCCCTTACACGGGAGGTTTCTTAAAGTCGAGTACAAAAAATTTGAAAAGAACAAAAGGGATACTTGAAGAGGGAATGTAATCTTTCCCATAAACCCTTAAAGTTTTGAGGTGGTAAAATCCCTCAGTCGGGAGAAAGCTTTTTTCCATATAAAAAACCCAACGGGAGAGGGAAGTGACAGGATGTGAGCCTTTATAAAAACCCCAAAACAGGTGGACGTAGGTAAACGGGGGAGAGGAAAAGAACTCAGATGTTGGGAGGCCCGGGTCCCTCTCAAATCCGCCGTTCCCCCACAAATAGTTTTTTTGTAAAAGGTTGATTGAAAGGTCTGTACCAAGAAACCCTTTTTTTTTTGCAATTTTCCCTGCCCAGATTAAACCCATTAAAATGGGAAATAAAATCCCGAAAAGGGTTTTTTTAGGTAAGACACATATGCAACGGGTTAAGGTATCTTTATTTTGAAAGGGCCCCGCCTAACAGTGGGCTTTTTTCCCAGTCGAGAAACAAAAATTTTTGATAGAAGCAGAAGATATTTGAAGACGATGTAATCATTCCATCACCCTAAAGGGTTTTGAGGTGGTTTTTTACCTAACAACCGGTCGGAATTTTTATACCTTTTTAAGGGTTCAACCTGGTAAAAAAGTGGGACCCCCTGGCCCAAAGTAACAGTAAAAACCCCGGGCCCGGAAAACATGTCGGGGGCCTTTGGCCCTAGTAACACCCGGGACCTGGCCCTAGTAAAAAACCCGGGAAAGCCGGCCCGGGGAACATCCGGGACCGGGCCCTGGGAAACATGTGGGGAGCCTGGCCCTAAAAAAAACCCCCCGGGAGCCGGGCCCGGGGTAACATGTCGGAGCCGGGCCCCCGGGGAAACCCATTTTCCGGGGGGCCCGGGCCCTGGTAAACATGCCCGGACCCGGGGCCCTGGTAACAATTGGGACCCGGGGCCCCGGTAAACATGTGGAAAGCCGGGCCCGGTTTAAAAATTTTGGGGCCCCGGGCCCCAAAAAAAACCTTTTTCCCCGGAGCCTGGCCCGGTAACATTTGGGGAAAGCCGGGCCCAAAGAAACATGCCGGGGGCCCGGCCCTAGTAACATACCGGAGCCGGGCCCTGGAAAACCATCCCCGGCCCTCCCCCTAAAACCCAGGGTGGGGCCCCCTGGCCCTAGTAAAAAATGTGGGAAAGCCGGGGCCCAGTAACATCCCGGGAAAAGGCCGGGCCCCTGGAAAACATGCCGGCCGGGGCCCGGGTTTAAACATGCCCGGACCCGGGCCCCCGGAAAACATGTGGGGGGCCGGGGCCCTGGTAACATGTCGGGGGAGCCTGGCCCGGGTTAAAAATTCCCGGGGCCTGGCCCTGGTAACATGCCCCGGGGGCCGGGCCCCGGGGTAACATGCCCCGGACCCCGGCCCTGTAACATGCCGGAGCCGGGCCCGGGGAACACCGGGGGCCGGGCCCGGGTTTCCCTTCGGGCCTGGCCCTGGTAACTTCCCGGGAGCCGGCCCCCCGGGTTTAACACCCCGGGGGGCCGCCCTGGTAACTTTCCCCGGACCTTTGGCCCCTGGTAACATTTTGGGAAAACCGGGCCCCTTTAAAAATTCGGGAGCCCTGGCCCTGGTAAAAAGCGGACCCGGGCCCCGGGTTTAAAAGTTCGGGGCCTGGCCCTGGTAAAAATCCCGGGAAACCCCGGGCCCCCCCGGAAAACATGTGGGACCCCTGGCCCGGGTTTAACATTGGGACCCGGGCCCCCTGGTAACTTTCCCCGGACCCGGGCCCGGTAACTTTCCCGGAGCATGGCCCTGGAAACAATGCCCCGGGGGCCGGGCCCTGGTAACAGTTCGGGGGGCCTTGGCCCCTGGTAACATGTCGGAGCCTTCCCCCTTTTAAAAATTTCCGGAGCCTGGCCCTGGAAAACATGTGGGAAAGCCTGGCCCTAAAAAACATGCCGGGACCGGGCCCGGTAAAAAGTGGGAGCCGGGCCCCCTGGTAAAAATTTTGGGAGTGTTGGTAAGACCAAATGAAACCCATTTTTTAGGTATCTTTATTAGAAACCGTTTCGCCTACACATTAAGGCTTCTCTTCATAAAGGGAAAGAAAATTTTGATAAAAACCCAAGAAGAACTTGGAAGACGATGTAACCCTCCATAAACCCTTTAAAATTTTTGGGAAGGTGTCATCCCTCACCCTGGAGAAAGCTTTTTTTCCATAGTATTGAAACAACATGGAGATGAAGTAACGGGAGGGAAAGCCTTATATACCCAAGAGGTAGACTGGGTTCCACTAGGAAAGGGAAAGAACCCCCAATGTTAAAAGGGCAGTCCCTTTTCCCAAAACCAGCCGCTCAAAGTGTCTTACCTTTAAAAACCTGTCGGTAAATTTAATTCCCTTTTAAAAGTTCAATCTTTCAGAACACTGCCAACAAAAAAGGGTATCTTTGGGACAGACCTGCAATTTAATTCGACAAAATTCCACTAGGGAAACGGCCCGGATTTGAAAGGGGGGCCTGACCCTCCCCAAAATCTGAAGGTTTTTTTAAACCCCTCCTAGTTTGGCCCCAAAGCCCCACCTCTTGGCGCTATAAAAAAGGGTCCATCCTGTCCCCTTCATTTTCCATTTTTTTTTTCATACTATGGAACAATGCTCTGGTTTAACATGGGCGGAAACCTGGGACCTGGAACATCCCCCGGGGCCCGGCCCTGGGGAACCTCCGGGAGGCCCCGGCCCTGGAAAAGCCGGAGCCTGGCCCCCGGAAAAGGGCCGGGGCCTGGCCCCCGGTAACAAAAGCCGGGGGCCTGGGGCCCCGGTAAAAAATGTCGGACCTGGCCCCCTTTTCCCTGCCGGGGCCTGGCCCCCGGTAACAAAGCCGGAGCCCCGGGCCCCGGTAACATGTCCCGGAAACTTGGCCCCCGGGAACAAAGTCCAACCTGGCCTTGGTAACATGCGGGGGCCTGGCCCTGGGGAACATGCCGGAAACCCTTTGGGCCCGGTAACAATGTCGGAGCCTGGCCCCCGGTAACCCTCCCCGGGGCCCCACCCTGGTAACATGTCGGAGCCTGGCCCTGGTAAAAACCATGCCGGAGCCCCGCCCTGGTAACCTTCCGGGGCCCCGGCCCTGGTAATAGGCCGGAGCCCCGGCCCCGGTAAAAAATTTTTGGACCCCGGGCCCCGGGAACATGTCCCGGGGCCTGGCCCTTTTAACCTGGCGGGGCTTGGGCCCTGGTAACCCTGCCGGAGCAATGGGCCCGGGAACATGCCGGGGGCCTGGGCCCCCGGTAATTTTTGCCCCCGGAAAACCCGGGGCCCCGGTAACAAAGCCGGAGCCTGGGCCCCGGTTAAAAATGTCGGGGCCTTGGGCCCCGGTAACATGCCGGGGGGCCTGGGCCCTGGTAAAAAGCCCCCCGCCTGGCCCTGGGAACATGCCCGGGGCCTGGCCCCTGGTAACAAGGGCCCAAACCCCGGGCCCCGGGAAACCCTGCCGGAGCCCCCGGCCCTGGGGAAAAATGCCGGACCGGCCCTGGTAAAATGCCGGACCCTTGGCCCCGGGAACATCCGGAACCTGGCCCTGGGAATTGGGGCCCAGCCTGGCCCCGTTAACATGCCGGAGGGCCTTTGGCCCCCGGGGAACAAGGGCCCGGAAACCTGGCCCTGGTAAAATGCCGGGGCCTGGCCCCTGGTAACATCCGGACCTGGGCCCGGGAACAAGGCCCGGAAACCTTTCCCCCGGGGAACATGCCGGAAACCCGCCCTGGTAAACCTGTCGGGAAACCCCGGCCCTGTAATATTTCCCGGGGCCCCGGGCCCGGGGAACATGCCCCAGCCTGGCCCGGTAAAACATCCGGAGCCTGGCCCCCGGTAAAATGCCCGGGAGCCTGGCCCTGGGTAACAAAGCCGGAAACCTGGCCCCCTTTTAAAAAAAGCCGGGGCCGGGCCCCCGGTAAAAATGGGCCCGGGGCCTGGGCCCCGGGGAAAAATGCCGGAGCCTGGCCCTGGTAACATTTTCGGGGGCCTGGCCCTGGTAACTTCCGGGGCCTGGCCCCTTTTAAAAACCGGAACCCCGGGGCCCGGTAACTTTTTCCCCGGGGCCTGGCCCGGTAACAGCCGGAGCCCGGCCCCTGGTAAACTTTCGGAGCCCCGGCCCTGGGAAAATGGGCCCGGGGCCTGGCCCTGGTTAATATCCGGGGCCGCCATGGAACAGGCCCGGGGCCGGCCCCCCTGGTAAAAATTTTTCCGGGGCTTGGCCCTTTTAACATTCGCAGCCTGGCCTTGGTAAAATGCGGGGGGCCTGGCCCCCGGTAACATGCCGGAGGGCCGGCCCTGGTAACAGGTCCCGGGGGAAACCTGGCCCTGGTAACAAGCCGGAGCCTGAAACCCCGGTAACAGGGCGGGGGGCCTGGCCCTGGTAACATGGGCCGGGGCCCGGGCCCCCCGGGAAAAGCCGGGGCCTGGCCCTTTGGTAAATGCCGGAGCCCCGGCCCGGTAAAAATGGGCCGGGAGCCTGGCCCCTGGTAAAAATGTTTTGGGGCCTGGGCCCGGTAAAAAGTCGGAGCATGGCCCCTGGGAAAAATGCCGGAGCCTGGCCCGGTAACCCGGAGCCCGGCCCTGGGAATACCGGGAAACCCGGCCCCCGGTAACATGCCCCGGGGCCCCGGGGCCCGGTAAACATGTCGGACCCCGGGGCCCGGTAAACATGCCGGGGGCCCCGGCCCCTGGTAATTTTGCCGGAGCCCGGCCCCCGGTAACCCCCCGGGGCCCCGGCCCTGGGGACAGGCCCGGGGCCTGGCCCCCCGGTAAAAATTTCCGGGGCCTGGCCCCCGGGAAATGCCGGGGCCTGGCCCGGTAAAAAAGCCCGGAAACCCCCCGGGGCCCCGGTAACATGGGCCGGGGGCCTGGGGCCCTGGGAACTGGGGAGCCCTGGCCCCGGGGAATAAGCCGGAGCCTGGCCCCGTTTTAAAATGCCGGAGGGCCGGGGCCCCTTTTAAAAGGGCCGGGGCCCCGGCCCCTGGAAAAAATGCCCGGGGCCTGGCCCCCGGGGAAAATGCCGGGGGCCTGGCCCCCGGGAACATGCCGGGGGCCCCGGCCCTGGTAACATGCCGGAGCTTACCCCGGTAACCCTGGGCCCGGGGGCCTGGGCCCCTGGTTAAAAAATTTTCCGGAGCCTGGCCCCGGGAAAAAATGCCGGGGCCTGGCCCCGGTAAAATGCCGGAGCCTGGCCCTGGTAATATGCCGGGGCCCCGGCCCTGGTAACATGCCGGAGCCCGGCCCCTGGTTTAAAAAGGGCCCGGGAAACCTTGGGGCCCGGGAACATGTCGGACCTGGCCCCGGGAACAGGGCCCGGGGCCTGGCCCCCGGTAACATGCCGGACCTGGGCCCCCAAAAATCGGAAAACCTTTCCCCGGGAAAAATGCCGGAGCCTGGCCCTGGAACATGCCGGGGGCCTGGCCCCCGGAACATGTTCCCGGGGGCCTGGCCCTGGTAACCCTGCCGGAGCCGGGCCCCGGTTAAAAAATGCCGGGGCCGGGCCCCCCGGTAACCTGCCACCTGGCCCTGGTTTAAAATCCGGACCCGGCCCCGAAAATTCCCCGGGGCCTGGCCCTGTTTTAAAAAGGGCCCCCCGGGCCCGGCCCTGGTTTAAAAATCCGGAGCCCCGGCCCCTGGGTAACATGCCGGAGCCTGGCCCTGGTAACAGCCGGAGCCTTTTTCCCCGGGAACAAAAGCCGGAGCCTGGGCCCGGGGAACATTCCCCGGGGCCTAGCCCTGGGGAACATGTCCGGGGCCCCGGCCCTGGTAATATGGGCCCGGGGCCCCGGCCCTGGTAACATGGGCCGGGGCCGGGCCCCGGAACAAATGGGGCCCGGGGCCTGGCCCTGGGGAACATGCCGGAGCCTGGCCCCCGGGGAAAAAATGCCGGACCTGGCCCCCGGAAAAATGCCGGGGCCCCCGGCCCTGGGAAAAAATGCCGGAGGGCCTGGGCCCCGGGTTAAAATGCCGGAAACCTAGCCCCCGGAACAAAGTCGGAAGGGCCCGGCCCTGGTAAATGCCCGGGGCCTGGGCCCCGGTAACCCTCCGGAGCCGGGGCCCGGGGAACAAAGCCGGGGGGCCTGGCCCGGGGAACATGTTTGGAGCCTTTTCCCCCGGGAACATTTTCCCGGGGCCCGGCCCTGGGAAAAATGTCGGAGCCTGGGGCCCCGGGGAAACATGCCCGGGGCCTGGCCCCGGTAATATTTTTGGAAACCTGGCCATTTGGGAACCCAAAGCCGGACCCGGCCCTGGTTAAAAAATGGGCCCGGGGCCCCGGGCCCCCGGTAAAACAAGCCGGAGCCAGGCCCTGGTTTAAAATGCCGGAGCCCGGCCCTGGTTTGCATGCCGGAAACCTTGGCCCCCCGGAACCTTTCCCCGGGGCCTGGGCCCCCGGTAACCCTGGCCGGAGCCGGCCCTGGGGAACAGGCCCCGGGGCCTGGCCCTGGGAACAATTTCCGGAAGGCCCCGGGGCCCGGGAAATATTTCCGGGGGCCCCGGTTTTCCCGGTTTAACCCTGCCGGACCTGGCCCCCCGGGAACATGCCGGAGCCCCGGGGCCCGGGAACAAGCCCGGGGCCTGGCCCTGGAAAAATGGGCCCGGGGCCTGGGCCCCGGTAAAAATTCGGGAGCCTGGCCCTGGTAACATGCCCGGGGCCCGGCCCTGGTAACGTGCCCCCGGGGCCCTTTGGGCCCCGGAACATGTTTGGGGCCTAGCCCTGGTAAAAATGCCGGGGCCTGGCCCCCGGCAACAGTCGGAGCCCGGGCCCCGGTAACTTTCCGGGGGGGCCTGGGCCCCGGGTTTTAAATTCCGGAGCCCCGGCCCTGGGAAACATTTCCCGGGGACTGGCCCTGGTAACATTTTAAAAAAGGAGTCTGGCCCCCGGGAACATGCCCCGGGGCCCCGGGGCCCCGGGGAACAAAACCGGAGCCTTTCCCCCGGTTTAAAATGCCCCGGGGCCCGGCCCTGGTAATACCGGAGCCTGGCCCTGGTTTAAAATCCGGGGCCTGGCCCCGGAACCCTGCTGGAGACCCCGGCCCTGGTAACATGTCGGAGCCCGGCCCCCGGTAACATGTCCCGGGGCCCCGGCCCGGTAACATGCCGGAGCCTGGCCCTGGAAAAATGCCCCCGGGCCCGGCCCTGGAAAAAACCGGAAGCCTAGCCCTGGGGAAACAATGCCGGAGGCCCGGCCCTGGGAACAAAGGGCGAAGGGCCCGGCCCCCGGTAACCCTGTCGGGGGCCTGGGGCCCCGGGTTTAAAAATGCAGGAAACCTGGCCCTGGTTTAAAATGCCGGGGGGGGGGGGGGGGGGGGGGGGGGGGGGGGGGGGGGGCTGGCCCCTGGTAACAAAAACCCATTGGGGCCCTTTTTGAATTCCCCGCCGGAGGGGCCCCCGGGCCCCCCGGGGAAAAAAAATTTTTCGGAAAGGCCCCCTGGCCCCCGGTAAAAAATCCGGGGCCTGGCCCGGTTAAAATGCCGGAGCCTGGCCCCCGGTTTAAAATTCCCCGGGGCCTGGCCCTGGGAAAATGCCCCCGGGGCCCCGGCCCGGTTAAAAAATGCCGGAAAAACCTTGGGCCCGGTAACATGGGCGGACCTGCCCCGGTAGCATTTCCGGAAACCCCGGGGCCCCGGTAACATTCCGGGGCCGGCCCCTGGTAAACATGCCGGGCCCCGGCCCTGGTAAAAAATCCGGACCTGGGGCCCGGTAAAAACCCCGGAAACCCCCGGGGCCCCGGAATATGCCGGAACCTGGTTTCCCGGGAACCCTGCCGGAGCCTGGGCCCCGGAACTGCCGACCTGGCCCTGGTAAAAATGCCGGGGCCCCGGCCCCGGTAACAAACCGGGGCCCCGGCCCTGGTAAAAATGTTTGGAGCCGGCCCTGGTAAAAAATGGCCCAAACCTGGGCCCTGGTAACATGCCGGAGCCTGGCCCCTGGTAATATTCGGGAAACCCCGGCCCTGTTAACATGCCGGGGGGCCGGCCCCCGGTAATATGCCGGGGGCCCGGGCCCCGGTAACATGGGGGGGAGCCCGGGCCCGGTAAAAAAAACCGGGGCCTGGCCCCCCTAAAAATGCCGGAGCCCCGGCCCCCGGTAACATGCCGGGGCCCCGGCCCTTTTAACCCTGGGCCCCCCCTGGGCCCCTGGGAACATGCCGGAGGGCCCGGGCCCCGGTAACCCTGCCGGGGCCCCGGCCCTGGGAAAATGCCGGAGCCGGCCCCCGGTAAAAATCCGGGGCCCCCCTGGAACATGCCCCGGGGCCCGGGCCCCCGGTTTAAAAAAAAGCCGGGCCTGGCCCTGGGGAACAAAGCCGGAGCCTGGGCCCCCGGAAAAATGCAGGGCCGGCCCTGGTAAAAAAATGTCCCCGGGCCCCCGGCCCGGTAAAAAAGTCGGAACCTGGGCCCCGGTAACATGCCGGAGCCTGGCCCCCGTTTAACCCTGCCCCGGGGCCTGGCCACTGGGAACATGGGCCCAAGCCTGGCCCTGGTAACCCTGGGCCCCAGCCTGGCCCCCCGGTAACAAAGGCCCGGGGCCTGGCCCCTTTGGGAAAAAGTCGGAGCCTGGCCCTGGGGAAAAATCCGGAGCCTGGCCCCCGGTAAAAAAGCCGGAGCCTGGCCCTGGTAACCCTTCCGGAGCCCCGGCCCTGGGAACATGCCGGAGCCCCGGGCCCCCGGTAACATTTCCCGGGGCTTGGCCCCCGGTAACAATGTCCCGGAAACCTGGCCCTGGGAAAAATGCCGGAGCCTGGCCCCCGGGAACATGTCGGAGCCCCGGCCCTAGTAAAAATACCCCGGGGCCTGCCCTGGTAACAATTCGGAAAATGGCCCTGGGAACATGTCGGAGCCTGGCCCCGGTAACATGTCCCGGGGGCCCGGCCCTGGTAACAAAATCGAGCCTTTCCCCCGGAACATGTCGAAAGCCCCGCTTTTGGGAACAAGGGGCGGAAACCTGGCCCTGGTAACATGTCCCCGGGGCCCGGCCCCCCGGGGAAAATGCCGGACCGGCCCTGGTAACCCCTGGGCCGGGGCCTGGCCCTGGGGGAACTTCCCCGGGTCCTGGCCCTGGTAACATGTCGGAAACCCCGGCCCCCCCGGTAAAAATGTCGGACCTGGGGGCCCGGGAAAAATGTCCCGGGGCCTGGCCCTGGGAAAAAATGGGCCCGGGGCCCGGCCCTGGTAAAAAATGTTTGGAAAAAAAACCTGGCCCCCGGTAACATGTCCGGGGGCCTTGCCCTGGTAAACATGTTTGGAAACCTGGGCCCCGGTAAAAAAGCCGGGGGCCGGGCCCCGGGAACATGCCCCGGGGCCTGGCCCTGGTAACATGCCGGAGCCTGGGGGGTGGTAACATTTTTGGAGCCTGGGCCCCCGGGAACATGCCGGAAACCAGGCCCCCGGTAATTGCCGGAAAAACCTGGCCATGGGAAACATGCCGGAAACCTTGGCCCCCGGTTTAAAATGCCGGGGCCTGGCCCTGGAACATTTCCGGAGGGCCGGCCCCGGTAAAAAAAACCGGAGCCCGGGCCCCCTTTGGGAGCATGCCGGAAACCTGGGCCCCCGGTAAAACCCTGCCCCAAACCCCGGCCCTGGTAACATGCCCCCCGGGGCCTGGCCCCCGGAACAAACCGGAAAACCTTTGGGCCCCGGGAAAAGCCGGAGCCTGGCCCCTTTGGGGAAAAAAATGCCGGACCTGGGGCCCTTTTAACATGCCCGGGGGCCTTGGCCCCGGTAAACCAAGCCGGAGCCCCGGCCCCCGGGAAAATGCCGGAAACCTGGCCCTGGTAAAAAACGCCGGAGCCTGGCCCTGGGAAAATGTCCGGGGCCTGGCCCTGGGAAAATGCCGGAAACCTGGCCCTGGGAACATGCCGGAGGCCTGGGCCCCCCGGGAACACTTTGGGGGCCCCGGGCCCCCCGGTGACATCCGGGCCCCGGGGCCCCGGGAACATGTTCCCCCGCCCCCGGGCCCCGGTAACATCCCACCTGGCCCCGGTAATATTCCCGGGGGCCTGGCCCCTGGGAACAGCCGGACCTGGCCCCCCGGGAACATGCCCCGGGGCCGGGGCCCCGGTAGCAAACCCGGAGCCTGGGCCCCGGAAAACCGGGGCCTTGGGCCCCGGTAAAACCGGAGCCTGGCCCCCGGTAAAATGCCCCGGGGCCGGGGCCCCGGAACATGCCCGGAGCCTGGCCCTGGTAATATGCCGGAACCTGGTTTTCCGGGGAAAAATTCCGGGGGCCTGGGCCCCCGGTAAAAAAAGCCCCGGGGCCGGGGCCCCGGTAACAGGGCCGGGGCCCCGGCCCTGGTAAATGCCGGAAACCTGGCCCTGGTAACATGTCGGGGCCTGGGGCCCCCGGTAAAAATTCCGGGAAACCGGCCCCCGGGGGAAAATGCCGGAACCTGGCCCTGGGAAATGTCCCGGGGAAAACCCCGGGGCCCCGGAAAAGCCGGAGCCTGGCCCTGGTAACATTCGGAGCCTGGCCCGGGTAACATGCCGAGCCCCTTGGGAATATGCCCCAAAACTTGGCCCCCGGTAACAATTTCCGGGGCCTGGGGCCCGGGAACATACCCGGGGCCTGGCCCCCGGGAACAAGCCGGAGGGCCCGGCCCTGGTAACCCTGCCGGACCTGGCCCCGGTAACATGCCGGAGCCTTTGGCCCCCGGTAACATGCCGGGGCCTGGCCCTGGGAAAAATGCCGGAAACCCCGGCCCCTGGAAAATGCCCGGGGCCTGGCCCTGGGAACCTGCCGGAGCCTGGCCCTGGTAACCCTGCCGGAGCCTGGCCCCCGGTAACATGGGCGGAGCCTGGGCCCCGGGAAAAATGTCGGAGCCTGGGCCCCGGAAACATCCGGACCTGGCCCTGGGGAACATGCCGGAGCCTGGCCCTGGTAAAAAAGGCCGGAGCCTGGCCCCGGAAAAAAGGCCGGAGCCTGGGCCCCCGGTAAAAAAGCCCCGGGGGCCTGGCCCGGTAACATTTCGGAGCCTGGCCCCCCGGGGAAAAAATGCCGGGGCCTGGCCCCGGTAAAAGCCCCGGGGCCTGGCCCTGGGAAAAATGTCCCGGAGCCCCGGCCCCGGAGCCCCTGCCGGAAAACCTGGGCCCCGGTAACAAGGGCCGGGGAAAACCTGGCCCTTTTTAACATCCGGAGCCCGGGCCCGTAAAAAATGGGCCGGGGCCTGGGGCCCCGGTAAAAATTTCCCGGAAGGGCCGGGGCCCGGTAATTTTTGCCGGAACCTCCCCTTTGGGGGAAAAAATTTTCCGGAGCCTGGCCCCCGGAAAAATGCCCCGGGCCCCGGCCCCCGGGAACATGGGCCGGGGGCCCCGGCCCCCCGGTAAAAATGCCGGAGCCTGGGCCCCGGTAACATGCCGGAGGGCCGGCCCCCGGTAACATTCCCCGGAAACCTGGCCCCGGGAAATGCCCGGAAAACCGGTCCTGGAACCCTGCCCGGGGCCTGGCCCCGGGAACATGGGCCGGGGCCCCCGGCCCTGGTAAAAATGCCGGAGGCCCCCGGCCCTGGTTTTTAAAAATGCCGGAGCCCGGGCCCCGGTAACAGTCGGAGCCCCGGCCCCCGGGAAAAAGCCGGGGCCTGGCCCCCGGTAACATGCCGGAGCCCTTGGCCCCCCCGGGAACCCTGTCGGAGCCCGGCCCCTGGTAACCCTGCCGGGGCCTGGCCCTGGAACAAGTCGGGGCCTGGGCCCCGTTAATTATGCCGGGGCCTGGCCCCGGTAATTAAAGCCCCGGGGCCTGGCCCGGGGAACATGCCCCCAGCCTGGCCCTGGTTAAAAAAGCCGGGAGCCTGGCCTTGGGAAAATGCCCAGCCTGGCCCTGGTAACATGGGCCCGGGGCCCTGTCCCTGGTAACAAAGCCCCGGCCCCGGCCCTGGTTTAAAAAAAAAAAAATGCAGGGGGCCTGCCCCTGGTAACATGTCCCAAACCTGGGGCCCCGGTAAAATGTCGGAGCCTGGCCCCCCGGGAACTTTCCCCGGGGGCCTGGCCCGGTTAAAATGCCGGACCCCGGCCCCTGGTAACATCCGGAGCCCCGGGCCCCGGGGAACATGCCGCAGGCCTGGCCCGGTAACATGCCGGAGCCTTGGGGGCCTTTGGTAAAAATTCGGGGCTGGCCCTGGTAACATGCCGGAGGGCCCGGCCCTGGAACAGCCCCCGGGGGCCTGGGCCCCGGTTTAAAAATTCCGGAAAACCGGGGCCCGGGGAAAATGCCGGAGCCTGGCCCTGGGAAAAATGTCGGACTTGGCCCCGGTAACATTCGGAGCCTGGGCCCTGGGAAACATGCCGGGGCCTGGGCCCCGGGTTTAAAATGTCCCAGCCTGGCCCCAGTAACTTTAACCGGGGCCTGGGCCCGGTAACAGTCCGGGGCATGGCCCGGGAACATGTCGGGGCCTGGCCCCTGGGGAAAAATGTCGGAGCCCGGCCCTGGGAAAATGCCCGGGGCCCCGGCCCCCGGTAACATCCGGAGCCTGGCCCCTTTGGGAAAAATCGGGGCCTGGCCCCCCGGGAACATGTCCCATGGGCCCGAAACCGGAAAAATGTCGGGGCCTGGCCCTGGTAAAATTTTGGAGCCCGGCCCCCGGTAACATTCCGGAGCCCCCGGCCCTGGTTTAACCCTGCCGGGGGCCTTTGGCCCCCGGTAACATTTTCCGGAGGGCCCGGGCCCCGGTAAAAATGTCGGAGCCCTGGCCCTGGGGAAAAAGTCCCGGGGCCCGGCCCTGGTACAAAGTCGGAGCCTGGCCCCCGGTAACCTGTTTGGGGGGCCCCGGCCCTGGGGAAAATGTTCCCAGCCTGGCCCCCGGGAAAAAGGGGCGGACCTTGCCCTGGTAAAAATGTCGGAGCCTTTTGGCCCCGGGGAAAATGTTTGGTCCTGGCCCTGGTAACATCCGGACCTGGCCCCGGGAACATGCCGGAGCCTGGCCCTGGAACATTCCCAAACCTGGCCCTGGTAACATGTCGGGGCTTGGGGCCCGGTAACTGTCGGAGCCCCGGCCCTGGGGAAAATCCGGACCTGGTTTTTTTGGGAACATGTCGGAGCCGGCCCCCCGGTAAAAAGGGCGGGGGCCTGGGGCCCCGGTAAACATGTTTGGAGCCTGGCCCCCGGGAACATTTTTCGGAGCCTTTGGCCTGGGAACATTGCGGAGCCGGCCCTGGTAACATGCCGGGGGCCTTTGGGCCCCGGGAACATGGCCCCGGGGCCTGGCCCCGGAAAAATGTCGGGGGGCCGGGCCTGTTTTAAAAAAGTCCGGGAAACTTGGCCCTGGAACAAAGTCGGAGGGCCCGGCCCTTTTAACTGTCGGGGCCCCGGTTTCCCGGGAACATGTCGGGGCCCGGCCCTGGGAACCCAAAGTCCCGGAAGGGCCCGGCCCTGGTTTAAAATGACCGGGGCCTGGCCCTATTTAAAATTTTCGGAGCCTGGTTCTGGGGGCATGGGGCGGAAACCCGGCCCCGGTAACCCTGTCCCGGAAACCCGGCCCTGGTAACATGTCGGAGGGCCCCCCCCCTGGTAACATGTCAAAGCCTGGGGGCCCCGGTTTAAAATGTCCCGAGCCCCGGGGCCCCGGTAACGTCCAAGAGTCCCCCTTAATTTTTTTGGATGCAAACCCCCAAAAAAATTGACTTTATCCGAATTACCGAATGAAAAAACAAGGCTGCAGATCATAAAAAAACAAAAAAGAAAGGAAAAAACCTGCAACAGGCCCACCCGGACCCATGCGAAGCAGGTCCATGTCCCCCTCCCCCGGATTAGCCCAATGACCCACATAGTCAGGTCACTTTCACTTTAATCAGTTCCAACTCACACCCACCCACATCCACTCATGTATTTATCTAACCTATTTTTAAAACTACACAACGTTTTAGCCTCTATAACTGTACTTGGGAGTTTGCTCCACTCATCCACAACTATTACCAAACCAGTGCTTTCCTATATCCTTCCTGAATCTGAATTTTTCCAGCTTGAAACCATTGCTACGAGTCCTGTCTTGATTTATTTTGAGGTCAGTTCCAGCTTTTATGATCCATCTGGAGGAGTGTTCACCTGTGCTGAAGAAAGTGATGTTTGTGTGCAGGGGTCTGAATAAGTTTACCTGAGCATATTAATCCTAGTGAGAACATTTCTTCCAGTGACACGATCTCTGACGCTTGGAATATCAAGTTCTTTCCGCGTGTATAGAATTTTGGGGATATGGAGATATCCCTTATAAAGAAATTAGATCAAATAGAAATGACCCAAAATGGATGAATAATAGGCTGAAATATCTACTAGGGTATAAGAAAGGAATTTAAAGGCGTATCAAAAGAGGTGAGGGTCATCTTATGAATCAGTATATTGACATTAAGAGGGACATTAAAAAGGGGATAAGAAAAGCTAAAAGGGACTATGAAATTAAAGTTACTAGGGATTCTAAAACTAACCCAAAAAGTTTTTTCTAGATATATAGAACAAAAGTCAGAGATAAGATAGGTCCCCTTAAAAATAACTATGGGCATCTTACTGACAAAGAGAATGAAATGTGCTCGATTTTAAATAATTATTTTCTCTCGGTTTTTACACAGGAAGACACTAATAATATTCCAGTAATTAATTTTTATAGTGGGCCAGAAGAAGATAAATTATGTAACATCACAGTCACTAGTGAAATGGTTGTGAAGCAGATAGACCGACTGAAGCAAAATAAGTCATCGGGTCCTGATGAGGTTTTTTCAAGGGTTCTTAAGGAATGCAAAATGGAAGTCTGTGAACCATTAACTAATATTTTTAATTTATCTCTTCAAACAGGTGTAGTGTCTGATATGTGGAAGATGGCTAATGTAATTCCTATTTTTAAAACAGGGGACAAGTCGTTACCGTCAAATTACCGCCCAATAAGCCTGACCTCAATTGTAGGCAAATTACTAGAGTCAATTATAGCTGAGATTATAAGAAGCCATCTCGATAAGCATAACTTGATTAATGATACTCAGCATGGATTCACAAGAGGCCGGTCTTGTCTAACTAATTTATTAACTTTCTTCAGTAAAGCTTTTGAGGCTGTTGACCACGATAAAGAATTTGATATTATTTACTTAGATTTTAGTAAGGCATTTGATAGAGTTCTGCACCAAAGACTGTTGAAGAAAGTAGCAGCTCATGGCATTGGGGGAAGGGTGCTCTCGTGGATCGAATCATGGCTCACAGACAGGAAGCAGAGAGTGTCCATAAATGGGGTTAAATCCGAGTGGGGAGTCAGTAACAAGTGGCGTTCCACAGGGATCAGTCTTGGGCCCGTTGTTGTTTATAATATATATCAATGATCTTGATGAAGGAATTACTAGCGATATGAGCAAATTCGCCGATGACACGAAGATAGGTAGGATAATTGATTTAAACGTAGATGTTAGGGAACTTCAGGAGGATTTAGATAAACTCTATTCTTGGTCAGAAAAGTGGCAGATGCAGTTCAATGTAGATAAATGCAAGGTTCTGAAGCTCGGGAGTGTCCATAACCCTAGCACTTATAAGTTAAATAATGTAGAACTTAGCCATACAGATTGCGAAAAGGACTTGGGGGTTATGGTGAGCAGCAACCTTAAACCAAGACAGCAATGCCTAAGCGTACGTAATAAGGCAAATAGATTACCGGGATTTATATCAAGAAGTGTAAGCAACAGAAGTCCAGAGGTCATACTGCAGCTTTATACATCATTAGTAAGGCCTCACCTAGATTATGCAGCTCAATTCTGGTCTCCATATTACAGAATGGACATAAATTCCCGTACCTTCCACCCGAGACGGGTCATCGCAAGATTGAGACCCGTACCAGGACTATGGTCTTGGCGAACATTATACATACATACATACACCCCAGGTAGATCTGTTTGTGACTTGAAAAAACCACTGTGTGGGAGAAACGTTGTCAATAAAGGATCACATTAAACTGCATATGTGTTTATGTTCCACATTCACCATTGTTCATTCAAAAGACTTTTTTTTTTATGTCAGTCAGAGTGGCGAAGGATCTCAGATGAAAACTGAAAAACAAACACTGATAATCCACAGATAAATTAGTAAATCTTCATCACTCTCAGAGAGTTGACTGCTATAAGACGGACGATAAAACCACGCACGATAAACTACGTACATAGTTTTAAGAGTAGGTATGATAGGTTAAGAGGTGATAAACTAGACACATGTGCAACTCCTGGGTATCTTTATTGAGGAAACGTTTCGCCACACAGTGGCTTCATCAGTCCATACAAAGGAGAATCTTGAAGAACAGGAGGAGAATGAGGTAATTAGTCCTTTGAGTTGATGTGGTCAGTCCATCAATCTTGAATAGAATACGACATACGTGCGGAGAAGCAGCTTATAAACCGTTGGCAGGAGAGGTGCAGCAGTCATAGGTGGTGTCACATTTGTTCAATGTGGAAGTAGGTCGTGCCCAAGAATTAGGCAAGCGAAGAATTCCCAAGTATTAAGATCCCAAGAAATTGCAGTGTCTGACAGGTTTGTAGATGAATGGTTCAGAGAACCGACATGTTGATAAACTAAGACACATGTGCAACTCCTGGGTATCTTTATTGAGGAAACGTTTAGCCAATAAAGATACCCAGGAGTTGCACATGTGTCTAGTTTATCAACATGTCGGTTCTCTGAACCATTCATCTACAAAGGTTATGAGGTGTTGACTAAGAGCTCAGATTCGACTCCCGTAAATACAGTTGTGAGTACAGAAGAAAACCATAAGTTATACTTAGTAATTACATTTAAATAGGCACATAAATAGCCATAAGTAATATTTATATAGGTGACACGCTATCAGTAGCCATCAATATAGATGATAAGGTATCAGTAGCCATCAATATAAATGATAAGCTATCAGTAGCCATCATTATAGACATGTAAAAAGCCATAAATAACATTAAGATGGTTGAAGCCATTATGAAGACTTAACCAGAGCAGACAGTGATGGAAGGGCTGGCTGCAACCTGCATGTTCCTGTCAGTAATTACTGCCAGGTGCTGGAGCCTCGCTCCTTAGTACTCCTCTTAAGGGGTCTTACTGTCCTGCAGCCCCACTCAGGGGCTAGGGGTCTTAGCCCCTGGGTGGGCTGCAGGTCTCCTACTGAGCCTCGTCTAAGGGGCTGATTACTATTACTTGGGCCTAATGAGTGATCTGTCAGACTCTCTCACTCTTCTCTTCCCCCCTCCTTGCTACTCTATCTCTCACACACACCCCTCCTTCTCTATTCCCCCTCCCATTTGCCTCCTCTTTCTCTCCTCTTCCCTCCCACTCATTTCCCCCTCAACATCTCTCCTTTTCTCCCTTCTCACCTTTCCCACTAACATCTCTCCCCTCATACTCGTCATTGCTCCACTTAGTTTATCCTTCACTTCTCCCTCTCCTTTCTCTCTCATTTTTTCCCCTTCCTCCTTGTCCCTACTTCTCTCCTTCCGCTCTTCTCCTATCTCTCCTATTCCTCCTCTTTCCTGCATGCCTCCCTCTCCCTCCCTCCCTCCCTCCCTCTCCCTTCTCCCTCCTCGTTAATCACTGTCGTTCCATCACTAGTTTCCTGCCCAGGTTTAAAGAATTGATGCGCCATCATTACCTATTTGTGAGGCGCAAATATTGTTCCTTCTTTTAATTAACTGAGATAATGGAGTAGTGTATAGTGATTAATTGTTTGTGTGAGTCTGTGTGTCTAACGTGTTGTATGTGTGTTTTGTGTCCCATGTGTCTATGTGTCTTGTATGTGTGTTTTGTGTCCCATGTGTCTATGTGTCTTGTATGTGTGTTTTGTGTCCCATGTGTCTATGTGTCTTGTATGTGTGTTTTGTGTCCCATGTGTCTATGTGTCTTGTACGTGTGTTTTGTGTCCCATGTGTCTTGCCTTGTATCTCATACTTAATGTTGTTTCTGTGTAATTTGTATTGTGTAGGTCTGTGTATTTTGTGTTGTATGTGTCCATGTATGCAGAGCCTTATCACCGGAGTTAAAATTAAAAGAAGGGAAACACCTGAGGACTGTCGTGTGTTTCCCCTCACATCTTGGGAGAGAGTGAGTACTTACGAGGGAAAGATAACACCTGAGAAATTCCCAGCCAAGGTAGAGTTAAGATAACATTAAATCATTCATCAGACTCAATTGTATATTTTATATTCTTTCTGGTTTGTTGGAAGTCATCAATGTAAGGTCATTAGTGCCAGGTCATCAATGTCAGGTCATTAATGGGCTCATGTCTTCCTTATCTCCGTTATAGATGTGGTTGTGTCAGTGATAATTTTATATTGTGCATCTAGGCGGCGCCTTAAAGTTTTGACGTCAAATACTATTGGGTGAGTGGAATTATTTTTATTAAACAGTGATTATATCCATATCGTATGGCTTGTTGTAGTGTTTTAGAATCTCAGGTTCAAGTGTTGAAGGAGATTCTTTTTCTTCAGGAGGAAAATAGGAGGCTGAAGCTTCGCTTAGATGGGTTTGGGAGTGAGTGTGAGATGGTTGGAGCTGATAAAGAGGAAAAGGTTAGCAGCAGTGAGTTGGAGAATTGCAGCTGCTCTGAGTGGCAAGTGGTTCACAATTCAGGAAGAAGGAAGATAAGGAACGTTAATAGAGAAGGGGTGAAGGTAGGAAATCGATTCTCTGTTCTCCAGGACGAGTGTACTTCAGTTTTTAGTGGTTAAAGGTACTACTGACTCCCCTGTTAATCAAGGTAAGAATATTCTGATTGTGAGAGACTCTCAGGGAAGATATATGGACTATGCTTTTTGTAACAGAGATAGAAAGGTCAGACAGAGGGTGTGCCTCCCAGGAGCTGGTGTTGGTAACATAGTCAGCAGGTTGGATAATATTATGTCAGGTAAAGGGAACAAGCCCATTATCTTAGTGCTGGTGGAAATGACATCGGGAAGGGCAGAAGGCAGGAGCTGCTGGATAGGTACAGGTCAGCCATAGATGTAGTCAGGTCTAAGTGAGGGATCCCAATCATACGTAGCATCTTGCCTAGAAGGGAAGTGGACAGTGAATGGATGTCTAGGGCAATTGGTATAAATTGCTGGCTTGACAGGTACTGCAAGGAACTTGCAGTACCATTCATTGATAACTGGGACAAATTCTATGGTAAACGTGATATGTATGCAAGGGATGGGGCTCATCTCTCTGGGGCTGGAGTGGTTGCATTAGCCAATTCGATTGAGGGGGTCATTGATGACTTGTCTAGGACTTTAAACTGATAGTTTATAGAGGTATGGGTGTTTGTGGGAAAGAGTCAGGCTGCGGTACTAGGGTTGAAAACAGTAGATATTACCAGGATACCTCAGGGATATGTTTAAAAGATAATATTCAAAATAAAGTTGCTAGTAATGGCAAAGCAATTGTTCAACAAAGAGAGATAGTAGAGGGCAACGAGTGACTAGCTCTCTTAAGGAGCTAGATGAGCTAAGATATATGAGATAGATGAGCTAAGAATACTTGCAAGTGCAGGTAATATAGATATTATTACTATAATGGAGACCTGGTTCAACTTGAAAGATAGAGAAATGCCATCTGAATGCAGCATACAGGGTTAAAAACTATTCCACACTAATGGGGTCAACAGGGTCAAGAGGGAGCTGGACAGATACCCAAAGACGGTGCCGGATCAGCCGGGCTGTGGTTCGTACGTTGGATTACGTGCGGCCAACAGTAACAGCCTCGTTGATCAGGCCCTGATCCATCGGGAGGCCTGGTCGTGGACCGGGCCGCGGGGACGTTGATCCCCGGAATGCCCTCCAGGTAGCCAGGTAGGAAGGGTGGTGGAGTGGCGATGTATGTCAGAGATAATTTAAACTGTTGTATTAGACAAGATATAAGATTAGAAACATTGGACACAGAATCTTTTTGGCTACAGTTTCTCGAGGGTCGTGAAAAATTAATTTTGGGTGTGAGTTATAGGCCCCCAAACCATGATAGGGAGTACAGTAAGCTGCTATGGGACGAAATTCGTAAGGCATCTAGATATGAAGATGTTGTGATAATGGGAGATTTTATCTTTAGACAAATTGATTGGAACAATGTGACGGGAAATCTTGAGTCTAATGACTTTCTTGACAAGGTTCAGGATTGCTTGTTAAAACAGTTTGTGACAGAACCAACTAGAGGAAACAACCTGCTTGACTTGGTTCTCGCCAACAAAGAATCACAAGTTAATAATCTTGAGGTAATGATGAGCTTGGGGAAAGCAATCACAAATCACTTAGTTTCAATATATCATGGAATTACACAGATAACTGCAGTCAAGTCTGTCCCAGATTTCCACTTGGCCGACTTCATGGGAATGCGAAATTACATGGATGGGGTAAATTGGGATGACCTGACTATGAGTCAGGTAGGTGGTGTTGGTTGCCAATATAACGTATTTCAGAGCCTAGTTCTAGCTGCCCAGAAAACTTTGTTCTGAGTAGGGAAATTATATTTAACAAAAATGATCCCAAATGGATAAACAATAGATTAAAACATCTCATTGGTCAAAAAAGAGGCATGTATAGGCGTATCAAAAGAGGGGATAGGCAGTTAAGAAATCAATATATTCAATTAAAGAGAGATATAAAAAAAATAAGAAAAGCAAACAGAGATTATGAGGCTAAAGCCACAAGAGATTTGAAGATTAACCCAAAAGGGTTCTTTCAGGCATACAGAAGTAATATTAGGGACAAAAGTAACTCAGGTCAGATTACTGATAGTGATAAGGAAATGTGTGAATTTTTCAACACCTACTTCCTCTCAGTTTTTACTCAGGAAGATACTAACGAAATTCCAGAAATAATAAATTATGTAGAACAGGACGATAATATAACTATGCACGATTGTGGTAACTAGTGACATGGTCCTCAGACAAATAGAGAAATTAAAACCTAACAAATCCCCAGGTCCTGATGAACTGTTTGCAATGGTTTTCAAGGGATGTAAAGAGGAACTTAGCATACCCTTGGCTAATCTTTTCAATATATCACTACAAACTGGCATAGTGCCAGACAAGTGGAAAATGGCAAAAACAATACCTATTTACAAGGCAGGTAACATGTCCTTAGCTTCGAACAATAGACCAATAAGCCTTACCTCCATAGTGGGAAAATTTATGGAATCAATAATTGCCGAGGCAATTCGTAGCCATCTTGAAAGGCATAAATTGATTAATGAATCTCTGTACGGTTTTACAGAGAGGTGTTCCTAGCCTTATGAATTTACTAACTTTTTTTCACTAAGGTGTTTCCGGAGGTAGATCATGGTATTGAATATGATATTGTGTATATGGACTTCATTAAGGCTTTCAATTCAGTTCCACATCAGAGGCTATTGAGGAAACTTATGGCACACAGGAGGAGAAATGTTTTCCTTGGTAGAGGCATGGTTGACAAATAGGGACACGTCACAAGCGGTGTTCCGCAAGAGTCAGTGTTGGGTCCCTTGTGGTTTAGAGTTTGCATAATTGACATAGATGGAGGAATAAATAGCGACATAGGCAAATTTGCTGATGACACCAAAATAGGCCGTCCAATTCATTCTAATGAGGACATTAGAGCACTCCAGGATGATTTGAATAGACTGATGCAATGGTCGGAGAAGTGGCAGATGCAGTTTAATATAGACAAATGCAAAGTTCTAAATGTTAGACACGAAAATAACCATGCCACATGTAAACGAAATAATGTAGATCTTAATATTACTGATTGTGAAAAGGATTTAGGAGTTCTGATTAACAGTAATCTGAAACCAAGACAACAGTGCATAAGTGTTCGCAATAAAGCTAACTGAATCTTGGCTTCATATCATGAAGTATAAATAATAAAAGTCCTCAGGTTGTTCTTCAACTCTATATATCCTTGGTTAGGCCTCATTTAGACTATGCTGCTCAGTTCTGGTCACCGTATTACAGAATGGATATAAATGCTCTGGAAATCGTACAGAGGAGGATGACAAAGATGATCCCATGTATCAGGAAGGATATAGGAAAGCACTGGTTTGGTAATAGAGTTGTGGATGAGTGGAACAAACTCCCGATACCGTATAAAGTTAGACGTGTGTAGTTAAATATATGGTAGATATATCAGAGTGGTTAGATGGTAATACTGGACCACTATTTAAGTGCGACTAGGTCAGATAGCGTGCTAAACTTTCTTAGTGAATTGACAGGACCGACTAACGGTTAGGCGTTGGATTAAGCGAGTCACCGCCCTGAAGGACTGATCCCAGACCAAACCCTGTGTTTGGTGATATAAAGCTGTTGAGTGCCCGCCACCAGTCAAAGTATGCCCAACCCGTGATCAGGAACATTTTGAGAAATTTGTCGAGTTCCTCTAGAAGACAGTAGGTGTACGGTAATCACCCTACATGCATGGATGAGGGGGTGCTGTGAAAGTCTTGGTTTCCTAACTAGTAATGCAGTTTTGTCTCAGGTACACGTGAAATGATACCACTATGTATCGGGACTTTATTACACTTACCTCTCTATCCCACCCCCTTGCCTTACCCCTATCCTGTCATCCAAACCTTCTTACCTCTCTGTATCCTTACTTATCATATCAAGCTGTTAGTGCCCGCCACCCGCAGCCCAATGTATGCACCACAACCCCGTTGATCAGGAACTATTTTGAGAAATTTGTCGAGTTCCCTCTAGAAGACAGCTAGGAGCTTGTCGGTAATCACCCTCATGCATGATGAGAGGGTGTTGAAGAGTCTTGGTTTCCTAACACTTAATGAGTTTTGTCTCAGTGTACTACGTGCAACTGATACCACTTATTGTATCGGACTTATTACACTTACCTCTCTATCCACACCCTTCCTTACCCCTCTCTTCCTGTCTATCCAAACCTTCCTTACCTCTCTCTTATCCTAATCCTTCCTCCCCCCCATTCTTACCATCCCTCTTATGACCTGACAAAGAATAATGATAGAATATTCCTCAAAATAGCTGTCTTCTTATCAATTATATAAGGTGATTATTTTTTCGTTTGGTAGAAAGTGAGGATAAAGACAACACACAGAGAGAAAAATTAGATGGATTATTTTTTTTTCGTTCGATGGAGTTGACATTAGCCTTGTTTGCCCACGTGACCTGCCCTAACCAATCAACTTGGAGGTGCCTCGCCTCAGCCAATCACTGGTGGTGGAGCCTCGCCTCGGAGCCGCCACTCAGACGACAGCTGAAATACTGAGGAAATTTATAATGTATTTAGAATATATAATAACAACAACAAACAACAACAACAATAATAATAATAATAATAATAATAATAATAATAATAATAATAATAATAATAATAATAATAATAATAATAATAATGAATCTCGGTGGTGGCAACGATCTTGGAGAGGTATCCCTGTAATTATATAACCTCTGCCCACTATACGACGACGCACACGACTAATATGCAGATGGGTGAATTATAAATGCATTAATATGATAAAATATTAAAGGGACTCAGAGGAAACACTCACACGTTATTTATGGATATTACAACAACAGTTCCTTTAATCAAATTAAGACATACACAACCCAAATCTAATTCAAACTTTTCATTAAGAAACACAAGCGGTTTGAAGCTGATCGGAAGAAGTATTCTTTAGTTATTAAATAAAAGAATATCACGATATTTTTAACAAAATTGATAAATTGTGACTTACGGCAACAAGAGCAGTGAGCCACACTACTGATGAAAGTTTGAAGACGATCAGATACGTCATCCCTCAGTTATGTCGTAGATTAAAACAATAACAAATAATTTTACTGTTATACTACATCAAGAAATTTGCCTTCACGTCAGGATAGTACCCAGGTACTATCCTGACGTGCAGGATAGTACTATCCAGGTCAGTACCCAGGTACTATCCTGACGTGCAGGATAGTACTATCCAGGTCAGTACCCAGGTACTATCCTGACGTGCAGGATAGTACTATCCAGGTACCCAGGTACTATCCTGACGTGCAGGATAGTACTATCCAGGACAGTACCCAGGTACTATCCTGACGTGCAGGAT
>NC_069430.1:43658929-43693929 GCF_026875155.1 Cherax quadricarinatus
GGGCCCTTTTAAATCTTCCCTTGTTTTGTTGTTTTTTTGCCGTGTGTTGGTTATCATTTTTCACTAGTACATTTTCCGAGGTGGTTAGTTTTTGAGACTGCCAATTTCCCGACACAAAAAACTAATTTTTGTGAGCTTCCCGACATTTTAAAGTACCATTTGGGCCCCCCCAGCACTCTAATTTGATTCTGTAGGTTCTCCGCCCGTAAAAAAAGGGTGTAAGTGGGTTTTCACCTCATTAATGTGGGAAAAGAATTCCCTCCACTCATAAAACTTTGTACTCTGAGCTCATCGACATATCTGTAACATATCCGAGTCCATTTCTTGAGAAGTGGGGAATGCCCCACACCCTTTTTTGGCGGGAAAACCCTACTCCTTACCTGACTGACAACCCCCCCCCCCCCCGCTCACCCTTACTTGACTGACACCCCGCAACACCACCGGGCTGATCTTTTCCCCTTCCTCCTAAAGGGAACCTAAAAGATATTTTTCAGGATGGGCCCCCCTCGGCTAAAGGGTTTTTATCAGACGGTTTAGCGGGGCTGCACATATTTTAGCGTACCACAACCTGGCAGTCAAAAATGACTTTAGAAATTATCACCCCCTTCGAGGGGGGGGGGCTTGAAAAAAGTCGGGGGACATCTTACGGGTATCTGTTTCTCTTAGTGTACTCATCTCGACGGTACTTGTACCGTCTGCAAAATCTGTTGTTTTTATTTGCATTGATTTCTGTGTGCAGATTGGGACCAGGATTTTCCAGATGTAGATTTGATCAGCCTTCTTGTAATTTAAGAAATACATATAAATGGATTTCAGTCGTTCCCAGTGATTTGTTGACAAAACGTTACGGCCCAGAGAAATGCTCCGGGCTTGAAGGGGGGTATTATAAAAACGCAGAATTTCAGTCGGGAGAGAACAAGTAACTTGAAGATATCGCATTCAAGACAAGGTCTTGCATGTTGGGGCCCACATTAGCAACTTTTTGTGACTTTGATTGAAAGATCATCTGACTCACAACCCCAAGCTGAAAGGGAACTTTTGTCTGTTGAAAATTTTGAGTTGCCCTGCTTTTGCAGTCTTCCTCTTTAAAACATATACTTTTTCTGAGGCTCAGTGGAAGGCTTGGTTTTACCCGCTTAAGATTCTTTTATTCTTGACAGATCCACTCACAGAATTCTGGTGTCACCACAAAAGATTTACGGTGCCATGATGAAATGTTCTTGTCTGTTCGGATACAAGAATGGAAAAAAAGGGGTTTTTTTTCACTGTGGAGCCTCAAACTACTATTTCCTATCAGGGTTTATTTTCAAGCTTAATACCCATTTCCCTTTTATTTTCTTTTGTGACACATGGTCGACTTGTGAGAGAAAGGGGTTTTTAAAACGGGGGAGTTAGAGTAAAGCGATGTTTTACTTGCTATCTTTGGGGGGATAATCACAGTGTTCCACATCAGGGCAGGGGTATCATACACGTGTTCCATATCATGGCAGGGGGTATCATCAGCAGGGTTTCCATCACATGGAGGGTTCTCGCACGTGTTCCATCATCATGGCACGGGTATCCAGCACGTGTTCCATCATCAGTCAGGTATATCAGCACGTGTTCCTCTCATGGCAGGGATCATCGCACGTGTTCCATCATCATGGAGGGGTACATCAGCACGGTTCCTTCATCACGGCACGGGTATCATAGCAGTTTTCCATATCAGGGCAGGGATCACACGGTTCCATCATCAGGACGGGTATATCAAGCACGTGTTCCATATCATGGAGGGGTATCTCAGCAGGTTTTTCCATCATCTGGCCGGGTATCATCACACGTTTCTCATAGGAGGTTTTCATCACACGTGTTCCATCATCGGGCACGGGTATATCAGCACGTTTTCCTCATCACGGCACGGGATCTCAGCAGTGTTCCCATCATCATGGCAGGGGTTCATCACCGTGTTCCACATCACGGCCGGGTATCATCAGCACGTTTTCCCATCATACGGCACGGTTCATCAGCACGTGTTCCATCATCATGGCAGGGGTATCATCAGCACGTTTTCCATATCCGGCACGGGTATCATCAGCACGTTTCCATCATCATGGCACGGGTATCACACACGTGTTCCATCATCAGGGCACGGGTATCTCAGCACTGTTCCATCATCTGGACGGGTATCATACACGCCCCCATCACAGGGCACGGGTATCATCACCCGTGTTCCATAAATGGGGTTCATCAGCACGTGTTCCATCACAGGGACGGGTTCACAGCACGTGTTCCATTCGGGTCGGGTATCATCAGCACGGTTCCTTCATCATGGCAGGGGTACTCAGCATTTTTCCATATCAAGTCCCTTAAATCCCGGATCGGGGTTTCAACCTAAATTTTTCCGAATTAGAAAAAGTTTTTAGGATTTTTCTAATTTCATTTTGTTTTTTTTTTCCCGTACGTGTGTTGCCCGGACTCTGACGATGAGTAGTTTGGCTGTGTTCTGCACTTCCCTACCCGAGTTCCCCTCCCTGCTTCACTGAGTAATTCCTTTTTAAACTGTTAATTATCAGTCGACGCGACCGCACTCCCCTACCTCCCCTGTCTAACCCTTTCCCCTCTCCGCACCCCTCACCAGGTTTCACCCCTTCCCCTCCCCCTCCCACCCACCCTCACCCCTCCACCCCCCCTCCCCTGCCCATCCCCACTTCTGGCATGGTTGTACCCCCATGAAAACCATTTAAAAATACAAAACCCCAAGTCTTCCCCTCCCCAACACATCTCTCCACTACCCAGTCCTGTCTCCCCCCACTCTCCAGTCACTTTCCACTCACCATCACTGTTCTCCATCATCCGCCCACTGTCTCTTCCCCACCTGGCACTATTCTCTCCCACTCCCTCGTGTCCCCCCCTCCTCCCCCCCCCCCATATGCATGTGAGGGGGGTTGGGCCCCCGCGCAACCTGTTGCCCTCACTAACCTATTTTTAAAGAGCTTGATTTATAGCCAAGTTTTAATTTTTAAATATATATATTAAATAATATATAATATATATTTATATTTAATTATAATTATAAAATTATATATAAAAATATATATTATATTATTAAAAATTTATAATTATATATAATAATATATATATATATATATATATTAACGGGGCATTTTATATATTATTTATATCACGTCATTTGTATTCCTCCGATAAAATACCTACAATAAATACCTGCAGACTTGCGTGTTTACCTTGGATGGTTGCGAAGGTCAGCCCCTTTGCTCTCAGTGTTTGACGAGATTGTTAGTGCTTACGGCGGGCATTCCCATTTAGCCAACAGAGCATGACCCTAAATCGCAATGACACATTAAAAAAAATAACAGGTACGGTTACCCTGGCCAGAGTTTTACGACTCACTTGCCGCGATTTTAACCCCCACACTACCGTGGTTCCACAGAGCATGGAGGTGGGTAGGGGTTGGCGGGAACTTGATTTCTCCTGTAACGACCGCCAGGGGGGGAAAAAATTCCCTATGTTTGAAGGGGTGTTAAAGAGTTTTGGTCGCTCTATTTTGCTCTCAGGGGTTTTTCAAAACACACTTTCTTAGACTGTTTGTTGAGCCTCTTTTTTACGAAAGGGATAATTTATGTGGCATATGCAAAATCTTTTTTTGTACATAAACGTTTCGCTCATTTGAGATTTTCCACTTTTAACGTTGTTTCATTACTGTTTTTTGTTGTTGATATATTTTTGTTCTGACGTACTATACTGTTGTTTCCACACTACTACTGTTTTTTTTCTCATACTACTACTTTTTGTTCTTGTTGATATTACTACTGTTGTTGTTGTTGAGCTACTACTGTTGTTGTTTTATGCTACTACTGTTTTTTTGAGAGCTACTACTTGTTGTTTTCTGATACTACTACTGTTTGTTTTATGGTCTGGTACGTTGTGTTACTGCGATGCTACTACTGTTGTTTTTAAATCTGATACTACTACTTTTTGTTTCTCATACTATACGTTGTTTTATCTACTGTTGTTTTTGTTAAATTTTACTACGTTTTTGTTTTTTGATGCTACTACGTTGTTTTGTTGATGCACACTGTTTTTGTTGTTGATGCTACTATTTTTTGTTGTTTTTGAGCTTTTACGTTTTTTGTTATGCTATACTAAACTGTTTTGTCCTGCTGAAGCACTACTTTTGTTTTACTGCGTGCTACTACTGTTGTTGTCCCTTGATGCTACATGTTTTGTTGTTATGCTATACTGTTGTTGTTTTTTGAGCTACACTGTTGTTGTTACTGCTGATACACAACGTTGTTTTACTGTGATGCTATACTGTTGTTTTTTCTGCTGATACTACACTGTTGTTGTTGTTGATGTACTACTTTTGTTGTTGTTGATGCTACTACTGTTGTTGTTATGCTGATACTTTACTGTTGTTGTTACTTCAACTACACTGTTTTTTACTGCTGAGCTCTACTGTTGTTTTTACTGCTGATACTATACTGTTGTTGTTACGCTGAGCACTATTTTTGTTGTTACGCTGATACTATACTTTTTGTTGTTGTTGATGCACTACTTTTTTGTTGTTGTGTACACGTTTTGTTGTTGAGCTACTACTGTTGTTGTTACTGCTGATAAAATACTGTTTTTTTCCCCTTGAAAGCTACTTTTGTTGTTACTGCGATGCAACTACTGTTGTTGTTACTGGATGTACTACTTGTTGTTGTTGATGCTACTATTTTGTTGTTGTTGTCTACTACTGTGTTGTTATGTGATACTACTACTGTTGTTGTTATGCTGATGCTATTACTTTTGTTGTTGTTGAGCACTACTTTTGTTGTTGTTGATGCAACTACGTTGTTGTTACTTCTGATATACACTGTTTGTGTTCTGTGATGCTACTACTGGTTTGTTTTACTGCTATCTCTACTGTTGTTTTATGCTGATGCACTACGTTGTGTTCTGCTGATATACTATTTTGTTTTACTTGATACTACTCCTTTTGTTTTACTGCTGATCTACACTGTTGTTTTTTACTGCTGATACTACAACTTTTTGTTATGCTGATGCTACTACTGTTGTTGTTACGCTGATACTAACGTTTTTTGTTACTGCTGAACTATACTGTTTTGTTACTGCTGATACTCTACTTTTGTTGTTATGGCTGATATACTACTTTGTTGTTACTGCTGATCTACTTTTGTTGTTTTTACGCTGAACTACTATGTTGTTGTTATGCTAAACTACTACTTTTGTTGTTACGCTGATCTATACTTTTGTTTTTACTGCTGATACTACTACTTTTTGTTTTAGCTGATATACACTGTTTTTGTTACTGCTGTTTACTCAACTTTTTTGTTACTGCTGATACACTACTTTTTGTTGTTACTGCTGTCTACTACTGTTGTTGTTACTGCTGATACTACTACTGTTGTTGTTACTGCTGATACTACTACTGTTGTTGTTACTGCTGATACTACTACTGTTGTTGTTACTGCTGATACTACTACTGTTGTTGTTACTGCTGATGCTACTACTTTTTTGTTTTACGTGAACTATATGTTGTTTGTTACTGCTGATGCTACTACTGTTGTTGTTCTGTGATGCTACTACGTTGTTTTCGCGATGCTACTACTGGTTGTTACTGCTGAACACTACTGTTTTGTACTGCTGATCAATATGTTTTTTGTTGAGCACACTGTTGTTGTTACGCGATCTATACTGTTGTTGTTACTGCGAGGGCTACTACTGTTTTGTTGTTGATGCTACTACTGTTGTTGTTACTGCTGATGCTACTACTTTTTTTGTTACTTGTGCTATACTTTTGTTGTTGTGATGCTATACTTTGGTTACTGCTGGCATACTTTTTTTACTGTGAATACATGTTGTTGTTGTGAGCACACTGTTGTTGTTACGCTGATCTACTACTGTTTTTTGTTCTGCTGATGCTACACTGTTTTGTTGTTGATGCACTATTTTTGTTGTTACGCTGATACTACTGCTTTGTTATGTGATACAATACTGTTGTTTTACTGCGATGCACTACGTTGTTTTTACTGCTGTACTACTCTGTTTTTTGTTACTGCTGATCTACTACTTTGTTGTTATGTGATACTACTACTTTTTTTTGACTGCTGATACTACTACTTTTGTTGTTATCTGAACTACATGTTGTTGTTATGCTGTACTACTACTTTTGTTTTTACTGTGAAGCTACATTTGTTGTTTTTGGCTACTACTGTTGTTGTTACGCATACTACTACTGTTGTTGTTACGGATGCACACTGTTTTTGTTTTTGATGCACTACTGTTGTTGTTAAGTGATACTACTGCTGTTGTTACGCTGATACTCTACGTTTTGTTTTCTCTGAGCTACTACGTTGTTGTTTACTGCTGATACTCTACGTTGTTTTTACGTGATCTCTATGTTGTTTTACGCGATACTACTCTGTTGTTTTTACTGCTGATACTACACTGTTGTTGTTACGCTGATACTATCGTTGTTGTTCTCGAACTACTACTTTTGTTGTTACTCATACTACTACTTTTGTTTTTATGCTGATAACTACTGTTTTGTTACTGCTGAAGCATACTGTTGTTGTTTGCTGATGCTATACTGTTGTTGTTACTGCTGTCTACTACTGTTGTTGTTACTGCTGATACTACTACGTTTTTACGCGAACTACTATGTGTTTTTACTGCTGAAGTACTACTTTGTTGTTACTGCTGATGCTACTACGTTTTTTACGCTATACTACTACTGTTGTTGTTTGCGATGCTACTACTGGTTGTTATGCGATACTACTACTGTTTTTGTTACGCTGATACACACTTTTGTTGTTACTGCTGATACACTACGTTTTTGTTACTGCTGAACTATCTGTTTTGTTTTGTGCTACTACTGTTGGTTTGTTGTTATGCACTATTTTTGTTGTTAGGGATACTACACTGTTGTTGTTACTGCTGATACTATTTTGTTGTTTTCGTGAACTACTACTGTTGTTTTGTTGATGCACTACTGTGTTGTTGTTGATGTACACTGTTTTGTTACTGCTGAACTACTATTTTTGTTGTTACTCTATACTACTACTGTTGTTGTTACTGCGTATACACTGTGTTGTTATGCGATACTACTACTGTTTTTTTACTGCTGAAGTACTACTTTTTTTTTATGCGTACAACTGTTGTTGTTACTGCTGATTCAACTACTTTTTGTTGTTACTGCGATGCAAATACTGTTGTGTTACGCGATTACTACTGTTGTTGTTACTTTGATATATACTGTTTTTTTTTACGCGATGCTATACTGTTGGTTATGTTTGATACTACTACGTTGTTGTTACTGCTGAACACTACTGTTTTTATGCTGATACTACTACTGTTGTTGTTACGGGCTGATACTACTACGTTGTTGTTACGCTGAACACTAGTTGTTCAAGCTTCTTTTGGGTAAGATTGGCACGTGGTGCATAAAAAGCCACTCCCTTCTGAGAAATAAATGAAACACAGCCCCCCGAGAGGGCCCAGTAAAGGTCGTGGTAGTAGGGTAGCGTGGTGGTGGGGGAGTGGTGAGGGTGGTAGTGGTAGTCGGGTCATGGGGTGTGGTAGTCGTGAGGGTGGGGGAGGTAGTGGTGATGATATGGGGTGGAGGAGAGATGGGGTTTTTGTATCGTGAGGTGAGGGTGGTAGGTAGTGGGGATGATAGGGTGGGGGAGGGGGGAATGGTGGTAGGGGAGTCGTATGGATGGGGGGTTTGAGGTAGTGGTATAAAATGAGGTGGGGAGGAGGAGATGGGGGTATTGGGTAGTCGTGATGGTGGGGGTATGGTGTTGGTGGTGGTGTTGATTACATCAACCACGTTGATGACATGGGGGAAGTCAACGTAATGGGGCCCAGTAATAGATTCAGTATAAACTTTTCATTTTTTCCTTGTTTTTACCCCAGTCCAGTATATCAGGGGTACATCAGGGGGTACATCACGGTACAAACGGTACATCAGAGTAATCACGGGTACATCACGGGGTGCAAACGGGTACATCACGGGTACATCACGGTTCATCCGAGTATATCACGGTGCTTCGAGTATATCACGGGAAAATCACGAGTTTCCGGGGTACATCACGAGAATAACAGGTACATCACGAATATCAGGGGAAAATCACGGTATACAGGGGGTAATCACGAGATATCAGGGGTACATACATAATCAAGGTACAAAGGGTATATCACGGGCACATGACAAGTATATCACTGTAATCAGGGGTACATGCGAGTATTTTTCAGGGCACACGTATATATAACGTAAATCACGTGTCATGACAATATACACTAATATATAAATCCCGACCTCGGGTTTAAAGTACTGATTTTGAAGAACTTTCCAGATCCCTCGACACCGAATTTTATATGTAAATTCCCCTTAGACAAAGGGGCGGGGGGAAATCGAGGACCTCGGGAGGTCCCCCGTCTCTTGTGAGGAGGACATACCAGGAAAACCTGGGGTCAGTGGTGACATTTTTAAAATTGCTTGTTTTTCTTCAGATTTTGGGTTCATCTTGCCCTCGTTCGGGCAGGAGAACTTCAGAAGGGAACAGTTTTGTTCAGGGCAAGAACTATCAAAGGGAACTTATTGTTCAGGGCGGGAAAACTATCAGAGAGGGAACATTTTTTTCAGGCAGGAGAACTTTCAGAAGGAAACATATTGTTCAAGGAAGGGAAAACATCGGGAGGAAACGTATTTTTTCAAGGCAGGAAATATAGAGATGGGAAAGTTTTGTTCAATGCGGGAACTATCAAGATGGAACAGTATTGTTCAAGCAGGAGAAAATCAGAGATGGAACAGTATTGTTCAGGGCGGGAAAAATCTTAGAGCGGGAAGAATACAGAGTCGCCACGGCCCGCACAGACCCAAAAAACTTTTAAATTACTGGAACCCTTAAAAGTTTTCAATATGTACTCATGGAGCGGAGGGAGGAGAAACATTAAATTACCTGGAAATACTTGGGGCTTTGTCCCAGACCTGCACACTGCCATAACAACATACTGGAATGAGAGTATGGGAGGAGACAGAATAAAACCCCGTGAAAGTAGGGGGACCGTGGGCAAAGGAACCTGTATCAAACATCTGGTCCCAGATTATTCAAAAACTTACCAAAGATACCAAAACACTGCTGGAACAATAAGAAGTCTTTGGAGGAAACTGACAAGTATCTTTCCCCGATCCCGATCAACCCGACTGTGATGGATTGGGGGCAGGGGCCCCCAGCAGCAACAGCCTGGTTGACCAGACAGCACCAACGACTAGCCCAGGGCCGGGGTCCGGGAGTAAAAAAAAAACAAAGGAATCAAAAGGGGTTCTTTGGGCCTCGTCAAACCTCTCACAATTTCATAACATTTTTTTATTGTGCGTACTTTACGTGTCAACAAACGTCATTTGTCCCTCGCCAACGAAAAAGTCAGAAAACTCCCTATCAGGGAAAATTTAATGGGGTCAGTGAAACGTTACAAACTCAGTGAAACTCAATAGACGTCAGTGAAACGTCCTAGATGTTATGAAAAAGTTACGTGACGCAGTGAAAAGTCACTAGACGTCAGTGAAATGACATAGACGTCAGTGAAACGTTTCATAGACGTCGTGAAAATAATAGACGTCAGTGAAACTTACTAAAACGTCAATGAAACGTCACATAACGTCAAATGAAACTTGCTGGGCGTCAGTGAAAAATCCATAGACGTCAGTGAAAAGTTACAAGACATCGTAAACGTTACATAGACGTCAGTGAAAAAGTACATAGGTCAGCGAAAATTACATAACTCTGAACTTACATTGACGTCAGCGAATGCGCATAGACGTCATGAAACGTCAAAGACTCAGTGAAACTTTTCATAGACTCGGTGAAACATCACTTTGAGTGAGAAACGTCAATACAGGCATGGAAGACGGCAAAAAAAAAGCAGATTTTGATTTACACAGATTTTGCAAAGGCTTTTTACAATGCGATCAGGGTGATAGCGCACAAAATGAAGGCCCTGGGCATTTCGGGGAAAGGGAGGCAGATGGGTTTTCGGTTTTCCCAACACCCAGAACATAAAAATAAAAGTAACAGGGCGAGATCCAGCGTCACGAGGTCAAAAACTCATGCCCCAAGGGACTTCCTGGCACCTCTCTGTTCCTCATCCCATAGCAGACTAGACAAAAACACCCGGCACACTTTTGTATCTCATTTGCAGGGAAAAACAAAATAAGCATGAAAGTCGTACGGGAGAGACACGAAAAAGTAAGGAAGACATAAACAGGGTTTTCAGTGGCAGTGGACAACAAAAAAGTTTTAAAGGGGAAAGTTCCCCGTTAGGTATGGAAAAAATGAAGCACTCAAAAAAACCTATATCAAAACTCAAGGGGGGTCCCAAATAGAACGTAAGGAACACGTAAAAGACTGGGGAAAAATTTATGTCGCTGACCCTTTTTTTTAAAGATCATAACAAGACAAATATCACGACAGCCAGGGAAAAACTGGGGGGTATTGGGGTTTTCAAAACAAGGGAAAAATGGGGTAACCCAAACGCTAGTGCCCCTCATTGAATATTTCTCAGTGCTGCGGCCCCGTTCAGGGCAGGAGAAAAATCGGAGTTGGGAACAAATAAGAGACTTTACGGAATTTGGCCAGTAAAAACCTAAACTACTGGGAACTCTGCAAGTCTTAAAGTACTCATTGGGGCGGAGGGGAAAAGGGTACATGATAATAATACCTGAAGGTACTCGAGGGCTTGGGCCCAAAACTGCACACTGCCAAACAACTTACTGTGCCATAACAACTCTGAGTGAGAATATGGGGGGGGAAGTGAAAAAACCCAGTGAGGAAGGGTGCGGTGGGGGCAACAAGGGAAAAACGTATCAACATCCGGGGCCCAGACTTTTCATACTTGCCAGAAGATATCAGAAAAACTGTCAACAAGGTAGAAATTTCAAAGGAAACTAGACAAGTATCTTCACCAGGGGCCCGATCAACCAGGGGTGATGGATTTGGGCAACGGGCCCCAGCAGCAACAGCCTGGTTGACCAGGCGAGACCGACGAGCCCGGCCCATACCGGGGTCAGAGACTAGAAACTCAAAATTTTTCACGGAAATATTTCATGAACCGGGATTGCCTATACCAGCTCAACGCAATGTGGCGTGGGGGCGTTGGATTGGGGTGTGGGGGGGTGAGCGTGGGGGGTGGGGGGGGGAGATCGGTGGGTGGGTGACTGTGGGTGGTGGTCAAAAACTTTCCAGTCTTTATCACTGGCTCAATCTACAAGTTATATAGAGATAAATGTTCCTAACGAATTTTTAAATGATGTTGGGGGCCCCCCCTTTTTGGGTTTCTGGGGAAACGGTCCCCCTGCCCCGGGAAAAGCCCCTGAATCAGCCAGGGTGTTTGTGACTCCAAGACTAACGTGGCAACACCCCTTGAACTATCGGTCGTGGGAAATTTCCCTTTTTTTGAAAGGGAAGGGGGGTTGAAGAGTTTGGTCCCACATGGCTATGAGTGACCGGGGGTTCGTAACGAAAAGCGTGTTTGTGCGTGTGTGGAAACATAACCCGGGGGGATTGGTACTAACCAGCACACAAAATCACTTCCTATGGAAGCAAAAGACTCGGGAGGAAATGCAACATCCACCCAATGAAAAGCAGGGGCGCCACGAGTAGAGACAATAATTAAGTGTCCGGTCCCAAAGGGAAAAGTTCAACGCCTCCCAGCTACTAAGAGGGATTTCCAATAACCCCTGGTTCTTCAAGAAGCGCTGGCAAACACCCAAAGTCATCCTAAACCCAACCGGCTGGTTTGACTCATTTGCGTGCGGCCAGCTAACGCCTGGTTGATTTGATCTGATCCAATAGGCCCGGTCTCAGACCGAGCCGCGGAGACGTTGAATCTGAAACCCGTCCAGGAAAAAAATGTATACACCCTAAAAAATTGCGTTTACGCGAGGAATTTGCAGTGCCCGATCAACCCCGGCTGTGTGGCATGGGCCGCCACAGCAACAGTTTGGTTACCAAAACGATCAAGGAAGCGGAAACCCCCTCTAAACCCCAGGGGAACGCTCAGGTTAATCTGGCTAAAAAAAACTCATTGGGGGAGGAAACTAGACGACGTTTCGATCCCTTGGGGGCGTTGTCCATCACCGGGTCAGAAGGGGCGAACGTGTTAAGGTTTTATTAGCAAACCTTGATTAGCTTTGAACTGTTTCAGCCACGGTGGTCGGGTTCTTTTGGCTTGTTGCACCACGGTGGTGCGGCTGTTTTTCTTGGTTGTTTGCAGCCCGGTGGTGTGGCTTTTTCTTTTGGCCCTTTTTGAGCCAGGTGGTGGGCTTGTTCTTTTGGCTTGTTTTCAGCCACGGTGGTTGGGGGGGGGGGGATGTTTTTCTGGGTTGTTGCAGCCCCGGTGGTGCGGCTTGTTCTTCTGGCTTTTGCAGCCCCGGGGGTGGGCTTTTTTCTTCTGGGTTTTTGCAGCCACGGGGGTGGCTTTTCTTCTGGTTGTTGCAGCCACGGTGGTATGGGGTGTTCTTCGGGGTTGTTGCAGCCCGGGGGTTGGCTTTTTCTTCTGGTTTGTTGCAGCACGGTGGGGGGTGTTTTTTCGGCTTTTGCAGCCCCGGTGGGGTGGCTTTTCTTCTGGTTGTTGCAGCCCCGGGGGTGTGGCTTGTTCTTTTGGGTTGTTGCGCCACGGGGGTGTGGCGTTTTCTTTTGGCTTTTTGCAGCCCCGGTGGGGCGGGTTTTTCTTCTGGTTTGTTCAGCCAGGGGGGTGGGCTTGTTCTTCTGGGTTGTTTTTCATCTCCACTAAGTAACCCCCCCTCCCCATTCCCCCCCTCATCCCCACATTCTTTACTCACCCACCCTTCTTCACTATCCCCACATTCCCCACTCCCCCCCACATTTTCACTCATCCCCCCTTTCCCACTCCTCCCCACCCTCCTTTAAGGGGAAACCTGAGTAATAAGGTTTTTTACTGGAGGTTGATTTAATTAAATGCCTGACTATATTAAGGGTGGGTACACTGGTGTGTGTTGAAGTGTGGAGACCCCAGGTGCCCTGTTGTAGAAGGTGTTGAGACCTAGGGGTACCGGTTGAAGGGTTGGGGACCCGCACCTTGGGGAAAGGGGGAGACCTGCGCCTTTGTTGAAGGTATGAATCAGGTCACCGTATGTAGAAGGGGTAGAGACCAGGTCGCCTGGGGTTGAAGGTGTGGAGACCCTCACCTGTGTGTAGGTGTGGAGACCCTCACCTGTGTGTAGGTGTGGAGACCTAGTGCGCCGGGTGTTAAGGGTGGAGACCCTCACCTGTGTGTTGAAGGTGTGGAGACCTAGGTGCGCCTGGGTGTTGAAGGTGTGGAGACCCTCACCTGTGTGTTGAAGTGTGGAGACCTAGGTGCTCCTGGGTGTTGAAGGTGTGGAGACCCTCACCTGTGTGTTGAAGGTGTGGAGACCTAGGTGCGCCGGTGTTGAAGGTGTGAGACCCTCACCTGTGTTTGAAGGTGTGGAGACCTAGGTGCTCCGGGGTTTGTTGAAGGTGGGGAGACCCTCACCTGTGTGTTGGAAGGTGTGGAGACCTAGTGCGCCTGGGTGTTGAAGGTGTGGAGACCCTCACCTTTTGTGTTGAAGGTGTGGAGACCCTCACCTGTGTGCGCAAAGTACTTTGTGGATAGTTGGGTGGGTTGGAATAATAGGAGGATGTGGAAGCACTACGATATCACGAACGTACGTTTATGGAGCAACTTACAGTGTGAACAGAGTGACTGATGTTAGTAGCCAGCTTAGGCTAGGTTACAAGTACTTCTGGCAGTCTGGCAGACAAACAGATGATGATCTAACTAAAGACAAAGTATGTGGGCTTCCCTGTGGCCGCTATGTCTTCATTGTTCTCTTTTTAAAGGGAAAATATAGAGATACTTTGTTAATAAACATAAAATAGGAGACGTATTAAACAATATACTAATTTTGCTTGCAACAGATGTACGTATAAATCCAGATTTTATCCTTTTAAACCCTTTTTTTGAGGCCTAGTTCCTAGGCCTTTTGTGTAGCCATATCCCTCTTTCCCTACTGATATAGGACCCCAAGGTAAACTAGCAAGTTTCGGGTGTGAGTAGAACTAGCCTAGCATGGGCTAATGGGCCCTTACTGCCTATTAGCCTATGCTTGGCACCGGGCCCAGTACCAACAACAGTAAAGGGACTGCTACGACACAGCAAAAACACAAGCAGCGGGGAAGTGGAAAGTATCAAAGCTTAAGTTAAAAGGACTCATACGGGGATCCAGGGAGACAGGAGGAGCTAAAAGTAAATAATGGAAATTGAAAAAAATTCGAAATATTTCTTTTCATATGTTTAAAAAAAAGGGCAAAAACAACATCAAGTATCGGGGCCCTTGTTCAGATGACTTTGTTTAGCGAGCCATTAATCAGACTAGGGATTGACAAGTAAAATGATTTTTTCATGAATGAGCCTCAAAACTCCGTCAGTGTGTGCCAGATTTCTGACATAACCCTAATTCCACTAGACTTTGAGAAAGTCATTGACAACATGCCCATGCACTCAGCCCCAGGCCCAGACTCGTGGAACTCTGTGTTCATTAAGAACTGCAAGAAATCCCTCTCACGGGCCCTAAGTATACAGTGGAGAAGTATCATAGACACAGGTGAAATTCCAGTCACTAAAACCAACAAATATAGCCCCCATTTCATAAAGGTGGCAGCGAAGCAGTAGCTAAGAACTATAGACCAATATCTCTAACGTCCCACATCGTAACAATCTTTGAAAGAGTACTAAACATGATTGCAGACCACTTGATTCCCAAAAACTTCACAGTCCAGGGCAACATGGGTTCAGGGCAGGTCGCTCCTGCCTCTCGCAACTACTGGATCACTATAATATGGTCTTGGATGCACTGGAAGACAAACAGAATACAGATGTAATATACACAGATTTTGCAAAAGCCTTTGACAAGTGTGATCATGGCATAATAGGACACAAAATGCGTGCTAAAGGGATAACTGGCAAAGTGGGCAGATGGATGTTCAAACTTTCTAACCAATCGAACACAGAGTAGTGGTAAACAGAGTTAAATCGGAAACTACCATGATGAAGAGCTCTGTTCCACAAGGCACAGTACTCGCCCCTATCCTGTTCCTTATCCTCATATCAGACGTAGACGGAGATGTAATCCACAGCACAGTGTCATCCTTTGCAGACGATACTAGGATATTTATGATGTTCAGTGAAGACAAATTCCAACTATTCCATTATGGAAAACTGGAGATAATAATTAGAACTGAGTATACTACAAACTCTAATCATACAATCATGGACCAGCACAATCGGCATAACCCAAACCAGCATGATTTTAGAGCAGGACGATCATGCCTGTCACAGCTGCTGAACCATTATGGCAGAATTACGGAGGCATTGGAAAGCGACCAAAACGCAGATGTGATATACACAGATTTTGCAAAGCAGTTTGACAGATATGATCATGGAGCGATAGCGCACAAAATGAGGACCATAGGCATTACAGGGAAGGTAGGAAGACTGATTTTCGGGTTCCTAACACACAGAACACAAGAAGTAGTAGTAAACAGAGCAAACTCCTGCATCAGCGAGGTAAAAATGTGGGTTCCCCAAGGCCTGTACTGGCACCTCTGCTGTTTTTCATCTTCATAGCAGACATAGATAAAAACACCCGACACAGTTATGTATCATCATTTGCAGATGATACTAAAATAAACATGAAAGTCATTACGGTAGAAATCACTGAAATATTATAGGAAGATATAAGCAGAGTTTTCCAGTGGACAATGTAGAATAACATGACGTTCATTGGTGATAAGTTCCAACTACTTAGGTATAGAAAGAATGAAGAACTCAAAGGAACACTGTATACAAAACTCAAGAGGATCATCAAATAGAACGAAAGGAACACGTGAAAAACTTGGAATAATTATGTCAGCTGACCTATCTTTCCAAGAACATAAAACAAAGATCACGACAGCCAGGAGAATGACGGGGTGGGTATTGAGAACCTTCAAAACAATGCAAATATTGCCAATGATGACACTTCAAATCGCTAGTGCTCCCTCATTTGGAATATTGCTCAGTGCTGACGGCCCCGTGCAAGGCAAGAGAAATACCGGAGCTTAAACAAATATAGAGATCGTTTACGGCCCGCATGGAGCCAGCAAAGCATTTAAATTACTGGGAACGCCTTAAAGTCTTGAAAGAGAAATACCTGATAATATATATATTAATGTTGGTAGAATTACCGACAATATGTTACGCAAATTGATACAAGTGAAACTAATTTGACATTTTATATACCCTCTGTGTCCATGTATTGTTTATAACAGTTTGACAAAGCTCCTGGAGAGCGAAACGTTGTCACAGTAAAATGTCACATTAGTTGCACTTGTGTCCTTTTCCCTTACATAATAATATACACCTGGAAAGTACTCGAGGTCCTGGTCCCGAATCTGCACTACCATAACAACATACTGGAGCGAGAGATATGGGAGGAATTGCACAATAAACCCAGTGAGGAGCAGGAGGCACCGTGGACACGAGAGTAGTCAACATGTTACCAGAAGATATCAGAAACAATGCTGGAACAAGTGTACGAGTCTTCAAGAGGAAACGGGACAAGTATCTTCGCTAGGTGCCAGATCAACCCGGCTGTGATGGATATGTGGGGCAGCGGGGCTTTAGCAGCAACAGCCTGATTGATCAGGTAAAGGTATATCAAAAGTATACCACCAACATTACCACCGTCACCACCACCACCAACATTACCACCGTCACTACCACCACCAACATTACCACCGTCACCACCACCAACATTACCACCGTCACCACCACCACCACCATTACCACCGTCACCACCACCACCACCAACATTACCACCGTCACCACCACCAACATTACCACCGTCACCACCACCAACATTACCACCGTCACCACCACCACACATTACCACCGCCACCACCACACCACAAAATTACCACCGTCCACCACCACCAACATCATTACCACCGTCACCACCACCACCACCAACATTACCCTCGGCCCACTCACCACCACCACACCAATCATTACCCACCGTCAACGCCCACACCCTACCAACATTACCACCGTCACACCACCACCAACATTACCACCGTCACCACCACCACCACCATTACCACCGTCACCACACCACCAACATTACCACCGTCACACACCATTACCACAGTCACCACCACCACCACCAACATTACCACCGTCACCACCACCACCCACATTACACCGTCACCACCCCCACCATCCATTACCACCGGCACCACCACCAACACCAACATTACCACCGTCACCACACCACCACCAACATTACCACCGTCACCACCAACCAACATTACCACCAGTCACCACCACCACCAACATTACCCACCGTCCACCACCACCACCAGCATTACACCTCACACCACCCCATCACATTACCACCGTCCACCACCAACACCACCATTACCACGTCACCACCACACACACCAACATTACCCATCCGTCATTACCACCACCACATACACCGTCTCCATCACCACCAACATTACCACGTCACCACAACCTTTACCACCGTCACAACCACCAACATTTACCACCGTCACACCACCAACATTACCACCCGTCACCACCACCACCAACATTTACGCCACCGTCACCACCACCACTAAATTAACCACCGTCACCACCATCCCACCAACATACCCACTGTCACACTTCCACCCACATTACCATCCATCACCACCACCAAACATTATCACCGTCACCACTACCACCAACATTACCACGTCACCACCACCATAACCACACGTCACCACCACCATTACCACCGTCACCACCAATTACCACCGTCAACACCACCACCATTACCACCGTAACCACCACCAACATTACCACCGTCACCACCACCATTACCATCGTCACCACCAACATTACCACCGTCACCACCAACATTACCACCACATTTACCACCGTCACCACCACCATTTACCCACCGTCACCACCACCCATTACCGCCGACACCAAAAACCATTACCGCCGTCACCACCACCATTACCACCCGTCACCACCACCATTACCATCCGTCACCACCAACATTACCAACGTCACACCAACATTACCACCGTCACCACACAGTTACCACCGTCACCACCACAATTACCGCCGTCACCAACCACCACACAACAATACGCACCGGCCGCCACCACCATCAGCAAACATTACCAACCGTCACCACCACCAACATCATTACGCACATCACCACCACCCACCACCCAACATCTACCACCGGTACACTACCACCACCACCTAACACGCGTCCACCACCACCAACATTACCACCGACACCACCACCACGCAACATTATCACCGTCACCAACTACCACCAACATTACACCGCTCACATCACCATTACCGACCGTCACCCCCACTATTACGCACCGTCACTCACCATATTACCACCGCACGCCCACCACCATTACCACCGTCACCACCAATCATGACCACCGTCACCACACCATTACCATCGTCACCACCACATTACACCGTCATCCACCAACATTACCACCACATTACACCGTCACCACCACGCATTAACCACGTCACCACCACCATATTACCGCCGTCCACCAAAACCATTACCGCCGTCACCACCACCATTACCACCGTCACCACCACCATTACCATGGTCACCCAACATTACCAGTGTCACCACCACCATTACCAGGTCACCCACCATTACCACCGTCACCACCACCACCACCAATACCACGCTTCACCACCACCACCATTACCACCGTCACCACCACCACCATTACCACCAGTCAACCACCACCATTACCACCGTCACCACCACATTACCACCGTCACACCAAAATTTCCACCGTCACCACCACCATTACCAACCGTCCACCACCACATACGCCGTCACCACCACATTACGCCGTCACCACCACCATTACCACCGACACCACCACCACCAACATAACCACCGCGCACCACCACCACCAGCAACATTACCACCGTCACCACCACAACCACCAGTACCACCGTCAACACCCACCACCACCACCACCACCACCAACATTACCACCGTCACCACCACCACCACACACCACCACATTACCACCGTCACCACCACCAATCTTACCACCGTCACCACCACCACCAACATTACCACCGTCATACCACCACCACCCACCAATTACCGACCGTCACCGATCACCACCACTATCCACCGTCACCACCAGCCACCACCATTACCACCGGTCACCACCACCACACCAACATTACCACCGTCACCACCACCACTCAAACATTACCACCGTCACCACCACCACCACCATTACCACCGTCAGCCACCACCACACCAACATTACCACCGTTCACCACCACCACCACCAACATTACGCACGACACAGCCACCACAATTCTAAACCATCCTTACCTACCCCACCCAACATTACCACCGCCCCACCACCTGACCAGCATTACCACCGCGTCACCACCACCATCAACAATAACACCGTCACGCACCAACAGCCACCATGCCACCGTCACCACCAACCACCACCAACATAACCACCGTCCACTACACCACCAACAATACCACCGTCACCAACACCACGCACATTACACCGTCACCACAACCATTACCACGCGTCACCACACCACCACCAATACCACCGTCACCACCACCACATTAACCACCGGGGGGGGGCAAACACCACCACCACCATTAGCCACCGTCCACCACCAGCCCACAAACATTACCACCGACACCACACGCACCAACATTACCACTGTCACCACTTCCACCAACAATACCACCGTCACCACCACCACCACATTATCACCGTCACCACTAACACCAACAATACCACAGTGTCACCACCCCCCTTACCACCGTCACCACAAGCATTATACCACCGTCACCACACACCAACATTATCACCGACCCCGACTACCACCAACAGTTACCACCGTCACCACCACCATTACCACCGTCCACCACATTTTCTTTTTATTTTATATCTACATAAATTAATCAATTTTTTCATTAATTATATTTTTTTTTTTTTCGCAATTTATTTATAGATTACATTTTATTTTAATATATACCACCGCACCACACCATTACACACCGTCACCACCAATAATACCACCGCACCCACCACCACAGTCATCAAGGGTATCCACCAACATTACCACCGTACACCACCACCATCTACCAATGCCGTCACCACCAACATGACCACCGTCACCCACCAACATAACCACCAACATTACCACCGTCACCACCACCATTACCACCGTCACCACCACAATACCGCCGCACAAAACCATTACGGCCGTCACCACCACCATTACCACCGCAACACCACCATTACCAGGGTCCACCACCACGCATTTACCAGGTCACACCACCATTACCAGGGTCACGCACCATTATCACCGTCAGCCACCCACCACCAACCATTACCACCGTCACCACCACCCATTTACCACCGGGGCACCACCACTTACCACCGTCACCACCACATTACCACCGTCACCACCAACATTACCACCAGTCCACCACCACCATGTAACGAATAATCATACACCATTACACCGTCACCACCACCATTACCACCTCACCACCAATATTACCACCGTCACCACCACCCCCATTACCACCGTCACCACCACCTTACGCACCGTCACTCACCACCGATTACCATCGTCAACACCAACATTACCACCCGTCACCACAACATTACCACTCAACATGTACCACCGTCACGCACCACCATTCTACCAACTTCACCACCACCATACCGCGTCACCACAACCATTACCGCCGTCCACCACCACACATTACCACCGTCACCACCATCCATTACCAGGGTCACCACCACCAATACCAATGGTCACCACCACCATTACCAGGTCACCACCATTACACCGTCACCAGCCACCACCACCATTACCACCGTCACCACCACCATTACACCGTCAACCACCAACATTACCACCGTCCACCACCAACAATAACACACCGACACCACCACCAATACCGCGCGTCACACCACCATACCGCCCGTCACCACCACCATTACGCACCGTCACCACCACCACCACATTACCACCGTCACCACCACCACCATTACCACCATTATTGTCACACCGCCAACAATTACAACCGCCACCACCACCACCATTACCACCGTCACCACCATCCACGAACCATTACAACCGTCACCACCACCCCCAACATTACCACCGTCACCACGCAGCCACCGAACAATACCACCGTCACCCCACATACCACCGTCACCACCACATTACCACCGTCACCACCACCACCATTACCACCGGTCACACCGCCAATCATTACCACCGACATCACCACCACCCACCACCGCCACAATTCCACCGTCGCCCCCAACCACCAATACCACCGTCACCACCAACACCACATTACCACCGTCACCACCACCACCAACAGAAACCACCTATCACCACCAACCCAACCATACCACGTCACCACCACCATTACCACCGTCGCACCAACCACCACTACCACATACAAACCACCGTCACCACCACCACCACCATACCACCGTGCACCACCACCACCACAACATTCCAACCGTCACCACCCACCACCAACATTACCACCGACACCACCCACACAACTATTACCACCGCACACCACCACGAACATTACCACCGCCACCCCCATCAACATTACGCACCGTCATCACCACCCCAACCATTACCACTCGTCACCACCACAGCAACTAACCATACCACCGTCACCACCATCCCTAACATTACCACTGTCACCACCAGCACCACATTAGCCACCGTCACCACACCACCACCTATATTACCACGCGTCACCAACACCGACCACGATTTATCACCTCACCACTATCACCACATACCACCACCATTACCACCGTCACCACCAATATTACCACCGTCACCACACCAACCAATTATCCACGCGTCACGCACCACCAATACCATCGTCCCCCCAACATCACCACTGTTCACCACCAACATTACCAACATCCATCCACCAACATTACAACCGTCACACCACCATTACCACCGCTCACCACCACATTACCGCCGTCACCAAACCATTACCGCCATCACCACCACCATTACCCCGTCCACCACCATCATTACCAGGGTCACCAACGCACCAATACCAAGTCACCACCATTATACCAGGGTCACCACCATTACCAGTGTCACCAGCATTACCACCGGTCGACCACCATTACCACCGTCACTCCACAAGGCCCCCCCCAACATTACTCACAACATTGCCACAATCAGTGCCACGATCGCAACGTGCAAAGAAAATGATAGATGGATAATGAAACTTTCAAAACGAAGAGATGCCAAGCCCATGATGATCCTTTTCAAATCACTTTTTCCTCTCTAGCTGGAATACTGCTGTACATTAAATCTCATTCAAAGGCATGTGAAAATCGCAGATCCTAGAAGAGTGTACAGAGGATCCTTATTTTACTGGCCACGTATATCGTTCTGACAAGCACTTAACTAACTGGGAACGCTGGAATGGCATTTGACTTGTACTCTTTGGAACGCAGGATGAGGAGAGATATATCATAAACTACACTTGGAAAATCTTGGAAGGAATGGTCCCAAATTCTGCACACAGCAAGTCACTCCCTACGAAAAGGTAAAAGACACTGGCAGGCGATAGCAAAATTGCCGGCCAATAAAAGTATGGGCGCCAATTGTACACTCAGAGAAACACACCATAATGACCGTGCCCAAAACTGTTCAACAGCCTCCCATCAAGCATTAGGGGAACTTGCCAATAAACCCCTGGCTGCGCTCAAGAGAGAGCTGGACAGATACCTAAAGTCAGTGCCGGATCCAGCCGGGCTGTGGCTCGTACGTGGACTGGCTTGCGGCCAGCATAACAGCCTAGTTGACTCCAGGGCCCCTGATCCATCGGAGGCCTGGTCATGACCGGCCGCGGGGGCGTTGATCCCGGAATCAACCTCCAGGTAACCACCACCATTTACCAGGCGTCCCACCACCACCATTACCACCGTCAACCACCACCACCATTTACAACCGTCACCACCACCATTACCACCGTCACCACCCAACATTACTCACCGTCACCTACCAACTTACCACCGTCAACCCCACCATTACCACCGAGACACCACCACCATTACCACCGTCACCACCACCACCATTACCACGCGTACTACCACCTGGCCAACAATACCACCGACACCACCACCACCATTACCACCGTCACCACCCACACCAACCTTATCACCGTCACCCACACCACCACATTACCACCGTCACCACCAACATTTCCACCGACACCACCACCACCAACATTACCAACCGTCACCCACAAATTACCACCACCAACAGTACCACCACACCATTCAACATACCACCGTCACACCATAACCACCTTCACCACCCACCAACATTACCACCGCACCACCACCAACATACCACCGTCACCACAACCCATTTAACCACCGTCAACCACCACCAACATTACATCCGTACACACCAACATTACCACCGTCACCACCACCCATTAGCACCGCTCACAAGCACCAACATTAACACCGTCACCCACCACCAACATTACGCACCGACCACCACCAACCAGTACCACCGTCCCCACCACCATATACCACCGTCACCACAACATCACCACCCGTCACCACCACCGATACCACCGCACCACCACCACATTACCACCGTCAACACAAAACCACCGACACCACCCCCACCAATACCCCGTGGCACCACCAACATTACCACCGTCACCATCCACCAACATTACCACCGTCACCAACCACATTACCACACGTACCACAAAGCCACCATACCACCACCACCATTACCACCGTAACCACCAACCTTACCACCGTTCCACCACCACCAACATTACACCGTCCACCACAACAACCACCGTCACCACCACCATCCATTACCACCAGTGCACCGCAAAATAACCGACCGTCAACCACCACGCAACAATACCACCGCACCACCACATTACCACCGTCCCCACAAAACCACCGTCACCACCACCACCATTACACCGTAACCACCAAACATTACCACCGTCCACCACCACCACCAACGTTACACACCTGTCACCACCACCACCACCAACATTACCTCCGTCACCACCAACATTACCACCGCACCACCACCAACATTACCACCGTCACCACCACCAACATAGACCACTCGTCACAACCAACATTACCACCGTCACCACCAACAAACCATCGTCAACCCAAACCAACATACCAACGTCACCACAACATTAATCCACCGTCACCACCAACTATTACCACGCGTGCACACCCAACATTACCCCCTGTCAACTCCCCACATACCACCGTCACGCACCTAACTTACCACCGTCACCAACAACTTACCACCGTCACCACCAACATTACCACCGTCACCATCACATATACCACCTCGTCACACCACAACATTACCACCGTCATCCCACAACATACACCGTCACCACCAACATTCCACGTCCACCACCAAGATTACCACCGTCACCACCAACATTTACGCACCGTCACCACCACATTACCACCGTCACCACCCCCCCGGGGCGGGGGGTGGTGAACCCAACATTAGCACCGTCACACCCAACATTTAGCACCGTCAACCAACCAACATTAGCACAGGTCACCACAACATTACTCACCGCACCATCCACATTACTACCGACACCAACAACATTACCACCGTCACCCCAACATACCACCGTAACCACAACATTACCACACGTCCCACCAACGTTTACCACCGGTCACCACCAACATACGCACCGTCACCACAACATTACCACCGCACACCAACATTACCTACGTCACCACCACATTACACCACCGTCCATCCACCAGACAGCTCTTTTAGATTCAACGCCAAATAAAACTGGTAGATCGACATCAGGGTCATTACGTAGGTGTAAGAGTGACTCTCTCTCTCTCATCTTCTCTCTCGTCTCTCTCTACTCTCTCTCTCATACTCTCATTCTCCTCTCATACATCTCACTCGATCTCTTCTCTCATCTCCCTCTCTCAACTTCTCCACGCCGTCTTCCTTCTGCGTCTCCCTCTCTCTGTTCCTCCCTCCAGCTATCGCGCTAGAATAACAAAAGGGGCAATAATGTCGGGAAAGTGCTTAATTAAGGGACGAGGGAGCGCATGCCCCTCCCTCCCTCCACGCTCCTCCCTCCTAGTTCCGACTCTAACTTCCATTTGGACGAGAGAGAGAGAGAGAGAGAGAGAGAGAGAGAGAGAGAGAGAGAGAGAGAGAGAGAGCGAGAGAGAGAGACAGAGAGAGAGACGAGAAGAGATCCCTTTGAAACACATCTACTTTAAGGATCCAGAAGACTGCATAAGTTTGTTTCATCCAGCGCCTATGGCAACTTTGCCTGGTCTGGGCGACCATTCCACGTGGACATTGCGACCCGGGAAACCATCTCCACGTAAACTCCCAGGCAGACCACAAAACAGCTGAGAGTCTCCACGCATACGACACTGGGGTAAGGAGGCAGGAACGTGAGTGTTCAACTGTGTAGTGCAGGAGCGACTCGCCCGCTCAAAAGATTTGAACCATGTCAGGTTTAGATTGTTCCCGAGGATTGGGCGAGCTGACTGATTGATGTTGTCGTTAAGGGACGTCAGGTCTTGTCAAGGGTCAGCCAGGGTCTGTCAAACTCAATACAGGGGATCTTGTCAATTCTCAGTTAAGTCTTGTTTAAGGGTCAGTCTGAGTTTTGTCCAGGTTCAGACTGGATCATGTCAAGGTCATTCTGGATCTGTCGAGGGTCAGTCAGTGTCTTGGGTCTTGTCAAGGGCCAATAGGTTACCGCCATGAGTTGGAGTCCAGTCAATCTCCCATTATTATTATAATCAAAAGAAGCAGTAACTTCACTACGAGGCAGGGGTGGAAGCGGCATGTTCAGGTAGTGAGCTTCGTTAGGTTAAACCATCTACAGGATTATAGTAAATATTCCACAGCTGCTGCAGCAGTTGCTTTCAAGAAAGAATTCAAGGGTTGAACATTGTTGCGCGTTCTTCCTCCTCCTTGGCCAGATGCTTTAGCATTTTATTCTCTTTCTTCGCCAGGCTAGTGTTGACAAGAAGGCATCGCATTCCGACGCCCTTTTGCTGAGGCGAAGAAGGAAGCTTTGTCTTCCTACAGTGCTAATCACGAGGTTGAAAATCTCATCAAAGCACTATTTGAACTCGCTCTTGTTGTGACTATCGCCAAGCACCGAGGGAAGAGGTTCACCTTCTTGAGCGAATCTCTCTTAAGAAGCTCCGGAATGCAAACACGGTCCTAAATCTGCGAATTGAGCTCACGATGGTTACAACTGAGGCTTTCCCGCCTGGTCCCCTGTCTTGGTGGTGATGTCAGGACGACAGAGCTTCCTGTACGATGGAGCTTCAAAACATCCTTTGATACTTCCTTGTGCTTCACCAGCAACAACACTGTTGTTGAAGTTGTCTTAGATGTAGTGCTTACTGTCACCATCACTGATCTTAGATGTAGTGCTTACTGTCACCATCACTGATCTTAGATGTAGTGCTTACTGTCACCATCACTGATCTTAGATGTAGTGCTTACTATCACCATCAGTGATCTTAGATGTAGTGCTTACTGCTCACCATCAGTGATCTTAGATGTAATGCTTACTACCACCATCAGTGATCTTAGATGTAATGCTTGTAACTTGACCACTCATCCGTGATCTAGAATGTAATGCTTACTACCCCCATCAGTGGTCTTAGATGTAATGCTTACTACCAGACCATCAGTTTGCCACCGAAGTGGCTTAGTATGGTCTCCGGCCCCCTCCCCCCCCCCCCCCCCCCCCCCCCCCCTGGTATCTTATTGTCATTAATAAAAACCATATTACATGGTTAATATGCTATCCCCATAGACCTTAAGTGATAATAGAGCACAAATGTACTGTGTTTCAAGATAGTGACCATAGAGCTGACAAATACTTTTCATTTCTGGTCTGATCATCATCTTTGAGTGTTTCCAGAGTGCCAAAAGTACTTGTAACCAGCCTGTAATCTGGACCGCTACAAAATCAGTCAGGATCACATTGCAAGTTTGCTCCATGAACGTACATATCTACTGATCAGCTATCATAGTGGGTTAATGATCTACACAGGCTTCTAGCGCATACTTAAACATACACTTTCATTATTTACTTCTCCTAAATACTAGACACAGATAAAGCCAAATTTATATTCTGTATATTCCTTTATAGTGCCTTTCTTTGGACTCACTATATCATTTTATATGATTGAATAGAAAAAAATGTTTATTAAATCCATAAAAAAATTTTACAATAATTCCATTTTCTCGATTCTGACTATCTATGTCTGGCTTCTCCAGTGATCACGTGGTACGTCAAATGAGTTGAGTCGAGAACCTTCACTTCATATATCTAACTCAGTCAAACACTGTCATTAGTTAGTACTCTAATGTCATTACAATGACAAACAATTTAGTTTTGCAGTGTCAAAGATAGTCAGTTGACCTCAGGTGACGACCACCCAGGGGCAGTCGTCAGGTGACGACCATCCCATGGTAGTCCGTCCAGGTGACCGACCACCCAGGGTAGGTCATCCAGTGGACGACCACCAGGGTAGTCGTCCAGGGGACACCACATTTATGGGTAGTCGTCCAAATGACAACCACCAGGGTAGTCGTCCATGGGACTGAACCACGCCAGTGTAGTCTTCCAGGTGACGAGCCACTTATGGTGTAGTCGTCCAATTGACAACCACCCCAGGTTATCGTCCAGGGGACGACCCACCCATGGGTAGTCGTCCAGGGGACGACCACCCAGGGGTAGTCGCCAGGGGTTGGGGTAATTAGTAACCTGGTATACTATTAACCGTATAAAAAGAAAACGATATTTTTTTCCACAATTATAATTGGTTTTCGAAGTTATGAAATGGATCATTTGGAGAGTCTCGATCCCTGAAGAGGCTCTCTGATCCAAGGAGTTGGAGCGCTCCTCCTTGGATTAAACATATTTTGCCTCCATCATCTAGTGATAATAATAACAACAACAACAACAACAACCATCACCACCACTCGTGTTTTCCTCCCTTAATCCCTCTTTTCCTCCCTGTCTTAACTAGACTCCCGAGAGCAGTGGTAAACAGAGTGAAGCCTGAGGCTGCCACAAGTGAGAAACTCTGTTCCTCAAGGCACAGTACTCGCCCCACTTCTGTTTTTTTATTCCTTTTATCCAACACAGAAAAGAACATACATCATTTTAACATCCTTTGCTGGTGACACCAGAATCTCTGTGAGAGTGGCGTCTGTGTCTGTCGAAGACACAAAGAATCTTCCAGCGGATATAAACCAAGTCTTCCACTGAGTCTCGGATAACACTTTGATGTTTAATGAGGACAAGTTTCGGTTGCTCTGCTGTGGAAGAATAGATGAAGTAAAGATTGCTTGCTCGGAGCTGTTAGAGTACAGCAGCACTCTAGCCTAGAGAGAACTAGAGACTTCAAGAGCATCATCATTGTCTTGGGAACTCTTTGTTTTGAAGGTTCTAGTTATCCAGCCTAACATTTTCCCTGCGCTTGTGGCAGCAATTTCTACAAGTTCTATCGTTTATGTTTGTGCTTAACGTCATACTTTAATTGTGTCGGCGAAGACCCACGTACGGACCCTCTGGGTAGTCTTGAACCCATGTATTCACCTCTGGGTAGTCTTGAACCCATGTATTCACCCTCTGGGTAGTCTTGATCCCAAGTATTCACCCTCTGGTAGTTCCTTTAACCCAATTATACACCCGCTGGAAAGTAAGACACATAGCAACAGTTACATTACCAACCTGTCGGTATTGGTAATACCATTTTGATATGTATTCACCCTCTGGGTAAGTCTTGAACCACGTACTGACGCCTCTTGGTAGTCATAACCCATGTATTCACCTGGATAGTCTTGAACCCATGTATTCAACCTCTGTGTAGTCTTGAACCCATGTATTCGTCCTCTGGGTAGTCTTGAACCCATGTATTCATCCTCTGGGTAGTCTTGAACGCACGTACTGACCTTCTGGGCAATCTTGAACCCACGTACTGACTTTCTGGGTAATCTTGAACCCACGTACTGACTTTCTGGTAGTCCTTGAACCTACGTACTGAACATCTGAGACAGGGGGTACCCACGTACTGACCTTCTGGTATCTTCGACTCACAGTACTGACCTCTGGCAATCTTGAACCCACGTACTGACTTTCTGGGTAATCTTGAACCCACGTACTGACTTTCTGGGTAGTCTTGAACCTACGTACTGACCTTCTGGGTAGTCTTGAACCCACGTACTGACCTTCTAGGTAGTCTTGAACCCACGTACTGACCTTCTAGGTAGTCTTGACCCACGTACTTGAGCCTCTAGGGTAGTCTTGAACCGACTTACTGGCCTTCTAGGTAGACTTGAACCCACGTACTAACCCTCTGGGTAGTCTTGAACTCACGTACTGACCTTCTAGGTAGTCTTGAACCCATGCATTCACCCTCTGGGTAGTCTTGAACCCATGTATTCACCCTCTGGGTAGTCTTGAACCCATGTATTCACCCTCTGGGTAGTCTTGAACCCATGTATTTACCCTCTGGATAGTCTTGAACTCGGGCCCCTCCCCCATGTATACACCCTCTGGGTAATCTTAAACCCCTGTATCTCACCCTCCTGGGCTTGTCTTGAACCCATGTATTTACCCTCTGGATAGTCTTGAACCCATGTATTCACCCTCTGGGTAGTCTTGAACCCATGTATTCACCCTCTGGGTAGTCTTGAACCCATGTATTCACCCTCTGGGTAGTCTTGAACCCATGTATTTACCCTCTGGATAGTCTTGAACCCATGTATTCACCCTCTGGGTTAGTCTGAACCCATGTATTCGCCCTCTAGTTTAGTCTTGACCCATGTATTCACCCTTCTGGGGAGGAGTCCTTGAACTCATGTATTCACCCTCTGTTAGTCTTGAACTTCAGGTATAAACACCTCTCTGGTTAGCAGACAACTCAATTATACACCCTCTGGGTATTCTTGACCTCATGTTTCACCCTCTGGGTAGTCTTTAACTCATGAATTCACCCCTGGTTAATCTTAGAATCTGTTGGTTGGGGTCCCCTGAAGGTACCCCATCATCACCTAATCTAAGTCATTTTGTCACTCTCCACACTTAAAGGAATACTCCATTTTCTCAAGTGAACCCATAATATCAAGTTGTGAGTTACTCACCTAATTGATGTTAGCGGAGAGATCGATTCGCCAGCTCCCGGCCCTCTCCTTCTCTTACCTATATAGACTTACGGTTACTGATGTGTCTATCTCTTCGATACCGTCTCGTATCAACAACTCTTAAAGCTGTGAACGTAATATTTCACAAACTTCTTCCTGGTTCTGGCATTTCAAACAGTCCATCTTCGCCTCTGTTCGTTCCTTTTGAGTATCTCATACGTCGTAGCCATGTTTCCCTATTGCTCTTGCAAGGTGGCCAGGTTCAGTTCCTTTAGTCTCTCCAGGTAATGCATCTCTCAAGAATTTCAAGATCAGTATCCTTATACCGTGTGGGGGAATGTGACAGGGAAAACACCCCTGGCTTTTCTTCCCACAGTGTAACTATCGAAGAGTAATATAGCAGCACACTGTGGGTGTTCCCACAGTGTAACTGTCGTAGAGCAGTGTAGCAGCACACTGTGGGTGTTCCCACAGTGTGACTATCGTCACACTGGAACTAAAAGCCATAAATGAAATCGAAAGAAACCCAAAGTATTTCTTCTCCTATGCCAAATCAAAGTCGAGAACAACGTCCAGTATTGGGCCCCTACTTAAACAAGATGGGTCCTACACAGATGATAGCAAGGAAATGAGTGAGCTACTCAAGTCCCAATATGACTCAGTTTTTAGCAAGCCGCTAACCAGACTGAGAGTCGAAGATCAAAATGAATTTTTTATGAGAGAGCCACAGAATTTGGTTAACACAAGCCTATCTGATGTTATCCTGACGCCAAATGACTTCGAACAGGCGATAAATGACATGCCCATGCACTCTGCCCCAGGACCAGACTCATGGAACTCCGTGTTCATCAAGAACTGCTTTTACCATCCTATGGAGAGGAAGCATGGACACGGGGGTCGTCCCACAGTTACTAAAAACAACAGACATAGCCCCACTCCACAAAGGGGGCAGTAAAGCAATAGCAAAGAACTACAGACCGATAGCACTAACATCCCATATCATAAAAATCTTTGAAAGGGTCCTAAGAAGCAAGATCAAGACCCATCTAGAAACCCATCAATTACACAACCCAGGGCAACATGGGTTTAGAACAGGTCGCTTCTGTCTGTCTCAACTATTGGATCACTACGACAAGGTCCTAGATGCACTAGAAGACAAAAAGAATGCAGATGTAATATATACAGACTTTGCAAAAGCCTTCGACAAGTGTGACCATGGTGTAATAGCGCACAAAATGCGTGCTAAAGGAATAACAGGAAAAGTTGGTCGATGGATCTATAATTTCCTCACAAACAGAACACAAAGAGTAGTAGTCAACAGAGTAAAGTCCGAGGCAGCTACGGTGAAAAGCTCTGTTCCACAAGGCACAGTACTCGCTCCCATCTTGTTCCTCGTCCTCATATCTGACATAGACAAGGATGTCAGCCACAGCACCCGTGTCTTCCTTTGCAGATGACACCCAAATCTGCATGACAGTGTCTCCATTGCAGACACTGCAAGCTCCAGGCGGACATCAAAACCAAATCTTTCAGTGGGCTGCAGAAAACAATATGAAGTTCAACGATGAGAAATTTCAATTACTCCGATATGATAAACAAGAGGAAATTAAAACTTCATCAGAGTACAAAACAAATTCTGGCCACAAAATAGAGCGAAACACCAACGTCAAAGACCTGGGAGTGATCATGTCGGAGGATCTCACCTTCAAGGACCATAACATTGTATCAATCGCATCTGCTAGAAAAATGACAGGATGGATAATGAGAACCTTCAAAACTAGGGATGCCAAGCCCATGATGACACTCTTCAGGTCACTTGTTCTATCTAGGCTGGAATATTGCTGCACACTAACAGCACCTTTCAAGGCAGGTGAAATTGCTGACCTAGAAAATGTACAGAGAACCTTCAGGGCGCGCATAACGGAGATAAAACACCTCAATTACTGGAGCGCTTAAAGGTTCCTGAACCTGTTTTCCCCCTGGAACGCAGGCGGGAGAGATACATGATCATATACACCTGGAAAATCCTAGAACGAACTATACCGAACTTGCACAACGAAAATCACTCACCTACAAAGAACAAAAGACTTGGCAGACGATGCAACATCTCCCCAATGAAAAGCAGGGCGTCACTAGCACGTTAAGAGACCATACAATAAGTGCAGGGCCCGAGACTGTTCAACTGCCTCCCAGCATACATAAGGGGGATTACCAACAGACCCCTGGCAGTCTTCAAGCAGGCACTGGACAAGCACCTAAAGTCGGTACCTGACCAGCCGGGCTGTGGCTCGTACGTTGGTTTGCGTGCATCCACAGTAACACCTGGTTGATCAGCTCTGATGCACCAGGAGGCCTGGCCCACAGACCGGGCCGCGGGGGCGTTGACCCCCGGAACTCTCTCCAGGTAAACTCCAGGTAGAGCAGTGTAGCAGCACACTGTGGGTGTTCCCAAAGTGTAACTATCGCTCCCATCTTGTTTCTCATCCTCATATCTGACATAGACAAGGATGTCAGCCACAGCACCGTGTCTTCCTTTTTGCAGATGACACCCGAATCTGCATGACAGTGTCTTTCAAATTTCAGACAAATGCAAGGCTCCAGGCGGACATCAACCAAATCTTTCAGTGGGCTGCAGAAAACAATATGAAGTTCAACGATGAGAAATTTCAATTACTCAGATATGGTAAACAAGAGGAAATTAAAACTTCATCAGAGTACAAAACAAATTCCGGCCACAAAATAGAGCGAAAAACCAACGTCAAAGACCTGGGAGTGATCATGTCGGAGGATCTCACCTTCAAAGATCATAACAGTGTATCAATCGTAGCTGCTAGAAAAATGACAGGATGGATAATGAGAACCTTCAAAACTAGGGATGCCAAGCCCATGTTGACACTCTTCAGGTCACTTGTTCTATCTAGGCTGGAATATTGCTGCACACTAACAGCACCTTTCAAGGCAGGTGAAATTGCTGACCTAGAAAATGTACAGAGAACCTTCACGGCGCGCATAACGGAGATAAAACACCTCAATTACTGGGAGCGCTTGAGGTTCCTGAACCTGTATTCCCTGGAACGCAGGCGGGAGAGATACATGATTATATACACCTGGAAAATCCTAGAGGAACTAGTACCGAACTTGCACACGAAAATCACTCACAACGAAAGCAAAAGACTTGGCAGACGATGCAACATCCCCCAATGAAAAGCAGGGGTGTCACTAGCACGTTAAGAGACCATACAATAAGTGTCATGGGCCCGAGACTGTTCAACTGCCTCCCAGCATACATAAGGGGGATTACCAACAGACCCCTGGCAGTCTTCAAGCAGGCACTGGACAAGCACCTAAAGTCGGTACCTGACCAGCCGGGCTGTGGCTCGTACGTTGGTTTGCGTGCATCCAGCAGTAACAGCCTGGTTGATCAGGCTCTGATCCACCAGGAGGCCTGGTCACAGACCGGGCCGCGGGGGCGTTGACCCCCAGAACTCTCTCCAGGTAAACTCCAGATCGTAGAGCAGTGTAGCAGCACACTGTGGGTGTTCCCACAGTGTACACAATCTGTTTAATAAAAAGAGATATTGTAATTCTTTGCTTGTTTTCAGTTGTTTGTTTGTACATTATCAGTGTTGGTGTGAGTGTACAGTACCAGTGTTGGTGTGAGTGTACAGTACCAGTTGTTGGTGTGTGTACAGTACCAATGTTGGTGTGAGTGTACAGTACCATGTTGGTGTGAGTGTACAGTACCAGTGTTGGTGTGAGTGTACAGTACCAGTGTTGGTGTGAGTGTACAGTACCAATGTTGGTGTGAGTGTACAGTACCAGTGTTGGTGTGAGTGTACAGTACCAGTGTTGGTGTGAGTGTACAGTACCAGTGTTGGTGTGAGTGTACAGTACCAGTGTTGGTGTGAGTGTACAGTACCAGTGTTGGTGTGAGTGTACAGTACCAGGTGTTGGTGTGAGTGTAGAGTACCAGTGTTGGTGTGAGTGTACAGTACCAGGTGTTGGTGAGAGTGCACAGTACCAGTGTGGTGTGAGTGCACAGTATCAGTGTTGGTGTGAGTGCACAGTACCAGTGTTGGTGTGAGTGTACAGTACCAGTGTTGGTGTGAGTGTACAGTACCAGTGTTGGTGTGAGTGTACAGTACCAGTGTTGGTGTGAGTGTACATTATCAGTGTTGGTGTGAGTGTACAGTACCAGTGTTGGGGTGAGTGTACATATCAGTGTTGGGTGAGTGTACAGTACCAGTGTTGGTGTGAGTGTACATTATCAGTGTTGGTGTGAGTGTACATTATCAGTGTTGGTGTGAGTGTACATTATCAGTGTTGGTGTGAGTGTACAGTACCAGTGTTGGTGTGAGTGTACATTATCAGTGTTGGTGTGAGTGTACATTATCAGTGTTGGTGTGAGTGTAGAGTACCAGTGTTGGTGTGAGTGTACAGTACCAATGTTGGTGTGAGTGTACAGTACCAGTGTTGGTGTGAGTGTACATTAAACATGTTGGTGTGAGTGTACAGTACCAGTGTTGGTGTGAGTGTACATTATCAGTGTTGGTGTGAGTGTACATTATCAGTGTTGGTGTGAGTGTACATTATCAGTGTTGGTGTGAGTGTACAGTACCAGTGTT
>NC_069430.1:43698929-43708929 GCF_026875155.1 Cherax quadricarinatus
TCCATTTCCCCATGGAGATAAGAGGAAATAAACAAGAACAAGAACTAGAAAGAAAATAGCAGAAAATCCAGAGGAGTGTGTGTAGTATATATATGCTTGTACATGTATGTGTAGTGTGACCTAAGTGTAAGTAGAAGTAGCAAGACGTACCTGAAATCTTACATGTTTATGAGACAGAAAAAAGGAAACCAGCAATACTACCACCATGTAAAGCAATTACAGGCTTTCGTTTTACACTCACTTGGCAGGACGGTAGTACCTCCCTGGGTGGTTGCTGTCTACCAACCTACTACCTTATATATTTATATATATATATATAAAAATATATATATATATATATATATATATATATATATATATATATATATATATAATATATATATATATATATATATATATATATATATTATATATATATATATATATATATTATATATAATCAGAATCTCTACGACTACAGTGCTCTTTGCACCAACTCCAAGGTTGAGGGACTGATTACCACATTTTCTGTATATAGTTCTGCTATCTTCAAGTTATGTCCTGGAATTTGTATTGATAAAGCCACTGAATGGCAAAACGTCTACACTAAAGATACCCAGATGTTGCACATGTGTCTTAATTTCATCTTTTCGGTATTGTATACCATTCTTACATGGATGTAGGTGTCAGCCAGCATTAATATGCAGGTATAGTCCCATTCTAAGAGCTTGCCATTCTTCCAAGGATAGATGGTGATCCCATCGGGGTGGTTTGCTGGGTTGTCAGTATTGTTCGCTGCTAGTGATCGGAGCTTTCTCCTCGGCTGGGCATCCAGCTGTAGCAAGGGTTCTCTTTATGATATCGTTGACTTCATTGTGTCTTATGTGCCAGCCCTTGGTTTTGGACCATTTAAGACCATGTAGAACGTAATGGTTGGCGTGCACATTGCTAGAAATACGCGTATATTTTGTGTGAATTGGGGCAGCAAGGCAGAGAACCAATGCAATACAGAGGGTCTTAGGGTCGAGGCCTGTTCCCATTGCCGAAATGGGAACTGTTTGGAGGAAGTCCCCAGAGTGATGTGAGCTTACAGCTTGGAGATGGGCAGTCTCTCTGTCTGATGTTACAGCCCTAAGCATGTTGGCAAGCACCTTTTCAGCAGTGGGGCCATCCCATCTTATATATACAGTGCTAGTCACAACATTATGATGCCTCTCCCCCACACATGTACCAAAGCACAAACACATACATGAAAGATTGTAATATATATATGAACACACTGAGGTTTTAATACTTGGTGCTGCATCCTCTATGCTTAATCACGCCCCTCAGCCGTGTAGGAAGACTCTCACACAAATTCTTGAGGGTTTGGGGAGGTATATTATTCCATGCCTCACGTAGAGCAGCCTCCAGCTACAGGATAGAACTAATATCCTTGCCCAGTAAACTTCATTTCACTATTGACCAGAGGTTCTCAATAGGGTTTAGGTCTTGGGAATTACCAGGTCAGTCATTCAAGAACCTCACTTCACAGTCCTTAAGCCACTGAACTGCAGATTTGGTGGTATGACACGGTGCACCGTCCTACATAAAAACCGTAGCCCCACATTTGTCAAACACCTCAAGTAAATTGTCATACAGTAACTCCAGGTAATTATACTGATTCATATATTGGTTTTGGGAAGCACAATGAGTTTACCAACACTCTGAGCACTGAAACACCCCCAAACCATGAACAAGTGTTGAAAAAGGAGATTCTACTTCTTCAGGAGGAAAATAGGAGGCTGAAGCTTCACATAGATGAGTTTGTGAGTGAGTGTGTGAAGGATTTAGCTGGTAAGGAGGAAATGGTCACCAGCAGTGATAGTGGCAGCTGGCAAGTGGTTCACAGTTCAGGAAGAAGGAAGATGAGAAGAGTTAATAGAGAAGATGTGAAGGTAGGAAATCTATTCTCTGTTCTCCAAGACGAGTGTACTTCAGTGGTTAGTGAGGTTGAAAGTACCACTGATTCCCCTGCTAATCAAGGTAAGAATATTTTAATAGTAGGCGATTCTCAGGTAAGATATATGGACCATGCATTTTGTAACAGAGACAGACAGGTCAGACAGAGTGTGCCTTCCTGGAGCTGGTGTTGGTGACATAGTCAGCAGGTTGGATAATATTATGGCAGGTAATGGGAACAAGCCCATTATCTGTCTTAGTGCAGGGAGTAATGACATTGGGAAGGGCAGGAGAGAGGAGCTGCTGGATAAGTACAGGTCAGCCATAGAAGTAGTTAGGTCTAAGTGAGGGATCCCAGTCATATGTAGCATCTTGCCTAGAAAGGGAGTGGGCAATGAATGGATGTCTAGGGCAATTGGTATAAATTGCTGGCTAGACAGGTACTGAAAGGAACTTGCAATCCCATTCATTGATAACTGGGACCTATTCTTTGGCAAACGTGATATGTATGCAAGGGATAGGGTTCACCTCTCTGGGGATGGAGTGATTGCATTAGCCAATTCGATTGAGAGGGTTAGTGATGACTTGTCTAGGAATTTAAACTGACAGATTATTGAGGTATTTGTGTTTGTGGGAAACAATCAGGCTGGAGCATTAGGGTTAAAAGCAGTAGTTATTACCGGGATACCTCAGGGATATGTTTAAAAGACAATATTCACAATAAAGTTGCTAGTAATGGCAAATCAATTGATCAACAAACAAAGAGGGATAGTAGAGGGCAACGAGTGACTAGCTCACTTAAGGTTTACTATACAAATAGTAGGAGTCTAAGAAATAAGATAGATGAGCTAAGATTACTTGCAAGTGTAGGTAATATAGATATTATTGGTATAACAGAGACCTGGTTAAACCTGAAAGACAGAAATGCCTTCTGAATGCAGCATACAGGGTTATAAACTATTCCACACTGATAGGTCAACAGGAAGGGTGGTGGTGTGGCGATGTTTGTCAGAGAAAATTTAAATTGTTGTCTTAGACATGATACAAGATTAGAAACATCGAACACAGCATCTGTTTGGCTACAGTTTCTCTAGGGACGTGACAAATTAATTTTGGGTATGATTTATAGGCCCCCAAACCTTGATAGGGAGTGCAGTAAGCTGTTATGGGACGAAATTCATAAGGCATCTAGATATGAAAATGTGATAATGGGAAATTTTAACTTTAAGCAAATTGATTGGAACAATATGACAGGAAATCTTGAGTCTAATGACTTTCTTGATACGGTTCAGGATTGCTTTTTAGAACAGGTTGTGACAGAACCAACTAGAGGAAACAGTCTGCTTGACTTGGTTCTTGCCAACAAAGATTCACTAATTAATAATCTTGAGGTTAATGATGAGCTTGGGGAAAGTGATCACAAATCACTTAGTTTCAATATATCATGGAATTACCTGGAGGTTATTCCGGGGATCAACGCCCCCGCGGCCCGGTCCATGACCAGGCCTCCCGATGGATCAGGGCCTGATCAACTAGGCTGTTACTGCTGGCCGCTCGCAGTCCAACGTACGAGCCACAGCCCGGCTGATCCGGCACCGACTTTAGGTATCTGTCCAGCTCTCTCTTGAAGGCAGCCAGGGGTTTATTGGCAATTCCCCTAATACTTGATGGGAGGCTGTTGAACAGTCTTGGGCCCCGGACACTTATGGTGTTTTCTCTTAGTGTGCCAATGGCGCCCCAACTTTTAATTGGGGGTATTTTGCATCGCCTGCCCAGTCTTTCACTTTCGTAGAGAGTGATTTCTGTGTGCGGATTCGGGACCATTCCTTCCAGGATTTTCCAAGTGTAGATTATGATTTATCTCTCTCTCCTGCGTTCCACTGAGTACAAATCAAGTGCTTCCAAGCGTTCCCAGTAGTTAAGGTGCTTGACAGAACTTATACGTGCAGTAAAAGATCTCTGCACACTCTCTAGATCTGCAATTTCACCTGCTTTGAACGGAGATGTTAATGTACAGCAGTATTCCAGCCTAGAGAGAACAAGTGATTTGAAAAGAGTCATCATTGGCTTGGCATCTCTCGTTTTGAACGTTCTCATTATCCATCCTATCATTTTCTTTGCACTTGTGATCGTGGCACTGTTGTGATCCTTGAAAGTGAGATCCTCAGACATTACTACTCCCAGGTCCCTTACATTAGTTTTCCGCTCTATTGTATGGCCGAGTCTGTAGTATACTCTGTTCTAGTTATTATCTCCTCCAGTTTTCCATAACGGAGTAGTTGGAATTTGTCCTCATTGAACATCATATTGTTTACCGTTGCCCACTGGAAAACTTTGTTTATATCTTCTTGGAGGTTAACCGCGTCCTCAGCAGATGACAGCCTCATGCAGATCCTAGTATCATCCGCAAAGGATGATACGATGCTGTGGGTTACATCTCTGTCTATGTCTGATATGAGGATGAGGTATAAGATGGGGGCGAGTACTGTGTCTTGTGGAACAGAGCTCTTCACTATGGCAGCCTCCGATTTAACTCTGTTGACCACTACTCTTTGTGTTCGATTTGTTAGGAAGTTGAAGATCCATCTCCCCACTTTCCCAGTTATTCTTTAGCACGTATTTTATGGGCTATTACGCCATGATCGCATTTGTCAAATGCTTTTGCAAAGTCTGTGTATATTACATCTGCATTCTGATTTTCTTCCAGTGCATCCAAGGCCATGCCATAGTGATCCAGTAGTTGTGAGAGGCAGGAGCGACCTGCCCTGAACCCATGTTGCCCTGGATTGTGCAGATTTTGGGAATCCAGGTGATTTGCAATCCTGCTTCTTAGCACTCTTTCAAAGATTTTTATGATGTGGGACGTCAGAGCTATTGGTCTATAGTTCTTAGCTAATGCTTTGCTGCCACCTTTATGGAGTGGGGCTATATCCGTTGTTTTAAGTGACTGTGGAATTTCACCCATGTCCAAGCTCCTCCTCCATAGTGTACTTAGGGCACGCGAGAGGGGTTTCTTGCAGTTCTTAATGAAAACAGAGTTCCACGAGTCTGGGCCCAGGGCTGAGTGCATGAGCATGTTGTCACTGGCTTTTTCAAAGTCTGTCGGAGTTAGGGTAATGTCGGAAAACTGGCATACATTTATGGAGTTTTGAGGCTTTGGGTAGGGGTAGTTTTGATAAGGACCTACCTTGTATGGGCCAGTAGTCCTTCTGTGGTGTTCCTCCATTCATATATTCTTATTCTTACTGTAGTTGCTTCTCTAGCTTAAGTCTTCTTCAGGCTGAGAGACTGATCACCTCAACAGCCTGGTTGATCTGACCCTGATCCACCATGAGGCCTGGTCTCAGACCGGGCCGCGGGGGCGTTGACCCACGAAACCCTCTCCATGTAAACCCCAGGTAAGATTGATGGACTGATTACACCAACTATACTTCACTGCTACTCCAGGTGACTGTATTTAACTGAAGAAGTCTACTATGTAAGCGAAACGTGTCAAATTTATCAGTCAGGAAGCAAAGTAGGTATGTTAAGAAGGTATGTAGGTAGGTAGTGATTGGGTAAGAATGTTAGTTGTGTAGTGGGTGGTGGGTAGTATGTATGTGGGAAGAACACTAAGGGTCAGATAGATGGTTGTACAGTAGGTGCAAGAAGTTTTGGAGGTAGGGGGAAAGGTCAGAGAGGGAGTGGAGAAGGGGGCAGGGGAGGGAAGGGACATGGGGAGGGGAATGATGTGAGGGGGAGGGGGGGAGTGCTCGCTGGTAAACAAACTGGGTGTTGAGGAAGACACAAGGGTTTAACTGTGGCGGTAGTGACAACATCCTGAACCTCGTTCCTCTCAAACCCCCCTCACCTCGTTCCCCTTGCTGCACACTCCTCCTTTCCCTTACAACCTGGTTGATCAGACACCTGGAGGAGACAGTAATCCAGTTTCCTCTTGAAAACATCTAAACTTATTCCTGCAACATTTCTGATAAGCTACTGGCAGCAGGTTGAAGAGTCTTGGACCACGGATGTTGATAGTGTTCTCTTTTTGGGCCCACCGGGCCCCTGCTTTTCACTGGGTTTGTTTTACACTCATTCCCCTTGCTCCAGAGAGTATGTTCCAAGTTCTTCGGGTAGTAGTCTAGTACGCGAAGTACTTGGTAAATTACTAGGTCTATAAACTACTTGGCCTATAAACTGCTAGGCGTATAAACTACTAGGAAGTAGTTAACTTTCTAGTACTTTATAGGCCTTGTTTGCCTAGTCGAACAAGTGATTACTAAAGATGTCTTGTGTGAGGTAGAGCTGTCAGGGGAAAAGCTTTGTGTGAGGCTGGGCTGTCAGGGAAGAAGCCTTGTGTGAGGCTGGGCTGTCCGGGGAGAAGCCTTGTATGAGGCTGAGCTGTCAGGGGAGAAGCCTTGTGTAAGGCTGGGCTGTCAGGAGAGAGGAATCTTGGAAACCAAGTTGTTATGGAGAGGTAGTATAGATACGGGTGAAATTCCAGTCACTAAAAACAACGGATATAGCCCCACTCCATAAATGTGGCAGCAGAGTATTAGCTAAGAACTATAGATTAACAGCTTTAACGTCCCACATCATAAAAAATCTTTGAGAAAATGCTAAAACGCATGATTTCAAATTACTTGGATTCCCAACAATTGCACAATCCAGGGCAACATGGGTTCAGGGCAGGTCGCTCCTGCCTCTCACAACTGCTGGATCACTATAAAATGGTCTTGGATGCACTGGAAGACAATCAGAATGCAGATGTAATATACACAGATTTTGCAAAAGCCTTTGAGAAGTGCAATCATGGTGTAATAGGACACAAAGTGCGTGCTAAAGGGATAACTGGCAAAGTGGACAGCTGGATCTTTTACTTTCTAAGCAATCGATCACAAAGAGTAGTGGTAAACAGAGTTAAGTTGGAAGCTGCCATAGTGAAGAGCTCTGTTCCACAAGGCACAGTACTCGCACCTATCCTGTTCCTTATCCTCATATCAGACATGGACAGATGTAAACCATAGCATTGAGTCATCTTTTGCAGACGATACTAGGATCTGTACGAGACTGTCATCCATTGAGGACACGGTTACCCTCCAAGAAGATATAAACCAAATTTTTCAGTGGGTAACGGAAAACAATATGATGTTCAGTGAAGACAAATTCCAACTACTCCGTTATGGAAAACTGGAGGAGATAATAGAACTGAGTATACTACAAACTCTAATCATACAATAGAACGGAAAAGTAGTGTGACGGACTTATGAGTGATGATATCAGAGGATCTCACCTTCAAGGATCACAGCAGTGTTGCTATCATATCTGCGAGGAAAATGATAGGATGGATAATGAGAACTTTCAAATCAAGGGAGGCCAAACCAGTGATGATCCTTTTTAAATCACCTGTTCTCTTTAGGTTGGAATTCTGCTGTACATTAACATCTCCATTAAAGACAGGTGAAATTGCGGATCTAGAGAATGTAAAGAGAGCCTTTACTGCACATACAAGTTCCGTCAAACGCCTTAACTACTGAGAACGCTTGGAAGCACTTGACTTATACTCACTGGAGCGCAGGCGGGAGAGATGCATCATAATCTACGCCTGGAAAATCCTAAAAGGACTGGCCCCAAATCTGCACACACAAATCACTCCCTACGAAAGCAAACGACTGGGCAGAGGGTGCAATGTACCCCAAGTAGCGGCGCCATTAGTTCACAAAGAGAAAACACAATAAGTGTCTGGGGCCCAAGACTGTTCAGCAGCCTCTCACCAGGCATAAGCGGAATTACCAATAGACCCATGGCTGTCTTCAAGAGGGAGCTGGACAGATACCTGAAGTTAGTACCAGATCAGCCCGGCTGTGGTTCTTACAGTAGTAACAGCCTAGTTGATCAGGGCCAGATCCATCGGAAAGTCTGGTCAAGGACTGGGCCAAGGGGACGTTGACCCCTGGAGCACCCTCCAGGTAGGTATAACATGTATAGCAGAGGTACACACACGTGTGACCTTGTAACAGAGGTGCACACAATTGTGACCTTGTAACAGGTGCTCACAATTGTGACCTTGTAACAGAGGTGCACACACTTGTGACCTTGTAACAGAGGTGCACACAATTGTGATCTTGTAACAGAGGTGCTCACAATTGTGACCTTGTAACAGAGGTGCTCACAATTGTGACCTTGTAACAGAGGTGCACACACTTGTGACCTTGTAACAGAGGTGCACACAATTGTGACCTTGTAACAGAGGTGCTCACAATTGTGACCTTGTAACAGAGGTGCTCACAATTGTGACCTTGTAAAAGATGTGCTCACACTTGTGACCTTGTAACAGAGGTGCTCACAGTTGTGACCTTGTAACAGAGGTGCTCACACTTGTGACCTTGTAACAGATGTGCTCACACTTGTGACCTTGTAACAGATATGCTCACACTTGTGACCTTGTAACAGATGTGCTCACACTTGTGACCTTGTAACAGATGTGCTCACACTTGTGACCTTGTAACAGAGGTGCTCACACTTGTGACCTTGTAACAGATGTGCTCACACTTGTGACCTTGTAACAGAGGTGCTCACACTTGTGACCTTGTAACAGAGGTGCTCACACTTGTGACCTTGTAACAGATGTGCTCACACTTGGACCTTGTAACAGATGTGCTCACACTTGTGACCTTGTAACAGAGGTGCTCACACTTGTGACCTTGTAACAGAGGTGCTCACACTTGTGACCTTGTAACAGAGGTGCTCACACTTGTGACCTTGTAACAGAGGTGCTCACACTTGTGACCTTGTAACAGAGGTGTTCACACTTGTGACCTTGTAACAGATATGCTCACACTTGTGACCTTGTAACAGAGGTGTTCACACTTGTGACCTTGTAACAGAGGTGCTCACACTTGTGACCTTGTAACAGATGTGCTCACACTTGTGACCTTGTAACAGAGGTGCTCACACTTGTGACCTTGTAACAGATGTGCTCACTTGTGACCTTGTAGCAGATGTGCTCACACTTGTGACCTTGTAACAGAGGTGCTCACACTTGTGACCTTGTAACAGATGTGCTCACACTTGTGACCTTGTAACAGATGTGCTCACACTTGTGACCTTGTAGCAGATGTGCTCACACTTGTGACCTTGTAACAGATGTGCTCACACTTGTGACCTTGTAACAGATGTGCTCACAACTTGTGACCTTGTAACAGAGGTGCCACAATTGTGACCTTGTAACAGAGGTGCTCACAATTGTGACCTTGTAAAAGATGTGCTCACACTTGTGACCTTGTAACAGAGGTGCTCACAGTTGTGACCTTGTAACAGAGGTGCTCACACTTGTGACCTTGTAACAGATGTGCTCACACTTGTGACCTTGTAACAGATGTGCTCACACTTGTGACCTTGTAACAGATGTGCTCACACTTGTGACCTTGTAACAGATGTGCTCACACTTGTGACCTTGTAACAGAGGTGCTCACACTTGTGACCTTGTAACAGATGTGCTCACACTTGTGACCTTGTAACAGAGGTGCTCACACTTGTGACCTTGTAACAGAGGTGCTCACACTTGTGACCTTGTAACATGTGCTCACACTTGTGACCTTGTAACAGATGTGCTCACACTTGTGACCTTGTAACAGAGGTGCTCACACTTGTGACCTTGTAACAGAGGTGCTCACACTTGTGACCTTGTAACAGAGGTGCTCACACTTGTGACCTTGTAACAGAGGTGCTCACACTTGTGACCTTGTAACAGAGGTGTTCACACTTGTGACCTTGTAACAGATATGCTCACACTTGTGACCTTGTAACAGAGGTGTCACACTTGTGACCTTGTAACAGAGGTGCTCACACTTGTGACCTTGTAACAGATGTGCTCACACTTGTGACCTGTAACAGAGGTGCTCACACTTGTGACCTTGTAACAGATGTGCTCACACTTGTGACCTTGTAACAGATGTGCTCAACACTTGTGACCTTGTAACAGAGGTGCTCACACTTGTGACCTTGTAACAGATGTGCTCACACTTGTGACCTTGTAACAGATGTGCTCACACTTGTGACCTTGTAACAGATTTTGCTCACACTTGTGACCTTGTAA
>NC_069430.1:43713929-43773929 GCF_026875155.1 Cherax quadricarinatus
AGCAACACCACCACCACCACCACCACCACCACCAGTATCACAGCAACACCACCACCACTACCACCAGCACCAGCAGCAACACCACCACCAGCAACACCACCACCAGCAACACCACCACCAGCAGCAGCAACACCACCACCAGCAGCAGCAACACCACCATCAGCAGCAGCAACACCACCACCAGCAGTAGCAGCAGCAACACCACCAGCAGCAGTAGCAGCAACACCACCACCAGCAGCAGTAGCAGCAGCAACACCACCAGCAGCAGTAACAGCAGCAACACCAGCAGCAGTAGCAGCAACACCACCACCAGCAGCAGTAGCAGCAGCAACACCACCAGCAGCAACACCACCAGCAGCACCACCAGCATCAGTAACAGCAACGACGGCGGAAGCAGGACTCCATATCGTGGGAATAACTTTTAGTTTTGCATAGCAATGTGTGTGCTCTCTCTCTCTCTCTCTCTCTCTCTCTCTCTCTCTCTCTCTCTCTCTCTCTCTCTCTCTCTCTCTCTCTCTCTCTCTCTCTCTCTCTCTCGGCATCATCATTGGCTCAGCGTCCCTTGGCTTGAAAGTTCTAGTTACGCAGTTAGTTGTGTGGCCTGGCTGGCTAGTTGTGTGGCCTGGCTGGCTAGTTGTGTGGCCTGGCTGGCTAGTTGTGTGGCCTGGCTGGCTAGTTGTGTGGCCTGGCTGGCTAGTTGTGTGGGCTGGCTGGCTAGTTGTGTGGCCTGGCTGGCTAGTTGTGTGGCCTGGCTGGCTAGTTGTGTGGCCTGGCTGGCTAGTTGATTGTACACCCGCAGCTCATGACGCTAGTGCACAACACTGTTACAAATGTTACGTCACTAGTGCACAACACTGTTACAAATGTTACGTCACTAGTGCACAACACTGTTACAAATGTTACGTCACTAGTGCACAACACTGTTACAAATGTTACGTCACTAGTGCACAACACTGTTACAAATGTTACATCACTAGTGCACAACACTGTTACAAAGGTTACGTCACTAGTGCACAACACTGTTACAAAGGTTACGTCACTAGTGCACAACACTGTTACAAATGTTACATCACTAGTGCACAACACTGTTACAAATGTTACGTCACTAGTGCACAACACTGTTACAAATGTTACATCACTAGTGCACAACACTGTTACAAAGGTTACGTCACTAGTGCATAACACTGTTACAAAGGTTACGTCACTAGTGCACAACACTGTTACAAATGTTACGTCACTAGTGCACAACACTGTTACAAAGGTTACGTCACTAGTGCACAACACTGTTACAAAGGTTACGTCACTAGTGCACAACACTGTTACAAATGTTACATCACTAGTGCACAACACTGTTACAAAGGTTACGTCACTAGTGCACAACACTGTTACAAAGGTTACGTCACTAGTGCACAACACTGTTACAAATGTTACATCACTAGTGCACAACACTGTTACAAAGGTTACGTCACTAGTGCACAACACTGTTGTAGACACTACAGTAAAAAATACCATCTCACAAAAATTGATGTCTTATTACCACTAAGAAACATTGGTCTTAATTAAGTGAGTTAGAATTTCTATAAAGACAGTTTATCTAGTCGGTGCGAAATGTGGATAAAACATCAAGATTTCAGATGTCCTTTGTCATTAACATTGAGGTGTTGTGAGGTGGAGGTGTCTCTTAGAGATTGTGTGTTAGGACGCTAAGATATAATGTTCCGGTGTATGACTCTGTGTCTCTGTCCACACACTTTGTTTTTAGGTTATTGACGTCACTATAGCAACAGTACTGCTAGAGATACTTATAGTCTAGCATTAATTTTATAGATATATTTGACTTGACACTTCATTATGGTGGATAATAGACCTGTTAGTTCCTTTCTGACAATGTTTCGTAAACTTCTGTTTGAGAACCGAAAGTTATACTGAACATTTTCTTTATTTAATGTTTGTTTAGCTAATTCATCAGTTTTGTCATGCTCTTGGAGGCCTATGTGAGAAGGAATCCACCAAAGCTGAACCGTGATCCCCTTTATAATAATTTGTGTTATCCAGCTTATGATTCTCCTGGCAGCAGCAAAAGTAACATTGTTGTGGTTCTTGAAGGTGAGATCATCTGACATCATCACTCCTGGTTTCAAGTTTTTCTTGTACTCCATTTCAGTCTTTATTTTTTCCATTCATCCATAGCGGAGTAACTGGAACTTGTCCTCATTAAACATCATATTGTTATCTGAGCTTCACTGGAAGACTTTATATCCACCTGAATATTTACTGTCTTCAACGAACTCCACTTTCATGGAGATTCATAGATATAAGAATTAAATATAGAAGTGGGGGAGTATTGTACCTTTAAAATCCATAGTTTTCACCGTGGCAGCCTCTGACACTGTTTACTACTGCTCTCTGGAGGACCTGGGAACAGGTACCACACACCACACCTCTCACTGGAGGCTCAGATAAAGTGTTACATCAGCGACTCATGCAGTGCTGGCAGAGCTGAGAGCTGCCTTCAGAACCTTCACAAGGAACCCTTCAGCACGCCACACACACACACTGGTGAACTGCTCTCAAGGAAACACTTCTCTGGGTTATAATTGAACTAGTTTATAGTTGAACTGCGGTGCTGTTTAAACACACACACACACACACACACACACACACACACACACACACACACACACACACACACACACACACACACACACACACACACACACACACACACACAGAGGTACTTCCCTATCACACTCAAGTATGTTTTAAATGTTCTTTCTCCCTCTAATTTACCTCGTCCATCTCTTCAACTTCTCTCCTCCCTCTCACTTCTTCCCTCAAAATTTTCCCACACTGGTGATTAGTTTAAGCTGCTGAGATACAGAAAGAATGAAGACTCAGCATAACTTTGAAGTATCATCAAATACGACAGAAGGAAAGGAACACGTGAAAGACTGGTAGTAATGTCTGCTGATCTTTCTTAAAAAAAAAAAATACAAATGTCACGACAGCCAGGAGGATGCGGGGTGGATAATGAAAACTTTCTAAACAAGGGAAATAGTGCCCATGGTGACACTGTTCAAATCGCTCGTGCTCTCCCGTTCAGGGCAGGAGAAATATCAGAGCTGGAAGAGAAACAGAGATCGTTCACGGTCCGTATAGAGCCAGTAAAACATTTAAATTACCGGAAACGCCTTAAAGTCTTAAATATGTACTCACTGGAGAGGAGGAGAGAGAGAAATATGATGATATGTACCAGGAAAGTACTTAAGGGCCTGGTCCCAAATCTGCACACTGCCATAACAACATACTGGAGTGAGAGATATGGGAGGAAGGGCAGAATAAGCCCAGCGAAAAGTAGGGGCACCGTGGGGATAATAAGAGAATATTGTATCAACATCCATGGTCCAAGCTTATTCAGAAGATATCAGAAACACTGCTGGAACAAGTGTAGAAGTCTTTAAGAAAAAAACTGGACAAGTATCTTCACCAGATCAACCAGGTTGTGATGGATATGTGTGGCTGCGGTCCACCATCAGCAACAGCCTGGTTGACCAGGCAAGCACCAGATGAGCCTGGCTCAGGACCGGGCTCCGCGAGCAGAAAGACTCTCGAAACTCATTAAATGTATGTATATCTCAGCACTCACTGACAGCACTCGTGGCACTGCTTCTCTCAGCGCACACTGACAGCACTTGTGGCACTGCTTCTCTCAACACTCGTGGCACTGCTTCTCTCAGCACTCGTGGCACTGCTTCCCTCAACACTCGTGGCACTGCTTCTCAGCACTCGTGACACTGCTTCCCTCAGCACTCGCGGCACTGCTTCCCTCAGCACTCGTGGCACTGCTTCCCTAGGTACTCATGGCACTGTTTATCGCGGCACTGCTTCCCTCAGCACTCATGGAACTGCTTCACTGCTTCTCAGCACTCGTGGCACTGCTTCTCTTAGCACTCGTGGCACTGATTCCATCAGCACTCGTGGCACTGCTTCCCTCAGCACTCGTGGCACTGCTTCCCTCCGCACTCGTGGCATTTGGCACTGCTTCTCTAAGCATTCGTGGCACTGCTTCTCAGTGCTTGTGGCACTGCCATCTCAGCATTCGTGGCACTTTCTCAGCACTTGTGGCACTGCTTCCCTCTGCACTTATGGCACTGCTTCTATAAGCACTCTTAGCACTCGTGGCACTGCTCAGCACTCGTGGCACTGCTACTCTCAGCACTCGTGGCACTGCTTTTCTCAGCACTTGTGGCACTGCTTCTCTCAGCACTCCCTGGTTCTTCACGGTCTTGCTGTGGTCACGGTCTTCACGGTCATGCTGTGGTCACGGTCTTCACGGTCTTGCTGTGGTCACGGTCTTCATGGTCTTGCTGTGGTCACGGTCTTGCTGTGGTCACGGTCTTCACGGTCGTCATGGTCTTGCTGTGGTCACGGTCTTGCTGTGGTCACGGTCTTCATGGTCTTGCTGTGGTCACGGTCTTCACGGTCTTGCTGTGGTCACGGTCTTCATGGTCTTACTGTGGTCACGGTCTTGCTGTGGTCACGGTCTTCACGGTCTTGCTGTGGTCACGGTCTTCATGGTCTTGCTGTGGTCACGGTCTTCACGGTCTTGCTGTGGTCACGGTCTTCACGGTCTTGCTGTGGTCACGGTCTTCATGGTCTTGCTGTGGCCACGGTCTTCACAGTCTTGCTGTGGTCACGGTCTTCACGGTCTTGCTGTGGTCACGGTCATGCTATGGTCACGGTCTTCATGGTCTTGCTGTGGTCACGGTCTTCATGGTCTTGCTGTGGTCACGGTCTTCATGGTCTTGCTGTGGTCACGGTCTTCACGATTCTTGCTGTGGTCACGGTCTTCATGGTCTTGCTGTGGTCACGGTCTTCACGGTCTTGCTGTGGTCACGGTCTTCATGGTCTTGCTGTGGTCACGGTCTTCACGGTCTTGCTGTGGTCACGGTCTTCACGGTCTTGCTGTGGTCACGGTCTTCATGGTCTTGCTGTGGTCACGGTCTTCACGGTCTTGCTGTGGTCACGGTCTTCACGGTCTTGCTGTGGTCACGGTCTTCATGGTCTTGCTGTGGTCACGGTCTTCACAGTCTTGCTGTGGTCACGGTCTTCACGGTCTTGCTGTGGTCACGGTCTTCACAGTCTTGCTGTGGTCACGGTCTTCACGGTCTTGCTGTGGTCACGGTCTTCATGGTCTTGCTGTGGTCACGGTCTTGCTGTGGTCACGGTCTTCACGGTCTTGCTGTGGTCACGGTCTTCACGGTCTTGCTGTGGTCACGGTCTTCACGGTCTTGCTGTGGTCACGGTCTTCATGGTCTTGCTGTGGTCACGGTCTTCACAGTCTTGCTGTGGTCACGGTCTTCACGGTCTTTCTGTGGTCACGGTCTTCACAGTCTTGCTGTGGTCACGGTCTTCACAGTCTTGCTGTGGTCACGGTCTTCCCGGTCTTGCTGTGGTCACAGCTTTCACAGTCTTGCTGTGGTCACGGTCTTCACAGTCTTGCTGTGGTCACGGTCTTCACAGTCTTGCTGTGGTCACAGTCTTCACAGTCTTGCTGTGGTCACGGTCTTCACAGTCTTGCTGTGGTCACGGTCTTCACAGTCTTGCTGTGGTCACGGTCTTCACAGTCTTGCTGTGGTCACGGTCATCACAGTACCGTGAACTTGAGCCACCTTACTAAGTGTTCCTAGTTCTGAAACTAGACGGTGACGCAGTGACGGATAGCAGTGACGGGCACTGCAATTAAAGTATTTATTTCGCAGTCTGGCGGCTGTTTCAACTCTGTAATTTGTTAATGGTTGCCACCTGGTTGAGAGAGAGAGAGAGAGAGAGAGGGAGAGAGAGAGAGAGAGAGAGAGAGAGAGGAGAGAGAGAGAGAGGAGAGAGGAGAGAGAGAGAGAGAGAGAGAGAGAGAGAGGAGATGAGGGAGAGAGAGAGACAGGAAGGAGAATGAGAGGGAGAGAGAGAGACAGGAAGGAGAATGAGAGGGAGAGAGAGAGAGAGAGAGAGAGAGAGAGAGAGAGAGAGAGAGAGAGAGAGAGAGAATCACTATGAACAGTAAACTGCTTTATGACCCTTGTGGGTTTAGCGCTTAGTTATGATTGTTCTAATAACAACAACAGTAAAAATAGGTAAACTGGTCTGGGACCGGACCTAGGGGGAGGGTGTGTGACCCCCCCCCCCTCCTGAGAGGAGCCTGGGGTAAGTGTAAGGTAATCTACGTTCTATCTGCTGCCCCATTCTGTATTGACTCTCCCAGTTGTGTTTCTGGGGGGTCGAGTCTAGGCTTCAGGCACCCCCGCCCCCCTCCCCCCCGGCCTCATTTTGTGTGCTCGCGCGCGGGCGGGCGTTTCAGCGTCGGGACCGTTGCCATGACAACTAAATCCGTTGTGATTTGTGGAGAAGAGCCGTCTGTTACTGGCAACACTGCTGGTGCTGTTACTGGCAACACTGTTAGTACTGTTACTGGTGACGCTGTTGGTGCTGTTACTGGTGACGTGACACTGTTGGTGCTGTTACTGGTGACGTGACACTGTTGGTGCTGTTACTGGTAACACTGCCGGTGCTGTTACTGGTAACACTGTTGGTGCTGTTACTGGTAGCACTGCCGGTGCTGTTACTGACAACAGTACCGGTGCTGTTACTGGCAGCACTGTTACAACACTGTTATTGCTGTTATAAGCAGAACTGTCAGTGATGGCAGTGCTCTAGAAGGCTCCTGAACCAGACCTGGTTAAGGAGCTCAGCCAGGCTAGATACCTCAATATTTGAAAGTGTATCATCCAGAGGTCTCCAGAGTGCGCCACGAGGAACACAACTCTCCTGGCAGCGAAAGCCTCTCATGTGGGCGATTTTCTATTCAGAAGCTGATTTAAATGACGTTTTTAAGGGTCAGCGCCCCCCCCTCCCTCTCGGCCCGGTCCTAGACCAGGCCTCCTGGTCGATCAGGGTTTGTTCAGCCAGGCTGTTACTTCTAGCTATTCACTAGCTAGCAGTAACAACAATTTTCAACGGTGGTGGTCTTCACCTTGTCACTCCTAGCCATGCCAGACACTGTGTGTGACTGCTTCAGCAGACCAATTCCATAGTCTTGTTTGCCGCAGATATCTGGCTGTCTTCAAGAAAGCCCTGGATAAGTGCCTGAAGTTAATTTATGATGAGCCAACTGTGATTGGTAAACTGGACTGCATGTGGCAATCAGTAACAGACTGGGTGATGAGACCTTAATCCTCTGAGAGGTCTGGTCACGAACCGAGCCGTTGGGGCGGGGGGAGGCACTGACCATCAGAATGTTCCAGGTAGACTCCAGGTAGGTCTGAGTAAAAGGTCACAAGACATGAAGAGGTTATCATCAAGAGGAGCCTGCCAACAGCTGGATGCCCATCAATAAAGGAGCTGCCCCATATATGCAGATCTGTTGGAAAACAATAGCATCCAGTTGGAATTAACTTACAAGGTATAGACAGCAAGCAGATGGTGTTGGATGGTACTTAAGTATCCACACTTGGTGATACCTACACTGGCTGATACCTTTCTCCAACAAAGCAGGGAGAAAGGCGGGAGCAGCTGCCAGCTGCTCCCGCAACAAAATATGGAATCCATGGGAATATATTTGTTCTCATAAGTTCGGAGACCCTAGGGAAAGAGCTCATACAGGTTCCTTAAGCAGCTAGGCAAAAGACTCATCAGGGCAACTAGGGATCCCAGGGCAGCAAGTTTTCTGTCCCAGCTTCTAAGTGTTGCACTTCACAGGGGTAAGTCTTGGGTCACGGACCGGGCCACGGGGGCGTTGACCCCCCGAAACCCCCTCCAGGTATACAGTGTACCCGGCTGTGAGGTACTGCTGCAAGTACCTCACAGGTTATACTGGACAAACAAATCTGTGCACCTGTATTGTGGCATATTAAGTTTTGTATTGTATATTTGTAGTGTATTTTATATTTTATTACACACACACACACACACACACACACACACACACACACACACACACACACACACACACACACACACACACACACACACACACACACCTTCCTGAGTGTAATAATACGAAGAAGAATAAGAAAATGGCTTGATAAATGTCACAGCATACAAAACTTTGGCGATTATCGTGTGTGTGTGTGTGTGTGTGTGTGTGTGTGTGTGTGTGTGTGTGTGTGTGTGTGTGTGTGTGTGTGTGTGTGTGTGTGTGTGTGTGTGTGTTGGAGAGTGATGGAGGAAAGAAACAGTTAAATGCTTTTTACAACTCTCCTCTGTCACATGTTTGACAGAGTTGACTGTGTAACTAGACCTCAGGGAAGCATGTAACTGCAGACACCACATAACATAGAGTATGTGGGGGAGGTGTTGCTACACTGAGAGATAACATATGGGGGAGGTGTTGCACATGAGAAATATGGGGGACGTGTTACACTGAGAGATAACATGTGGGGGAGGTGATGCTACACTGAGAGATAATACATGGGGGACGTGTTACACTGAGAGATAACATGTGGGGGAGGTGTTGCTACACTGAGAGATAATACATGGGGGACGTGTTACACTGAGAGATAACATGTGGGGGAGGTGTTGCTACACTGAGAGATAATACATGGGGGACGTGTTACACTGAGAGATAACATGTGGGGGGTGTTGCTACACTGAGAGATAATACATGGGGGACGTGTTACACTGAGAGATAACATGTGGGGGAGGTGTTGCTAAACTGACAGATAACATGTATGGGACATTACACTGAGAGATATGTGGGGGAGATGTTACACTGAGACGTGTGGGAGAGGTGTTGCACTGAGATAACATGTGGGGGGGGGGGAGAGGTATTACAATGAGACAACATACGGGGAGGTGTTACAATGAGACATGTGCGGGGAGGTGTTACGGGCACACCTTGCCCCCCCCCCCACACGCTGCCAGGCATCTCGCCTCTCCACGACAAGAGAGAGATGAAGACTGAGATTGATTTTGCTTACCGTGTGTCACTGAGGCCACAGTAGAAACTCTCTCTCTCTCTCTCTCTCTCTCTCTCTCTCTCTCTCTCTCTCTCTCTCTCTCTCTTTACACAGGGTTTGTGACAAGGTTAAGTTTCCCTAGCTTTATTGACAGCTATTTACAGGTTAAGGATTCCTAACTTTATTGACAAGCTAAGAGCTGTTACCTACATCAGCTCATTTGAAAGCATTTTTATTGTTATGAGACATACAAGTAGGGAACAGGATGAAGTTGGAGCCATCTGTGGGCCAGCATTTTCATTTGATCAACTGACTTTATCTCCTTGACATCATAATGCTGTACGAATGTACAGCATTATGCATTTAAAGCGATTTAATGCTGTAATCATGGTATTAGAGTGTGCCAGGTAACCTCCAGGTGCCTCAGGTTGTTTAGTTGTGTGCAGCCTAGCCAGGGCACCCATTACTGATCCTTGAGGGACCCCCCACCCACTTGTTGCCCTCTCCTACCACTTAACACTCAACCTTCTCTTTTATAACTATTATTATTTCTTCATATAATTTGTGGTTAGCGACTTAGGAGTGTGGAGCATGGGCCCCCGACATAGGAGTGTGGAGCGTGGGCCCCCGACATAGGAGTGTGGAGCGTGGGCCCCCGACATAGGAGTGTGGAGCGTGGGCCCCCGACATAGGAGTGTGGAGCGTGGGCCCCCGACATAGGAATGTGGAGCGTGGGCCCCCGACATAGGAGTGTGGAGCGTGGGCCCCCGACATAGGAGTGTGGAGCGTGGGCCCCCGACATAGGAGTGTGGAGCGTGGGCCCCCGACATAGGAGTGTGGAGCGTGGACCCCCGACGTAAGAGTGTGGAGCGTGGGCCCCCGACATAGGAGTGTGGAGCGTGGACCCCCGACATAGGAGTGTGGAGCGTGGGCCCCCGACATAGGAGTGTGGAGCGTGGGCCCCCGACATAGGAGTGTGGAGCGTGGGCCCCCGACATAGGAGTGTGGAGCGTGGACCCCCGACATAGGAGTTGGGGTGTGGCACGACGAGTGTGGAGCTGGACCCCCGACGTAAGAGTGTGGAGCGTGGACCCCCGACGTAAGAGTGTGGAGCGTGGGCCCCCGACATAGGAGTGTGGAGCGTGGGCCCCCGACGTAAGAGTGTGGAGCGTGGACCCCCGACGTAAGAGTGTGGAGCGTGGACCCCCGACGTAAGAGTGTGGAGCGTGGACCCCCGACGTAAGAGTGTGGAGCGTGGGCCCCCGACATAGGAGTGTGGAGCGTGGGCCCCCGACGTAAGAGTGTGGAGCGTGGGCCCCCGACATGGAAAGAAGCTAGTGACATGTAATCAATTGAAGACTGTGGTGACTCACCAAGACTGCTGTTGCTGCTTCTCACTAGATGACTCTGCTCTTACCTGCCAACCACACTCACCACCACAACCACCATCACAACCATGATCACAACCACCACTCCCACTTACCATAATCACCACCACAACCACTACTGCCTCAAGATACCATCACCATTACACACTCTGACTTCTGTACCTCTGTCCTCTCATTGACCTGTGCTATCTGTCCTCTCAGTGGCCTCCTGTACGTCTCTGCCCTCTCAGTGGCCTCCTGTACCTCTCTGCCCTCTCAGTGGCTTTCTGTACCTCTCCGTAGCTTCATGTACATAAATATACAAACATTCACTAATTAATATTTTTGTTTTCAGGTGAGCTGTTGAAGACGCAAGGTAGCGGCGGCCCCCTGGTGGCCCTCTGGCGCATCCTCAACACACTGTGAGTTACATTATCACTCCATCTTGTTCCACACACTGTCTACACCTTCCTGAACACTCTGTCTACCATTTTAGACATGTTTTCTCCTCCCTACCTTCCTCAACACTCTGCCTGCCTTTCCAGACAGTTTGAGTGTCAACATTGTAGTATATATACGTCTTCCTACCTTCCTGAACATTGCTCTTCCAGACTGACTACAACTCCCTGTCTTCATTCAGACACTTCTCTATGTCTCTCCTGCCTGCAGAAAAAGCAGGAGGCTTGGTAAACGATGTAAAACACTTCCGCTGAAGAGCAGGTGTGCATCGAGTAAAGAGCGAACTCATTAAGTGTGAGGGAGCCAAGACTTTTCAACGCCCTCATTTCGTGCAAAAGGGAGGGCTACGGACACCCCTCATCTTCCTAACTGTTGTCTCTTTCTTGGTCCAGTAACTGTTAGTGGATTCGATTTGTAAAGGACCTGCCCAGTATGGGCCAACAGACCTACTGCAGTGTTTCTCCTTCCTTATGTTCTTACGTCTGGCTTCAGTGACTATTTACGTCTTGAAGTATGTCAGGTCTTCCCTTCTTGTTCTTCATTTCTTTAAGAACACAAGAATATAGGAGCACAGTTCTAGGCCTACTGGCCCAGTCTAGGCCAGGGTCTCCTGGATGAAGCTCAACTGAAAATTGGTTACATGGGGCATCTGTGCCCCTTTGCGACCACCCCTCCCCCTGGATGCCCATGATGCCCATGCACCCAGGGGCACAAAAGGATCACTGTCACTCAGTCTTACTTTAATCTCCGTAAAAAAACAAGTGTCGAGGGGAAACTCTCCTAGACCTACTTACTTCCTGGCCTAGACCTTACTTCCTGGCCTAGACCTTACTTCCTGGCCTAGACCTTACTTCCTGGCCTAGACCTTACTTCCTGGCCTAGACCTTACTTCATGGCCTAGACCTTACTTCTGGCTACTTACTTCCGGCTAGACCTTACTTCCTGGCCTAGACCTTACTTCATGGCCTAGACCTTACTTCATGGCCTAGACCTTACTTCCTGGCTAGACCTTACTTCTGGCCTAGACCTTACTTCCATGGCCTAGACCTTACTTCATGGCCTAGACCTTACTTCATGGCCTAGACCTTACTTCATGGCCTAGACCTTACTTCATGGCCTAGACCTTACTTCATGGCCTAGACCTTACTTCATGGCTAGACCTTACTTCCTGGCCTAGACCTTACTTCATGGCCTAGACCTTACTTCCTGGCCTAGACCTTACTTCCTGGCCTAGACCTTACTTCATGGCCTAGACCTTACTTCATGGCCTAGACCTTACTTCATGGCCTAGACCTTACTTTTACTTCCTGGCCTAGACCTTACTTCCTGGCCTAGACCTTACTTCTGGCCTAGACCTTACTTCATGGCCTAGACCTTACTTCCTGGCCTAGACCTTACTTCCTGGCCTAGACCTTACTTCCTGGCCTAGACCTTACTTCCTGGCCTAGACCTTACTTCTGGCCTAGACCTTACTTCCTGGCCTAGACCTTACTTCCTGGCCTAGACCTTACTTCATGGCCTAGACCTTACTTCATGGCCTAGACCTTACTTCCTGGCCTAGATCTTACTTCCTGGCCTAGACCTTACTTCCTGGCGTAGACCTTACTTCATGGCCTAGACCTTACTTCCTGGCCTAGACCTTACTTCCTGGCCTAGACCTTACTTCATGGCCTAGACCTTACTTCCTGGCCTAGACCTTACTTCCTGGCCTAGACCTTACTTCCTGGCCTAGACCTTACTTCCTGGCCTAGACCTTACTTCCTGGCCTAGACCTTACTTCATGGCCTAGACCTTACTTCCTGTCCTAGACCTTACTTACTGGCCTAGACCTTACTTACTGGCCTAGACCTTACTTACCGGCCTAGACCTTACTTACTGGCCTAGACCTTACTTACTGGCCTAGACCTTACTTACTGGCCTAGACCTTAGGTAAGCTATTGGGACAACGTTTCGCCCTGTGTAAAACTTGATAAGTCAGCTTGATACCGCTCTATACAGAGCGAAATAACATTATTAATAATTAATAATAACATTAATAATAGTGATAATAGTAATCATTAATATTAATAATAATTAACATTAAAATAATAGTAATAATAATTTGCCAGACACTGAATGTTCACTTATTTCCTACCGTTCATTTACCCTCCCTCCTTCAGTAATTAACCAGAGCGGTGATTATAACAGCTATTTCGGCTTCTGTAAAAAGAATTAATTAGGTTGGTGTGATGAAGTTACTCGAGTGTGGACCAGCAGGAGGGAGGGAGGGAGGCCAGGTCAGTGTGTTGGAGGCTCTAAATCCTATCGTTTGGAAGCCAGGAGAAAACACTCACCAGTGTTTGTTTTCGTTAATGTTTTATAGTTGAAATACTGGGTATCAGGTACTGAGTGTCAGGAATTAGATGTCAGGTACTGGGTATTAGGAACTAGATATCAGGTACTGGGTATCAGGTACTAGATATCAGGTACTGGGTGTCAGGTACTAGATATCAGGTACTAGATATCAGGTACTAGATAATCAGGTACTGGGTATCAGGTACTAGATAGCAGGTACTGGGTATCAGGTACTAGATATCAGGTACTGGGTATCAGGTACTAGATATCAGGTACTAGATAATCAGGTACTGGGTATCAGGTACTAGATAACAGGTACTGGGTATCAGGTACTAGATATCAGGTACTGGGTATCAGGTACTAGATATCAGGTATTCGGTATCAGGTACTAGATGTGATGAATGGTTTAGAAAACCGACAAGTTGAAGATTGAGACATTTAGGAAACGTTTCGCCACACAGTGGCTTCATCAGTCCAATACAAAGCAGAAAGGTGCAAGGAGAGGAGGAGATTGAGGTAATTAGTCCCTCAGCCTGGAGTCGATATGTTCAGTCCATTAATCTTGTAGAATGTACAGCATAGGGCCGTAGACGTGTCTTATATACTGTAGTCAGGTGAGGCGAAGCAGGAGAAGGCGGGGTCATAGCGGTACCATCCACTAGTCGAAGTAGGTCTTCGTCCAAAGGTAGGACAAGTCGGAGAATTCTTTGTATCAAGATCCCATGATGATGCAGTGTCTGACAGTTGTGATGAATGGGATCTTGATACAAAGAATTCTCCGACTTGTCCTACCTTTGGACGAAGACCTACTTCGACTAGTGGATGGTACCGCTATGACCCCGCCTCCTGCTTCGCCTCACCTGACTACAGTATATAAGACACGTCTACGGCCCTATGCTGTACATTCTACAAGATTAATGGACTGAACATATCGACTCCAGGCTGAGGGACTGATTACCTCAATCTCCTCCTCTCCTTGCACCTTTCTGCTTTGTATTGGACTGATGAAGCCACTGTTTGGCGAAACGTTTCCTAAATAAAGATTCCCATATGGTGCATAAGTGTCTCAATCATCAGGTACTAGATATCAGGTACTGGGTACCAGGTACCTAGGCCTGGCCTGAGTACTTGGGACTGGTCTGGTTTATCACCTGTGTTAACACGAGGTAAGGAGCAGAGGGTGATTTTAGGTACTTTTTAATAATAATAATAATAATAATAATAATATAATCTTTATTTCTACAAGTACATGTACAAGGTATACAGGCCTAGCTGACATCAATGACATACTACTACATAGAAAGCCACTTGTTATACAAAGCATTTCGGGCAAATTAGGTCCATTTTGTCCCAGGATGCGACCCCCACCAGTCGACTAACACCCAGGTACCCATTTTACTGATAGGTGAACATGGACAGCAGGTGTCTTAAGGAAACACGTTCTAAGGTTTCCACCCGTACCGGGGATCGATTCACAGACCTTCGTGTGAGCTGAGTGCGCTAACAACCAGCTACACTGGCATCTACTATACAGCGAGGGTAGACCTACCCTGGAGACCAGTGTCAGGTATACAGCGGTAGGTAGGCAAGTATAGTGTCGGGTATACAGGATACCTGCATCCTGCAGGTATCCTGAAAGCTGCTTTTGAGGGTCAGTGTTCCCGTGGCCCGGTCCCAGACCAGGCCCCCCCGGTGGATCTAGGCCTGACCACCCAGACAGTTACTGCTGGCCGCAAGCTGGTCAGAAACTGATTTGAGGAACTTGTCCAGTTCTCTCTCTTGAAGACAGTCAGAGGTTGGTAATTTTCCTTATGCACGGAGGGAGGACGTTGGAAAGTCGGGGACCTCTGACACTACACGAGTTCTCTTAATCGTCTCATCGCGCCCCAGCTTTATAGTGGAGGTATTTTGCACTACATACAAAATCTCGTCCTTTCATACGGAGTGATTTCGATACTTGTTTGACATACCTGTAACCGGTTTCGAGGGTTTATTAGTCTCGCAGACCAGTACCTCTGCCTGAAATATGCCGCTTGTCAGTGGCTTTCTTTTAGCAATATTTTATTATATGTGAAGTACATTTTGTGTGCTGCAGAGAAAATAAAGCTGTTTGAGACCCTTCCCTTTCCTTCCCTTCTAATGATGGAATGTTTAAGGCTTAACGAGCTTGAATGACAACATTGTGGCGGCGTTGATTCAGCAGTGAAGGTGTAAATGTGTTTGGTGTTGAGTTGCACGTTTAACACAGGTGACGTTAATGTGTTGGTGGCCGAGGGTGGCCACAACCAGGCTGAGATCATCTAACAATAGTTGGCCACGGTGTGGCCGCTATGTCAGGACTGAGAAGAATCCAAATTGAGAGTAACAATAGCACGAACTCAGTATTTATAGTACTTCTTGTGAATCTTAAACCCCTCGCCATAGTGTTTGTTGGTGTTAGGTCAAGTTTGGTACATTTGTTATACACTGCCACTCTTGTCTATGATACACAAGTTGCAGTGTTACAACACCCGCATTTTGGCTACTCTGTCGTCTTGTCCTCAGGGTAGGAAAGCTAAACTTCGGATTGGATGAGGTTCGCCGGTACTGTTGCTGCCCAGGTCTTGTCCAGTTGGTGACTCGGCGATGCGAAACCTCTTAATAATTCCCCTTTATACCCGCATCTGAAATGTTCCACAAATCAGGACACGTGAAGTTGTTGACATCTCTAGCCAATACGGAAACTCATTGTCATCCTCAGATAACCAATCAGGGAGCTCTAACTTCTTCCCAAGGGGAGTGAGTTGAGATGCCAAGCAGTGTAGTTCTAGACCTGAGAGAGACTGGGTCACAGTTTCTCCAAAGGAGGAATAATGACTATTTGGACTCTCAACAATTTATAACAAGAAAACCTTGAAAGTGACAGCAAAAGTCATGGGAACAGAGAAGTCTTAGAAAGAGCCAATCTGTGACATACTAGAAGCACATCAGTCTCGCAAACGTCTGGTCTGGAAGCGGGCCGCGGGGGCGCTGACCCCCGGGTAGCATCCTTCAGGTACCCTTTAAGCAAGGCAGACCCTCTTACTAACATGTGGAAATAATAAAATAAGAAATCTTCACCATCTCACCTGACAACACAGTATTGGACACTTTATTCCACTTTTACTTTACCACTTAGCCAGGTTCTCACCAAGTAATATTCAATCTTAATAAAGTGTATACTGTGTTTCACTTACAGTTTATTAATATTTTCTTACTAGTTACAATGATTTAGGGAGCTTGATACTTGCTTACCGAGGGAGGGACCTGAGACTAAGATATCTGGCAAGATACAGTGTCTGAAATATTGGAGACGGATACAGGATACTAAGAACAACCAATATTTACCTATTTTTGCATGCATATTAACAGAGCAGAGCTCATGCAGGAGAGCTCTGCCAGATAATACAGCTGTGCTCTACGCCACAGCTCTCCACGGGATCTCTACGATTCTTCTAAAGTCCCTTACTTCCGGTTGTCTTCTGTGTCAACTAGGCAGCTGATGCTGTAAGGGTGAGAGTGCCGTGCCCTGATACACAGCAAGACAGGGATTAACACTTCTCTCCCAGTTTTAACAAGCCATCTAAAGACGACAGTTTCAATACCTCACATGACCAGGCAGGCTGTGGGTGCTACCAGCACGCAGTTCGACGCTAATGATCTCTGGAAATCGGTCACAGGTATGGCCACAAGCCCCTCTCACGTCACCTGGTGACGACGAACCACAAGCTGGTACACAATCCGCACATAGGAGAGAGAAAGAAGCTTGCGACGACGTTTCGGTCCGGATTGGACCGTGTGACTCGTGAATGGTCCAAGTCGGACCGAAATATCATAAGGTGCTCTCTCCTATGTGCGGGTTTTTAGTGTATTGTTCCAGTCACGGTATTGTGCCGCCTTGTTCCAGTCACGGTATTGTGCCGCCTTGTTCCAGTCACGGTATTGTGCCGCCTTGTTCCAGTCACGGTATTGTGCCGCCTTGTTCTACACAAGCTGGTTTTAGTGTATATTGTTCTTAGATATATTTATCTTTCCTGGTGCAAACAGAGTTATCTTTGCGTTTCAGATTAATAAATGAGTTGAGTAGTTTGTTGCAGCGGCCTCAATGGTACTTCTTGTGGCTAAGTTGCTGCAGTTGTTGCTGCAATGATCTTACTTCTGAAGTTAGGTTCCTTATAGCCAACTTTGTGGCTCCTAGCACTACCCCCTCCCTAGCACCACTCGACGCTAGTTGTGTAGTTACATCTCCCCTAACTCTGCTAGTGTATGACGTCATGGTGGCTACACCACACACTATATTAGTATATACATCCAGCATCAACCAGGCTGTGATGTGGGTCAGCAGGCCGCCAGCAGCAATAGCCTGGTTGACCAGGTAAATGGCAGATAAGCCTGGTCCAGGACCGCCCCCAGCAGCAGCAAGGTCAAGGACCCCCTCAGCAGCAGCAGCAGGGTCCAGGACCCTCCCAGCAGCAGCAGCATCGTCCAGGACCCCCAGCATCAGCAGCATGGTCCAGGACCCTCCCAGCAGCAGCAGCATCGTCCAGGACCCCCAGCATCAGCAGCATGGTCCAGGACCCCCAACAGCAGCAGCAGCAGCATGGTCCAGGACCCCCAGCAGCAACAGCATGGTCCAGGACCCCCAGCAGCAACAGCATGGTCCAGGACCCCCAGCAGCAGCAGCATGGTCCAGGACCCCCAGCAGCAACAGCATGGTCCAGGACCCCCAGCAGCAGCAGCATGGTCCAGGACCCCCAGCAGCAGCAGCATGGTCCAGGACCCCTCAACAGCAGCAGCAGCATGCTTCAAGACCCCCAGCAGCAACAGCATGGTCCAGGAGCCCCAGTAGCAGCATGGTCCAGGGCCCCAGCAGCAACAGCATAGTCCAGGGCCCCCCAGCAGCAACAGCATGGTCCAAGACCTCCAGCAGAAACAGCATAGTCCACGGGCCTCCAGCAGCAACAGCATGGTCCAGGAGCCCCAGTAGCAGCATGGTCCAGGGCCCCCAGCAGCAACAGCATAGTCCAGGGCCCCCCAGCAGCAACAACATGGTCCAGGACCTCCTGCAGCAACAGCATAGTCCAGGGCCCCCCAGCAGTAACAGCATAATCCAGGGCCCCCCAGCAGCAACAGCATAGTCCAGGGCCCCAAGCAGCAACATAGTCCAGGGCCCCCCAGCAGCAACAGCATAGTCCAGGGCCCCCAGCAGCAACAGCATAGTCCAGGGCCCCCAGCAGCAGCAGCATAGTCCAGGGCCCCAAGCAGCAACAACATAGTCCAGGGCCCCCCAGCAGCAACAGCATAGTCCAGGGCCCCCAGCAGCAACAGCATAGTCCAGGGCCCCCAGCAGCAACAACATAGTCCAGGTCCCCCAGCAGCAACAACATAGTCCAGGGCCCCCAGCAGCAACAACATAGTCCAGGGCCCCCAGCAGCAACAACATAGTCCAGGGCCCCCAGCAGCAACAACATAGTCCAGGGCCCCCAGCAGCAACAACATAGTCCAGGGCCCCCAGCAGCAACAACATAGTCCAGGGCCCCCAGCAGCAACAACATAGTCCAGGGCCCCCAGCAGCAACAACATAGTCAAGGGCCCCAGCAGCAACAGCATAGTCCAGGGCCCCCAGCAGCAACAGCATAGTCCAGGGCCCCCAGCAGCAACAACATAGTCCAGGGCCCCCAGCAGCAACAACATAGTCCAGGGCCCCCAGCAGCAACAGCATAGTCCAGGGCCCCCAGCAGCAACAGCATAGTCCAGGGCCCCCAGCAGCAACAGCATAGTCCAGGGCCCCCAGCAGCAACAGCATAGTCCAGGGCCCCCAGCAGCAACAGCATAGTCCAGGGCCCCCAGCAGCAACAGCATAGTCCCAGGGCCCCCAGCAGCAACAGCATAGTCCAGGGCCCCCAGCAGCAACAGCATAGTCCAGGGCCCCCAGCAGCAACAGCATAGTCCAGGGCCCCCAGCAGCAACAGCATAGTCCAGGGCCCCCAGCAGCAACAACATAGTCCAGGGCCCCCAGCAGCAACAACATAGTCCAGGGCCCCCAGCAGCAACAACATAGTCCAGGGCCCCCAGCAGCAACAACATAGTCCAGGGCCCCCAGCAGCAACAACATAGTCCAGGGCCCCCAACAGCAACAACATAGTCCAGGGCTGGGCTGCGGCAGTTGGCAAACTCTGGAGGTCCACCAAAGGGATATCAAAAGATTGCAACACTAACCTGTCATCTTAGGTGTTTGTGACCAGGAGAGTTCTCCAGGCCAGCAAGCCAGCCTACCAGCCAGCCAGCCTACCAGCAAGCCAGCCTACCAGCAAGCCAGCCTACCAGCAAGCCAGCCTACCAGCAAGCCAGCCTACCAGCAAGCCAGCCTACCAGCAAGCCAGCCTACCAGCAAGCCAGCCTACCAGCCAGCCAGCCTACCAGCAAGCCAGCCTACCAGCAAGCCAGCCTACCAGCAAGCCAGCCTACCAGCAAGCCAGCCTACCAGCAAGCCAGCCTACCAGCAAGCCAGCCTACCAGCCAGCCAGCCTACCAGCAAGCCAGCCTACCAGCAAGCCAGCCTACCAGCAAGCCAGCCTACCAGCAAGCCAGCCTACCAGCAAGCCAGCCTACCAGCCAGCCAGCCTACCAGCAAGCCAGCCTACCAGCAAGCCAGCCTACCAGCAAGCCAGCCTACCAGCCAGCCAGCCAGCCAGCCAGCCACATCCACTCATCATCCACCACCTCCACTCATCATCCATCACCTCCACTCATCATCCATCACCTCCACTCATCATCCACCCCTCCACTCATCATCCACCACCTCCACTCATCATCCACCACCTCCACTCATCATCCACCACCTCCACTCATGATCCACCAGCTCCACTCATCATCCATCACCTCCACTCATCATCCACCACCTCCACTCATCATCCACCACCTCCGCTCATCATCCACCACCTCCACTCATCATCCACCACCTCCGCTCATCATCCACCACCTCCGCTCATCATCCACCCCTCCACTCATCATCCACCACCTCCACTCATCATCCACCACCTCCACTCATCATCCACCACCTCCACTCAGGATCCACCAGCTCCACTCATCATCCATCACCTCCACTCATCATCCACCACCTCCACTCATCATCCACCACCTTCACTCATCATCCACCACCTCCACTCATCATCCACCACCTCCGCTCATCATCCACCACCTCCGCTCATCATCCACCACCTCCACTCATCATTCACCCTCTCCACTCATCCACCCTCTCCACTCATCATCCACCACCTCCACTCATTATCCACCCCTCCACTCATCATCCATCACCTCCACTCATCATCCATCACCTCCACTCATCATCCACCACCGTCCACTCATCATCCATCATATCCACTCATCATCCACCACCTCCACTCATCATCCACCACCTCCACTCATCATCCACCTCTCCACTCATCCACCCTCTCCACTCATCATCCATCACCTCCACTCATCATCCATCATATCCACTCATTATCCACCCCTCCACTCATCATCCATCACCTCCACTCATCATCCATCACCTCCACTCATCATCCATCATCTCCACTCATCATCCACCACCTCCACTCATCATCCATCATATCCACTCATCATCCATCATATCTACTCATCATCCACCACCTCCACTCATCATCCACCACCTCCACTCATCATCCACCTTCTCCACTCATCCACCCTCTCCACTCATCATCCATCACCTCCACTCATCATCCATCACCTCCACTCATCATCCATCACCTCCACTCATCATCCATCACCTCCACTCATCATCCACCACCTCCACTCATCATCCACCACCTCCACTCATCATCCACCTTCTCCACTCATCCACCCTTATCCACTCATCATCCACCACCTCCACTCATTATCCACCCCTCCACTCATCATCCATGACCTCCACTCATCATCCATCACCTCCCCTCATCATCCACCACCTCCACTCATCCACCCTCTCCACTCATCATCCACCCTCTCCACTCATTATCCACCCTCTCCACTCATCATCCACCACCTCCACTCATCATCCACCCTCTCCACTCATTATCCACCCCTCCACTCATCATCCACCCTCTCCACTCATTATCCACCCCTCCACTCATCATCCACCCTCTCCACTCATCATCCACCCTCTCCACTCATCATCCACCTCTCCACTCATCATCCACCACCTCCACTCATCATCCACCACTTCACTCATCATCCACCATCTCCACTCATCATCCACCACCTTCACTCATCATCCACCACCTCCACTCATCATCCACCACCTTCACTCATCATCCACCACCTCCACTCATCATCCACCACCTCCACTCATGATCCACCAGCTCCACTCATGATCCACCAGCTCCACTCATCATCCATCACCTCCACTCATCATCCACCACCTCCACTCATCATCCATCATCTCCACTCATCATCCACCACCTCCACTCATCATCCACCACCTCCGCTCATCATCCACCACCTCCACTCATCATCCACCACCTCCACTCATCATCCACCACCTCCGCTCATCATCCACCCCTCCACTCATCATCCACCACCTCCACTCATCATCCACCACCTCCACTCATCATCCACCACCTCCACTCATGATCCACCAGCTCCACTCATCATCCATCACCTCCACTCATCATCCACCACCTCCACTCATCATCCACCACCTTCACTCATCATCCACCACCTCCACTCATCATCCACCACCTCCGCTCATCATCCACCACCTCCGCTCATCATCCACCACCTCCACTCATCATCACCCTCTCCACTCATCCACCCTCTCCACTCATCATCCACCACCTCCACTCATCCACCCCTCCACTCATCATCCATCACCTCCACTCATCATCCATCACCTCCACTCATCATCCACCACCTCCACTCATCATCCATCATATCCACTCATCATCCACCACCTCCACTCATCATCCACCACCTCCACTCATCATCCACCTTCTCCACTCATCCACCCTCTCCACTCATCATCCATCACCTCCACTCATCATCCATCATATCCACTCATTATCCACCCCTCCACTCATCATCCATCACCTCCACTCATCATCCATCACCTCCACTCATCATCCATCATCTCCACTCATCATCCACCACCTCCACTCATCATCCATCATATCCACTCATCATCCATCATATAAGAACATAAGAACGAAGGAACACTGCAGAAGGCCTACTGGCCCATGCGAGGCAGGTCCAAGTCCCTACCGGCTTAAGCCAATGCACCCAACCTAGTCAGGTCAGGTCACATTGACTTAAGGGAGGAACACGGCAACCGACCTGTTAGCACAAGCTATCAGGTCTAACTCACACCCACCCACATCTACTCATGTATTTATCCAACCTATTTTTAAAGCTACACAACGTTCTGGCCTCTATAACGGTACTTGGGAGTTTGTTCCACTCATCCACAACTCTATTACCAAACCAGTACTTTCCTATATCCCTCCTGAATCTGAATTTTTCCAACTTAAAACCATTGCTGCGAGTCCTGTCTAGGCTAGATATTTTCAGCACACTATTTACATCCCCTTTATTTATTCCTGTCTTCCACTTATAAACCTCAATCATATCCCCCCTAATTCTACGTCTTTCTAGAGAGTGCAGTTTCAGGGCCCTTAGTCTATCCTCATGGGGAAGGTTTCTGATACATGGGATCATCTTTGTCATCCTCCTTTGTACATTTTCCAGAGAATTTATATCCATTCTGTAATACGGTGACCAAAACTGAGCAGCATAATCTAAATGAGGCCTAACCAAGGATGTATAGAGTTGAAGAACAACCTGAGGACTCCTATTATTTATGCTTCTTGATATGAAGCCAAGGATTCTATTAGCTTTATTGCGAACACTTATGCACTGTTGTCTTGGTTTCAGATTACTGCTAACCAGAACTCCTAAATCTTTTTCGCAATTCGTAATATTAAGATCTACATTATTTAGTTTATATGTGGCATGGTTATTGTCCTGTCCAACATTTAGAACTTTGCATTTGTCTATATTAAACTGCATCTGCCACTTCTCCGACCACTGCATCAGTCTATTCAAATCTTCCTGGAGTGCTCGAATGTCCTCGTCAGAATGAATTCGACGGCCTATTTTGGTGTCATCGGCAAACTTGCCGATGTCGCTCTTTATGCCCTCATCTATGTCGTTTATGTAGATTGTGAACAGCAGGGGCCCAACACTGACCCCTGTGGAACACCGCTCGTGACGCTTCCCCACTCTGATTTCTCCCCATTTATGCAAACTCTCTGCTGCCTATTTGTCAACCATGCCTCTATCCAGGAAAAAATTTCTCCTCCTATTCCATGTGCTTTAATTTTCCTCAATAGTCTCTGATGTGGGACCCTGTCAAAAGCCTTACTGAAGTCCATATACACAATATCATATTCATTACCATGATCTACCTCCTCAAATACCTTAGTGAAAAAAGTTAATAAATTCGTAAGGCAGGAACGCCCCTTTGTAAAACCATGCTGAGATTCGTTGATTAATTTATGCTTTCAAGGTGGCTACGAACTGCCCTCGGCAATTATTGATTCCATAAATTTTCCCACTATGGAGGTTAGGCTTATTGGTCTATAGTTCGAAGCTAAGGACCTGTCACCTGTTTTGAAAATAGGTATCACATTTGCCATTTTCCACTTATCTGGCACCATGCCAGTTTGTAGGATATGTTGAAAAGATTAGCCAAAGGTGTGCAAAGCTCCTTTTTACATTCCTTTAGAACCCTTGCATACAGTTCATCAGGGCCTGGGGATTTGTTAGGTTTTAATTTATCTATTTGCCTAAGGACCATGTCACTTGTGACCCTAATAGTGCACAGTTTATTATCGTCCTGTTCTACATAATTTATCATTACTGGAATATCGCTGGTATCCTCCTGTGTAAAAACTGAGAGGAAGTATGTGTTAAAAATTCTACACATTTCCTTATCACTGTCAGTGAGCTGACCCGAGGAACTTTTGAGTGGGCCTATCTTGTCCCTGATCTTACTTCTGTATACCTGAAAGATCCTTTTGGGTTAGTCTTCGATTCTCTTGCAACTTTAACCTCATAATCTCTTTTTGCTTTTCTAATTCCCTTTTTTATTTCTCTCTTTAACTGAATATATCGATTTCTAATTGCCCCTCTCCTCTTTTGATTTGCCTATATATGCCTCTCTTTTGACCAATCAGATATTTTAATCTATTGTTCATCCATTTAGGATCATTTTTGTTTGATCTGATTTCCCTATTTGGAACATAATTTGACTGAGCAGCTAGAACTATGCCCTGGAAAGCATCATATCGGCAACCATCACCACCTACCTGACCCCTAGTCAGGTCATTCCATTCAGCCCACCTAAGTAATTTTTCAGTCCTATGAAATCAGCCAAGCGAAAGTCAGGGACGGAGACTTGATTGCCATTATTAGGGGAATTCCATGATATGTTAAAACTGAGTGATTTGTGATCACTCTCCCCAAGCTCATCATTAACCTCAAGATTTTAATTAGTGTTTCCCTACTGGCAAGAACCAAGTCAAGGAGGTTATTTCCCCAGTTGGCTCTGTCACAAACTGTTTTAAAAAACAATCCTGGATCGTATCAAGAAAGTCCCCCGACTCTAAATTTCCTGTCAAATTGCTCCAGTCAATCTGTCTATAGTTGAAATCTCCCATTAGCACAACATTTTCGTATGTAGATGCCTTACGAATTTCGTCCCATAGAAGTTTACTGCACTCCCTATCAAGATTTGGGGCCCTGTAAATCACACCCAAAATTAGTTTTTCTCGGCCCTCGAGAAGCTGTAACCAAACAGATTCAGTGGCTGACGCTTCTAATTTAATATCTTGTCTAACACAACAATTTAAATTGTCTCTGACATACATCGCTACTCCACCACCTTTCCTGTTGACCCTGTCAGTGTGGAATAATTTATAGCCTTGTATGTGACATTCAGAGGGCATCTCTCTATCTTTCAGATTGAGCCAGTCTCTGTTATAGCAATAATATCTATGTTTCCTGCACTTGCAATTAATCTTAGCTCATCTATCTTATTTCTAACACTCCTGCTATTAGTATAGTAAACCTTAAGGGAGCTAGTCCCTTGCTGCCCTCTGCTGTCCCCCTTTGTTTGCTGACCTGTTCTATTGTCTTTATTTATAACTTCATGCTGAATGCCTTTTATACATTTACTGTTTCCAACCCTAGTGTTGCAACCTGCTTGTTTCCCACACACACCCATACCTCTATCTTCCATCAGTTTAAAATCATAGGCATTTCACCAATGGCCTTCTCAATCGAGTCTGCAAGTGCTACCACCCCGCCCCAGAGAGATGAACCCCATCCCTTGCATACATATCATGTTTGCCATAAAAGTTGTTCCAGTTGTCAATGAATGGGATTGCAAGTTCCTTGCAGTATCTGTCTAGCCAGCAATTTACACCAATTGCCCTAGACAACCATTCATTTCCTACTCCCCTTCTAGGCAAGATGCTACATATGATTGGGATCCCTCCCTTAGACTTAATGAAATCTATAGCTGACCTGTACTTATCTAGCAGCTCTTCTCTCCTACCCTTCCCAATATCATTTCCACCAGCACTGAGACAGATAATGGGCTTGTTCCCATTACCTGACATGATATTATCCAGTCTGTTGACAATGTCCCCAACACCAGCTCCAGGGAAGCACACTCTATCTCTCATCTTCTTATTCCTATTACAAAAAGCACGGTCAACATATCTTACCTGAGAGTCACCACCACAAGAATGCGCTTACCTTCATTAGCAGGGCAGTAGTACCCTTACCTTCACTGGCCACTGAAGTACATTCATCCTGGAGAACAGAGAAGCGATTTCCTACCTTCAGATCTTCACTCTTAACTTTCCTTACTCTGATGCGCCTCCCATTACTGTGAACAACTCGCCACTTGTAGCAGGTGCTGGGCTGCACCTCACTGCTGGTAGCCGTTGCTACCTCCCCACCTACAGCCTCCTCACAGTGAGAGACAGACTGCACCTCACTGCTAGAAGCCTCATTCCCCACATCTCCAACCACCTCACACTCTCTCCCAGGCCCATTGAGGTGGACCTTCAGCCTCCTAATCTCCTCCTGGAGAAGCAAGACCTCCTCCTTCAACTCTCCAACCTCAGTTTTTAAAACACTGCAGAAGCAAGCCATGCTTTGTAACCGTCCACGCTAATCCCCAAAGCAGCTCAGGGTCTGTGACCTCACGTGACGACTGACCACTGACCACTCATCATCCACCACCTCCACTCATCATCCACCACCTCCACTCATCATCCACCTTCTCCACTCATCCACCCTCTCCACTCATCATCCATCACCTCCACTCATCATCCATCACCTCCACTCATCATCCATCACCTCCACTCATCATCCATCACCTCCACTCATCATCCACCACCTCCACTCATCAAACCACCACCTCCACTCATCATCCACCTTCTCCACTCATCCACCCTCTCCACTCATCATCCACCACCTCCACTCATTATCCACCCCTCCACTCATCATCCATAACTCCATCATCATCCACACCCCCCACTCATCATCCACCACCTCCACTCATCATCCCCCCTCTCCATCATCATCCCCCCTCTCCACTCATTATCCACCCTCCCATATCACCCACCACCTCCACTTCATCCACCCTCCACCTTACCCCACCCCTCCACTCTCATCCCCCCTCCCCCTCTTTATCCACCCTCCATCTTTCTCACCCTCCCACTCATCTCCACCCTTCCACTCATCATCCACCCTTCCACTCATCACCCCACCACCTCCACTCATCATCCACACCTTCACCTCATCCACCATTCCACCATCACCCACCACCCACTCTCACCCACCACCTCCACTCATCATCCACCACCTTCATCTCATCCACCACCTCCACCATCATCCACCACCTTCACTCATCACCCCCACCTTCATCATCATCCACCCCCCCTCCACTCACACCACATTCCTCCTCACAAACTTTTACCCCTAAAATTTCATGATAATTTTGGTAATTATGGGGGTCGTCATAATTACCCTCTGCTTCATTTACCCGCATCAGTGAGGCGTGTGTGCATTGCCCTGATTTGCTTATAAGCGTCGAGTTCTATTTCCTGGCCTTATCCTGAAATTTGGTCTATCAGTATTTCGGTTTTTTGTCTTTTTGAGGCCCCGCGTGCTTACTTTTGAAGGTTGGGCTTTACCACAGTTTTTATCCACTTCTTGTTAAATTGAAGCGGAACAAGTACTTCCTACATCTGGTTACTTAAGGTGGTTTTTTAAGTGCTTGGGATCCTTTGTACCGCCTCCCATTTTAAAGTGCCCTTTTTTCTCGCTCTTGAGTTCCAAAGTCAAGAGTGTTTCCCCTATTCTGCATTCAATTTTTAGTTCACTTTCCCAAATGCAACACCTTTGCTCCCCTTCTCTTCCCCCCCCCCCCTTCATTCTTTCCGCCTCCTTCCTTCCCTTTTCTCCCCTTCAAAATTTCATGTTTCTCTTCTCCTCTCAGCTTATTTACAAGCCTTTCTTAACATTATCTTTGTTATTTGTCAGATATTATAAAACCTATAAATAAGGACGTATAAGTTCCATCAAAAACATTAACTACTGTGAGCGCTTGGAAGCACTTGACTTGTACTCACTGGAGCGCAGGCGAGAGAGATATATCATAATCTACACCTGGAAGATTCTGGAGGACTGGTTCCTAACCTGCACACACAAATCACTCTCTACGAAAGCAAAAGACTTGGCAGGCGATGTAACGTACCCCCGGTGAAAAGTAGGGGCGTCACTGGTACACTTAAGAGAAAACACAGTAAGTGTCCGGGGCCCAAGACTGTTCAGCAGCCTCCCATCAGCCATAAGGGGAGTTACCAATAGACCCCTGGTTGTCTTCAAGAGGGAGCTGGACAGATACCAAAAATCAGTGCCAGATCAACCGGGCTGGGGTTCGTTCGTAAGCGGTGCATACTCAAAGAGAGCACTTTTGCCTCGTACAGAGCTCTGCAGCCTCTGCCTTAGTGATGTCACCTTCTTGGTTGTCTTGCAAGATTTACCACGTGAGTCTTAATAAACATTCTGGAGTTATATTTCACCCTTAGGATATGTACCTTATCTCCAGGGTCTTATACTCTTATATTTATTTTAACCACTGCTCCGCTATTACCATCACGCTGGCTTAACGCCACCATCATTCTTACCACTGCTGCAGTAGTACCATCATGCTGCTTGGAGACCACCATCATTCTGACCACTGCTTCGGGATTACCATCATGCTACCTAGACACCACCATCATCCTAACCACTGCTCCAGGATTACCATCATGCTGACTAGAGACTATCACCATTTTGGTTTTCTCAGAAGCACACATAACCTGTCATCGTGTCCCCAGGTTGATGTACCTGGGAGCAGGTGATTGATGTAAATGGGAGCAGGTAATTGATGTACCTGGGAGCAGGTGATTGATGTACTTGGGAGCAGGTAATTGATGTACCTGGGAGTAGGTGCCTCTGACACACAACACACACACACACATCCCTGTCTTTCAATTTAATCCCTTTTCCAATTCCCCCTCCCCTTCTTCCCTTCCCCTCCCCACGTGACATGAGATAATTCACCATCGTTCAATTCCCCCAGCTCCCCCCCCCCCATGCTCACACCCTTGTCTCTCAATCCCTTCCACGCCACCCTGCCTGATCAACCCACACCACCCCTGCCATTACCACGCCACTCCTGCCATCACCATACCACTCCTGCCATCGACACACCACCCCTGCCATTACCACGCCACTCCTGCCATCACCATACCACTCCTGCCATCGCCACACCACTCCTGCCATCACGCCACCCCTGCCTGATCAAGCCACCCCTACCATCACCACGCCACTCCTGCCTCCACCACGCCACCCCTGCTATCACCACGCTACTTCCTGTCTCCACCACGCCACAACTGCCATCACCATGCCACCCCTACCATCACCACGCCACTCCTGCCTCCACCACGCCACCCCTGCCATCACGCTACTCCTGCCTCCACCACGCCACACCTGCCATCACCATACCACCCCTGCCATCATGCCACCCCTGCCATAACGCCACCCCTGCCATCACCACCCCCCCTTGCCTTCCCCGTGCCCCCCCTGCCTCACCATCCCCACCCCTGCCCTCCCACGCCTCCCTGCCATCACCATGCCCCCCCCTGTCATCACCCACGCTACCCCTGCCAAATTCACCTTCCCAACCCCGGGCCATCCCCCACGCCACCCTCGCCACCCACCTGCCCCCCCTGCCATCACCTTTGCCACCCCTTTGCCATCACCATGCCCCCCCTGCCTTTCCCCTGCCCCCCTGCCTTCCCCATGCCCCCCCTAGGGGTCCCCAAATTCCCACCCCTGCCGTAAACCAACCCTACTCCTTTTTATCCACCACCCCACCCCTCCCAATCCCCACCCCACCCCTGCCATCACCGTGCCAACCCTGCCATAAAAATTGCCCCCCTCCCATAAACCATGACCCCCCTGCCTTTCACCACGCTACTCTGGTTCCACCCACGCCACCGCTCCCATAAACCTCCCAAACCCCCCATCACCCATGCCACCCCTGGCCATCCCATGCCCCCCTGCCATCCCCATCCCACCCCTGCCTTCCCCTTGCCCCCCCTGCCTTTCCCCTTTGGCCACGTTTGCCATCACCATGAAACCCCTGCCATCCCATGCCCCCCCTCCCAAACCCAAATGCCCCCCTGCCATCCCCATCCCAAACCCCCCTGCCATCCCCATGCCACCCCGGCCACCCCTTGCCCCCCTGCCTCACCAGCCACCCCTCCCGTACCATAACTGGCAACATGGGGAGAGGGGATCTTTAACTTCCTAACAATCGAACACAACAGATTTAAAATGGGAAAGGGGTGCCTAGTGAAGAGCTCTGTTCCACAAGGCACAGTCTCCCCCCCATCCTTTTCCCTTATCGTAATATGACATAAAAAAAGATGTAACCCAACAGCACCGTATTTTCATTTCCCAAACCCGTACTTGATTCTGCATAAAAACTGTCGTGTATTTGAGGACTCAGTTAACCTCCAAAAAGACGTAACAAAGTTTTCCAGTGGGCGGGGGAAAAACCCAAATGTGATTTTCCCACTGAAGAAAAAATTTAGTCTCCGTTATGGAAAATGGGGAGATTTTTAACTGAAGGGGAGTAAAAACAAACAAACAGGATCAAAAAATAGAGGGAAAAAATAATGTGGGACCTGGGAGGGGGTGGGGGTTTGGGATTTTCATTTCAAGGATCATCGAAAAAAGGGACACAAGTGAAATAATGGGGAATTTATTGGGGCAATTTTCACATTATTTGCACTTGTGTTTCCTTTTATTTACATATTTTTGGGTAATTTCCACCAATTTATTAGGGATAAAATCAGCCCCACGACAAACTCCAAAGAAAAGGGTTACAAAGGAAAATGAGAACGTTAAAACCCCGAGAGATCCCAACCCAAGGGACGACCTTTTCAAATCTTTTTCTTTCTAAGCTGAAATATTGCTTTTCATTAACATCTCCTTTCCGGGGCAGGTGAAATTGAAAGTCTAGAGAGTGTACAGAGACCCTTTTAAATGCACATTAAACTTCTGTAAAACACCTCAACTATTTGGGAACGTTTGGAAGCATTGGGATTTGTACTCGCGGGAAATTTGAAGGGGGAGATTGATATGCCCATAACTACATTTGGAAAACCTAGAAGGAAGGTCCCAAACTCCCAACACCCAATCCCCCCCTTCAAAAGTAAAAAAACGGGGGCAGGCGGTGAAAAATACCAAAAATTTGAAAAAAAAGGGGCGCCAAAATTGGTACACTGAGAGAAAGCCCCAAAAGGGTTTTTTGGGGCCCCCTCAAGATGTTCAAGAGCCTCCCGCCTTAAGAACAAAGAAAAAAGGGAATACGGCAAACAGGTCTACTCCCCCTTGCGAGGCAGGCCCAAGTCTCCTCCCGGCTTAAGCAATTCCCCCAAACCAAGTCAGGCCCAGGTCACTTTTCATTTAAAGGGGAAAACACGGCCCAAGCCTAGAAAAGTAGCAAAAGGGCTGTAAGGCCAACTCACACCCCCCCCCCCAACCCCAACTCTGTTTTTAAACCCAAACCTATTTTTAAAAACACAAAGGGTTTTAGCTTCGAAAACCTGTACTCGGGAGTTTTTTCCCCACAATCCAAAAACTCTTTTCCAAACCATTTGCTTTTTTATACCCTTTTCCTGAATTAAATTTTTTCCAACTTAAAAAACCCATTGCTGCGATTTCCTTTTTTGGCTAAAATTTTCAGAAGTTATTTACCCCTTTAAATTTATTTCCTTTTCTTCCATTTATACCCCCCAGTCTTATCCTCCCAAATTCTACGCCTTTCTAGAGATTTGCATTTTCAGGGCCTCGGGTTATTCTGGGGAAAAGATTTCGGGATAAAAGGAAAATAAACCTTTTCCCAATCATCCTTTAAAAATTTTTCCAGAGAAATTTATATCCTTCTTTTAATAGGGGTGCCCAAAAACCCGTGCACCCTAGTCAAAAATGAGGGCCAAAACCAAGGATTTATAGAGTTGAAGAAAAACCCTGAGGACTTTATTATTTTTTGCTTTTTGTTTGGGAACCCAAAGGGTTTCATTTAGTTTTAAATTGCGAAAACTTATGCACTGTTGTTTTGGGTTTTAGATTACTGAAAACCAAAACCCTCCTAAATCTTTTTCGAAACCCGTAATTTTAAAGATCCATTTTTTTGTTTATAGGGTGGCATGGTTATTTTCCTGTCCTGTTTTTTTTGCAAAAGGGGGAAATTCCCCAATGGCCCCCTGGCTGCCTTAAAGAGGGGAGCGGGGATTTCTTTACTTAAAAATTGGTGCCGATCGGGGGGGGCTGTGGTTCTTATTTTGGGGACTAGTGCGGCTCAGCAGTAACAGCCCCTGGTTGATCGGGGCCCCTGACCCCACCGGGAGGCTGGGGTGGACCAGGTCCGGGGGTGTTAACCCCCGCAATTCCAGCCATCACCCGCCCCCCTTTGCCATCGCACGCCCCCCCCCGCCCCCCCCCTGCAATAACCACCCCAAACCCTGCAACAAAACGCCACCCCTGCAATCACCACGCCACCCCTGCAAACCACGCCACCCCTGCAATCACCCGCCCCCCCCTGCAATAAACCACCCCAACCCCTCCCAACCCACACGCCCCCCCTCAATCACCCCCCCTTTCCTTTTCCCCCTCACTAAACCCTCTTTTCCCCTTCCCTTTGTCTCCCCCCTTCCCTTTTTCCCCTTCCCTCTATTAGTGGGACTCTCATGTTACTGCCCCCCCCCCCCCCTCTCTCTCTCTATTTGTCTTTTTTTTCTTTTCCCTTCTCTCTTTTCTCTCCTCCAGGTAACCTCCTTTTTGGGCCTTCCCCCCTCCTGAACTTTTCCTTTCCCCTCTCCTCCCCCCTGTCTCCCCCCTGCTTTCTCTTCCCTCCCCCCATTTTTCCCTACTTCCCCCTAGCCTCACCCTGTTTTCTCCCAAACCTTTCCTACCCTCTCCCCTGCCTCCCCCCTGCTTCCCCCCTTACCCCCTACCCTTTCTCCCCCTGCCTACCCCTGCTTCCCCCTCCTCCCCCTAGCCTCTCCCCTGCCTCACCCTGCTTCCCCCCTTTAACCTCCCCCTAGCCTCACCCCTCCCCAAAAACCCCTGTTTTTTTTTTTTAACGGGGTTTTTGAAAAGGGTTAAGGACCCCAGCTTTATTGGCAAGTTTTTCCCGGGGTTAAAGGTTTCCAAAACTTTAAATTGGCAAGCTAAGAGCTGTTACCTACATACTATTTGAAACCCTTTTTTATTGTTAGGGCCCCCCATACAAGTAGGGAACAGGATGAAGTGGAGCATCTGTGGGAAAAGCTTTTCATTTTATCAACTGACTTTATTCGTTGGCATCATTATTCTTGAAAAATGTGTTTTCCCTATCGAGTCATCCTTGGTATATATGATAGATGGAGTGATGGGGTTTTGGGGGGAAAGGGTTTCGCCGAGTTTAAGTTGTGGGGTTTCTGTCCGTCTTGTGGTATTTGAAAGGGTTTGCTTTCGCTGTCTCCGGGAAATGGAGAAAATGTGGTACTTTGAAATATTGGGCCTTTTACATAACAGTTTAAAGGGCCCCCCTAGGGTTTCTGGGAATTTTCTGATACACGAAAGGAGGGGCCCGACCAGGGAAGTGGGGAAACCCATCGAACTTAAGCTAAAATGAATCTTACAGGGGAACCCGGAGAAAGGGGGAGGGCTTAAAGCAAATTTGTGAAATTGAAAGAAATTTTAAAATATTTCTTTTCATATGCCAAAAAAAAAAAGGGAAAATACCACATTAGTATTTGGGCCTTATCAGGGGCAGGATGGGGCTTCTTACACAGACGGAAAAAAAGGGAAAAGGGGTGAAATATTTAAACCCCGTGTTTTTGTGAAAACCCCTTTAAACCCCCTTGAGGATCGCGACCCCAAAGATTTCTTCTGAATGAGCCTCCCAAAAATCCCTTTTAAAAGTATGCCAGAAATTTCCCACATTCCCTAACTCCCATAGGGCTTCGGGAAAAACCAAAGGGCAACAGCCCATGCACTCAGCCCCGGGCCCGACTCCCCTGGAAAATCTGTTTTCATTAAGAACTGCCAAAGAAACCCCCCTCGCGTTTTCCCCTTTAAATTTAAATATGGAGGAAACAGCTTGGACATGGGGTGAAAAATTCCCCAGTCACTTAAAACAAAAAGGAAAATAGCCCCACTCCATAAAGGGGGGGCAGCCCAAAACTTTTGTAAGAATAAAAGGGCCCCCTAGCTCTGACGTCCCCCCCATCATAAAAATCTTTGAAAAAGGGGCTAAGAAGCGGATTTTCAAATCACCCGGTTCCCCAAAAAATGCCCCAATTTCCAGGGCAACATGGGTTCAGGGCAGGTCGCTCCTGCCTCTCACAACTACTGGATCACTATAACATGGCCTTGGATGCACTGGAAGAAAATCAGAATGCAGATGTAATATACACAGACTTTGCAAAAGCATTTGACAAATGCGATCATGGCCTAATAGCCCATAAAATACGTGCTAAAGGAATAACTGGGAAAGTGGGGAGATGGATCTTCAACTTCCTAACAAATCGAACACAAAGAGTAGTGGTCAACAGAGTTAAATCGGAGGCTGCCATAGTGAAGAGCTCTGTTCCACAAGGCACAGTACTCGCCCCCATCTTATTCCTTATCCTCATATCAGACATAAACAGAGATATACACCACAGCACCGTATCATCCTTTGCGGATGATACTAGGATCTGCATGAGGCTGTCATCTGCTGAGGACGCGGTTAACCTCCAAGAAGATATAAACAAAGTTTTCCAGTGGGCAACGGTAAACAATATGATGTTCAATGAGGACAAATTCCAACTACTCCATTATGGAAAACTGGAGGAGATAATAACTAGAACAGAGTATACTACTGACTCCGGCCATACAATAGAGCGGAAAAATAATGTAAGGGACCTGGGAGTAGTAATGTCTGAGGATCTCACTTTCAAGGATCACAACAGTGCCACGATCGCACGTGCAAAGAAAATGATAGGATGGATAATGAGAACTTTCAAAACGAGAGATGCCAAGCCCATGATGATCCTTTTCAAATCACTTGTTCTCTCTAGGCTGGAATACTGCTGTACATTAACATCTCCATACAAAGCAGGTGAAATCGCAGATCTAGAGAGTGTACAGAGATCCTTTACTGCACGTGTAAGTTCTGTCAAGCACCTTAAGTACTGGGAACGCTTGGAAGCACTTGACTTGTACTCGTTGGAACGCAGGAGAGAGAGATATATCATAATCTACACTTGCAAAATCTTGGAAGGAATGGTCCCAAATCTGCACACAGAAATCACTCCCTACGAAAGTAAAAGACTGGGCAGGCGATGCAAAATGCCGCCAATAAAAGTAGGGGCGCCATTGGTACACTAAGAGAAAACACCATAAGTGTCCGGGGCCCAAAACTGTTCAACAGCCTCCCATCAAGCATTAGGGGAATTGCCAATAAACCCCTGGCTGCCTTCAAGAGAGAGCTGGACAGATACCTAAAGTCAGTGCCGGATCAGCCGGGCTGTGGCTCGTACGTTGGACTGCGTGCGGCCAGCAGTAACAGCCTAGTTGATCAGGCCCTGATCCATCGGGAGGCCTGGTCATGGACCGGGCCGCGGGGGCGTTGATCCCCGGAATAACCTCCAGGTATCCAGGCAACCTATCAGTGTGAGGCTGTCACTGAACTGTCACTGTGCGGCTATCACAGAACTGTTACTACGAGGCTGTAAGTGTGAGGCTGTCAGGCTTCTATCAGAACTAGTAAAGTGAGTATGACACCCCCCTACCCCCCCCCCCCCACACACACACAAGGCTATGGAAAGCCAGGGGAGTGGACCTAGTAGCGACCAGCGAAGAGGAAGCGGGGCCAGGAGGTGTGACTCGACCCCTACAACCACATTTAGGCGAGTACCAGTGAGCCCCCACAAACGTCTGTTAGCCCCCGCACGCACGCACGCACGCGCGCGCGCACACACACACACACCACACACACATACACACACACACACACACACACACATACACACACACACACACACACACACACACCTGTAATGTGTGTAGTGCCCTTTGGGCACTCGGTGGCACCCTGGCATCAGTGCCAGGGGCAAGTGATGTGTCAATTACCAGGGTGATCAGGGGTGTGAGTGGGTCAGATTAATGGAGTGGTCTGCTGTGCATCATGGGTGAGTGGGGGCTGGCTGCTACCCACTGCCCCGTCCTCTCAAGCTACCATGGGCAACGCTCATGGGGGTATTAATAGCGTTAGATTCGTGGGGAAGCGCTAAGCGCTTAGGGGCAGTATTAAGAATGCATGTTGTTGTCAAAGGGCGTGTAGCATCTGGTGATAACTTAGTAAATAAAGCCATTAACAGAACAGAACAAGGATAAGACAGACACAACAGAACAGAACAAGGATAAGACAGACACAACAGGACAGAACAAGGATAAGACAGACACAACAGAACAGAACAAGGATAAGACAGACACAACAGGACAGAACAAGGATAAGACAGACACAACAGGACAGAACAAGGATAAGACAGACACAGCAGGACAGAACAAGGATAAGACAGACACAGCAGGACAGAACAAGGATAAGACAGACACAGCAGGACAGAACAAGGATAAGACAGACACAGCAGGACAGAACAAGGATAAAACAGACACAGCAGGACAGAACAAGGATAAGACAGACACAGCAGGACAGAACAAGGATAAGACAGACACAGCAGGACAGAACAAGGATAAGACAGACACAGCAGGACAGAACAAGGATAAGACAGACACAGCAGGACAGAACAAGGATAAGACAGACACAGCAGGACAGAACAAGGATAAGACAGACACAGCAGGACAGAACAAGGATAAGACAGACACAGCAGGACAGAACAAGGATAAGACAGACACAGCAGGACAGAACAAGGATAAGACAGACACAGCAGGACAGAACAAGGATAAGACAGACACAGCAGGACAGAACAAGGATAAGACAGACACAGCAGGACAGAACAAGGATAAGACAGACACAGCAGGGGTAGATTTCTTTATCCATATTGTCCCACGCCAATATGTACACTATGTACAATATTAATAATTGGAGAAGTCAGATTGAAAAGGTACATCTGAGAGGCACTCAGACCAGTGTCTGTGGGTGTCTCCCACTAGGCCAGGTAACCTGAAGTGATGTCACTGGCTGATGTAGCTTCCAAGTGATTGAACTGGATGATAAGCACAGCAGTGGAGGCCCTAGAACTCTGGTGGACAGGTCACTGGTGTGACCTGTCCACCAGTAGTGACACTGTCTTACAGTGCTTGGGTAATGAAGTTCTTAATTAACCACTACTACCACCACAACCACTCATCACCACCATCCAGTACTCACAACCACCACCATAGCCACCATCACCACCATTCAGTACTCACCACCACCGCCACCATCACCACCATCCAGTACTCACCACCACCACCATCACCACCATTCAGTACTCACCACCACCGCCACCATCACCACATCCAGTACTCACCACCACCACCATCACCACCATTCAGTACTCACCACCACCGCCACCATCCAGTACTCACAACCACCACCATAGCCACCATCACCACCATTCAGTACTCACCACCACCGCCACCATCACCACCATCCAGTACTCACCACCACTATCACCACCATTCAGTACTCACCACCACCGCCACCATCCAGTACTCACCACCACCATACTACTGTTCAGTACTCACCACCATCACCACCATCCAGTACTCACCACCACCACCAACACCATCTAGTACTCATCGCCACCACCTCCACCATCAAATCACCACCACTGATCACCATTATCACCGTCATTCATCATTATCACCGCACATCACACAGTTTGCACAAGTTGCAGACTGTCAACATCACCTTGCAAGGTGTTTAAGTCTGGTCGTCGTGTGTCAGGTCCTCACCACACAAACGTAGTTGTGATATACACAGATTTTGCAAAGGCATCATACAAATGCGACTACGTGGTGACTCTCCACGTGTTGAGAGATACAGAGTAAACACTAGTACTGAGAAATACGGAGATAAACATTACTTTAGCCTATGTAATAATAGTATATTACGGAGGGTAAGAAGATACCAGAAATTATGATCAGGTGAACCCACAGCAAGACTCAGGGACTGACCACCTCAAAGTTACTTATCCAGACTCAGGGACTGACCACCTCAAAGTTACTTATCCAGACTCAGGGACTGACCACCTCATATCTACATCTCAACGACTTGCTGTCGCTTTTGTATTTCGACTGAAGGTTACCGAGCAGGCAAGACGTCCGTCTTGTCCATAAAGATACCCATTTGTTACACATATACTTACCTATTTGTGGTTACAAGGGTCGATTCACAGCTCCTGGCCCCGCTTCTTCGCTGGTCACTACTAGATATTTCCTACTCACTATGATAACTGTTGAAAGTTAAGACACTTGTGCAACATCTGGGTATCTTTATTGTAGACGTTTCGCCATCCAGTGGCTTTATCAATACAAATTCTTGGACATAATTAGAAAACAGAAGAACTATATACAAAAGATGAGGTAATCAGTCCCTCAGCCTTGGAGGTGGTGTTTACAACACCGTGGTTGTAGAGATTCTACAACCACGGTGTTTACACAAGTGTCTTAACTTTCATATTGTCGGTATTGTATACCTGTCTTGCACATGATAACTGTTATTTGTCGCTATTCTGGAGGGTATCTTGGCCACGTGCCAGTCCTCAAGAGTGGAGGAGCACTGCAGTAGGCTTACTGGTCCATACCTGGCAGGTCTCTCTTAAAACACAACCCTTCTTACTCTCACATTTCTCTGAACTGGTTGACAGAGCAAGCACCAGACAAGCCTGGCCCATGGCCGGGCTCTGTGAGTACAAACTCTTGGTACTTATCAGAGGTACTGGCTTTGTAAATGTTCTTCCCTGCACTAGCTTGTGGAGCAGCGGACACAACACACAAGGTGCACCAGCTGCAGTGATGGCCAGTCTACCCACCTGTGACTAAGATTAATCCAACCACCAGCTGGTATTATACCTTGTGTACTGAGAGAGAGAGAGAGAGAGAGAGAGAGAGAGAGAGAGAGATTCTGCGAAAGAAAAACTCTCTCTCTCTCTGTCACACACACACACACACACACACACACACACACAATGGATCAGAGAATACCTGACAGGGAGGCAACAACGAGTCATGGTACGTAATGATGTATCACCGTGGGCACCTGTGACGAGCGGGGTCCCACAGGGGTCGGTCCTAGGACCAGTGCTATTTTTGGTATATGTGAACGACATGACGGAAGGGTTAGACTCAGAAGTGTCCCTGTTTGCAGATGATGTGAAGTTAATGAGGAGAATTAAATCTGATGAAGACCAGGCAGGACTTCAAAGAGACCTGGACAGACAGACAGACAGACAGAATTTAATCCTGCCAAATGCAAAGTCATGAAGATAGGGGAAGGGCACAGAAGACCACAGACAGAGTATAGGCTAGGTGGCCAAAGACTGCAAACCTCACTCAAGGAGAAAGATCTTGGGGTGAGTATAACACCGAGCATGTCTCCGGAAGCACACATCAATCAGATAACTGCTGCAGCATATGGGCGCCTGGCAAACCTGAGAACAGCATTCCGATACCTTAGTAAGGAATCATTCAAGACACTGTACACCGTGTATGTCAGGCCCATACTGGAGTATGCAGCACCTGTTTGGAACCCGCACTTGATAAAGCACGTCAAGAAACTAGAGAAAGTACAAAGGTTTGCGACAAGGTTAGTTCCAGAGCTAAGGGGAATGTCCTATGAAGAAAGATTAAGGGAAATCGGCCTGACGACACTGGAAGACAGGAGGGTCAGGGGAGACATGATAACGACATATAAAATACTGCGTAGAATAGACAAGGTGGACAAAGACAGGATGTTCCAGGGAGGGGACACAGAAACAAGAGGCCACAATTGGAAGTTGAAGACACAAATGAGTCAGAGAGATAGTAGGAAGTATTTCTTCAGTCATAGAGTTGTAAGGCAGTGGAATAGCCTAGAAAATGACGTAGTGGAGGCAGGAACCATACACAGTTTTAAGACGAGGTTTGATAAAGCTCGTGGAGCGGGGAGAGAGAGGGCCTAGTAGCAACCGGTGAAGAGGCGGGGCCAGGAGCTAGGACTCGACCCCTGCAACCACAAATAGGTGAGTACACACACACACACACACACACAATAATACTCCACATAAGGTTTCTGCCTAAAAGTTCTAACATTACCAAGTTCCAAGACGCAGGATGCGGCGGCAGAAAGTTCCTAAAGTTCTGCAGATCATGTCTAAGACCCCATCAACACCTCCAGCACGTAACACCGACCTCCAGCACGTAACAACTACCTCCGGCACGTAACACCAACCTCCAGCACGTAATAATGATCTCCAGCACGTAACAACTACCTCCGGCACGTAACACCAACCTCCAGCGTGTAACACTGACATCCAGCACGTAACGACTACCTTTAGCACGTAATACTGACCTCCAGCATTTAACACCGACTTCCAGCACGTAACAAGGACCTCCAGCACCTAACACCGACCTCCAACACGTAACAACACGTGTTCTGACATAGTAAATACACTTCAAGCCTTTACATCGTACTCCTGCCTGCTGCTGATCCTACCCACACCTGCGCCATCTCCAAGTTTGAGAAACTGAGGTGTGGGGTGAACGAAAGGGGGGAGGCACTGTGGGTTGGTTGTGGAAGGTGGGTAGTAATGGGGGTATGGTGTGCTGGGTAACTGCTGCTGCTACTGCTGCTGCTGCTGCTGCTGGATGTGATGGGTGAGATGCAGAGTGGATGACTCACGAAATCGTAATGACATGATAGCAAACAAACCATACCATGGGCGGGGTTAAAACCCGCGGTCTGATTCATAAAACTCCAGGCTGACGCACTAGTCACTGACTGGACCAGCTGGCTACAATACGATTTACTAAGTGGATTGTTGTAGTGGAAGAGTACCCCCCCCCTCCCATTACCCTTCACTCCAGTACAACTCTCCCCTCCCTCCTTCATTCCTCACCCCAATACACCAACTTCCGCGTCCACCCCTCACCCCAGCTGTCTCCTCTCCCCCTAGTTAAGGGGCTTCTCCCCATCACAGGAACCTCTCTTCCCCCTAGTTAATGGGCTTCTCCCCATCACAGGAACCTCTCCTCCCCTTAGTTAAGGGGCTTCTCCCCATCACAGGAACCTCTCCTCCCCCGAACTCCAGCACAGTAAAATATTAAGCTAGAAATAAAACGAGAGAGACTGTTGAAGATCACCTGAGGAGCTGAATCTGGCTTCGTGAGGGGAGGGGGAGCGGGGGGGGGGGGTAAGAGAAGTGGAAGAAGGGAGGGGATTTATGAGGGTTCAGAAGGTTGGAGGATATTTTATGAGGTTTCCGGAGAGAGAGAGAGAGAGAGAGAGAGAGAGAGAGAGAGAGAGAGAGAGACAGACAGACAGACAGACAGACAGACAGACAGACAGACAGACAGACAGACAGACAGAGAGAGTAACATTTGCAAGTAACATTTGCACCTGAGAAAACGCAAATGATGATCGTCTCTAGGCACCATGATGGTAATGCTGGTGCAGTAGTAAGGATGAATGGGACGATGTTGGCACCTGGAGAAGAAGTTGATATCCTTGGGGTGAATTTGACTCCAAACTAACCATGAAGAACCATGTTGTAAATCTTGCAAACAAGGCAGCCAGGAAGCTTACAGCACTTCGCCGTATCTCGCATCTGCTTGACAGTAGGGGTTGCAAGATCCTGTACGAGGCACAAGTACGCTCACACCTTGAGTATGCTCCACTTTCTTGGTTTGCCTGCCCCCCCCTCTCATCTGCGACTGCTTGACAGAGTAGAGAACAGAGCAAGACGTCTCATCTCTCGCCTGGACCCATCCTGGATAGATCCGTCATTTCAGCAGAGCCTTCAACATAGGAGGGATGTGGGTGGCCTTACTGTTATGTACAAGGCCAATATTGTCAAAATACCACACTTGGATCCACTTCGAGGACAGCGTGAAACAAGCTTTTATGCCACAAGACGGGCAGAAAAGCAGCAACTTCACTCTGGCTGTACCCTTCTCCAGAACATCACTCCATCTGAGATCATACATACCCAGGATGACTCGAGTATGGAACACATTCGTACAGCATAATGATGTCAACGAGATAACGTCAGTTGATCAAATGAAAATGCTGGCCCACAGATGGCTCCAACTTCATCCTGTTCCCTACTTGTATGTCTCATAACAATAAAAATGCTTTCAAATGAGCTGATGTAGGTAACAGCTCTTAGCTTGCCAATAAAGTTAGGAATCCTTAACCTGTAAATAGCTGTCAATAAAGCTAGGGATCCTTAACCTTGTCAAACCCTGTGTAAAAAAAAAAAAAAAAAAAGAGACGGAGGACAGGAAAGGTTTTGATGAGGATCTTCAACAGTAAGTGAGGCTGGGCAGAGATAGAGCTTTCAGAGCCAACGTAGGTATTGTTCTGTACGAGAGAATCTCTGTCTGTCTCTGTCTGTCTGTCTGTCTCTCTCTCTCTCTCTCTCTCTCTCTCTCTCTCTCTCTCTCTCTCTCTCTCTCTCTCTCCCCTCTCTCTCTCTCTCTCTCTCTCTCTCTCTCCTCTCTCTCTCTCCTCTCTCTTTCTCTCTTTCTCTCTCTCTCTCTCTCTCTCTCTCTCTCTCTCTCTCTCTCTCTCTCTCTCTCTCTCTCTCTCTCTCTCTCTCTCTCTCTCTACGAGAGTTCACTGCAAAGAACTCTTATGAGAGTTCACGAGTGTTCACAGGAGATTCGCTGAGCTAAAACTTGAGTTCAGAGAAATGTGAGAGTGAGAAGGGAGAAGAGAGACCTGCCAGGTATGGACCAGTAGGCCTACTGCAGTGCTCCTCCACTCTTGAGGCCTGGCACGTGGCCAAGAACAGTAACAAGTAACAGTTATCTTAGTAGGACATATGTCTAATAGTGACCAGCGAAGAGGCGGGACCAGGAGCTGTGACTCGACCCCTGCAACCACAAATATCTTTATGGACAAGACGAACGTCTTGCCCGCTTGGTAACCTTCTTCAGTCGAAATATATCGACGACAGTAAGTAGTTGAGATGTAGATATGAGGTCAGTCCCTCAGTCTTACTGTAGGTTCACCTGATCATAATTTCTATCTTATTATTCTCCGTAATATACCATTATTATATAGGTTAATGTAATGTTTATCTCCGTATTTCACAGTACTAGTGTAATGTTTATATTCGTATTTCACAGTACTAGTGTAATGTTTATCTCCGTATTTCTCAGTACTAGTTAAAAGTTTATATTCGTATTTCCCCGTTTTAGTGTAAGGGTTTATCTCCGTATTTCTCATACAAAGGTGTAATGTTTATCTCCGTATTTCTCTTTTTACTAGTGTAATTTTATCCCCGTATTTCACAGTACAGTGAAAGTTATCCCCCGTATTTCTCGGGTACTGTGAAATTTTTTATCCCCGTTTTTCTCATACAAAGTGTAATATTTATCTCCGTTTTTTCACAGATAGTGTAATATTTATTCCGTATTTCTCAGTACTAGTGTAATGTTTATCTCCGTATTTCTCAGTACTAGTGTAATGTTTATCTCCGTATTTCTCAGTACTAGTGTAATGTTTATCCCGATTTCTCGGGTACTGGGTGTAATATTTATGTGTGTATTTCTCAGCACGGGATAGCCCACCGGGTTTAATCTTCAAGTGGGGGATTGTAAATTTCCCCAATTAATTTAGTTTGATCGTCTCCTGTTTAAATTAAAATTTATTTTTTAACATTATGTTAGGTTAAATGCCAGGATGCTTTGTACTCGGGCACTAAAAACGCCCCCATGGGACGTGTACTCTGAGAGAGGGGGGGGGGGGTACTCTGAAGAGGGGGGGGGGTACTCGAGGGGGGGGAAAGGGGTACCCAAAAAGCTGTGTTTTCCTGCTTTTCTCGGGAATAAAAATGTTTTCATTTTGGGAAGTTCGCAGGGGGGTTTCCCAAATGGACGTTCGGGGGGAAAATCCAGGAAGGTTTGGAAGCATCGAAGGGGGGGTGGGGGGTTGGGGAAACATTTGGTGGGGTGGGTTGGGGAAGCATTGGGTGGGGGGGTTGGGGGAAGCAGTTGGTGTGGGGGGTTGGGGAAGCAGTTGGTGTGGGGGGTTGGGGAAGCAGTTGGTGTGGTGGGTTGGGGAAAACAGTTGGTGTGGTGGGTTGGGGAAACAGTTGGTGGGGTGGGTTGGGGAAACAGTTGGTGTGGGGGGGTTGGGGAAGCAGTTGGTGTGGTGGGTTGGGGAAAACAGTTGGTGTGGTGGTTGGGGAAACAGTTGGTGTGTGGGGTTGGGGGAAGCAGTTGGGTGGGGTGGGTGGGGAAAGCAGTTGGTGTGGTGGGTTGGGGAAAAACAGTTGGTGTGGGGGGGTTGGGGAAACACTTGGTTGTGGTGGTTGGGGAAGCAGTTGGTTTTGGGGGTTGGGGAAGGAGTGGGTATGGTGCGTTGGGGAGGAGTGGGTGTGGTGGTTGGGGAAGCAGGTTGGTGTGGTGGGTTGGGGAAGCAGTTGGTGTGGTGGGTTGGGAAGCAGTTGGTGTGGTAGGTTAGGGAAGCAGTTGGTGTGGTGGGTTGGGGAAGGAGTGGGTATGGTGGGTTGGGGAAGGGGTGGGTGTGGTGGGTTGGGGAAGCAGTTGGTGTGGGTGGGTTGGGGAAGCATTTTGGTGTGGTGGGTTGGGGAAGCATTTGGGTGTGGTGGGTTGGGGAAGCAGTTGGTGTGGGGGGTTTGGGGGAAGGAGTGGGTATGGTGGGTTGGGGAGGAGTGGTGTGGGGGGTTGGGAAAGGAGTGGGTGTGGTGGGTTTGGGGGAAGGGTGGGTATGTGGGTTGGGGAGGGTGGGTGTGGTGGGTTGGGAAGGTTGGTGGGGTTGTAGGTTGGGGGAAGGAGTGGGTGTGGTGGGTTTTGAAAGAAGTGGATGTGTGGGTTGGGGAAGGAGTGGGGTGTGGTGGGTTGGGGAGGAGTGGGTGTGGTGGGTTGGGGAAGGAGTGGGTGTGGTGGGTTGGGGAAGGGAGTGGGTGTGGTGGGTTGGGGAAGGAGGGTGGGTGTGGTGGGTTGGGGGAAGGAGTGGGTGTGGTTGGGTTGGAAGGAGTGGGTTGGAAAGGAGTGGGTGTGGTGGGTTGGAAAGAAGTGGGTGTGGTGGGTTGGGGAAGGAGTGGGTGTGGTGGGTTGGGGAAGGAGTGGGTATGGGGGGGTTGGGGAAGGAGTGGGTGTGGTGTGTTGGGGAAGGAGGGGGTTTGTGGTGGGTTTTGGGAAGGAGTGGGTGTGGTGGGTTGGAGTGGGTGTGGTGGGTTGGGGAAGGAGTGGGTTGTGGTGGGTTGGGGAAGGAGTGGGTGTGGTGGGTTGGGGAAGGAGTGGTGTGGTGGGTTGGGGAAAGGAGTGGTGTGGTGGGTTGGGGAAGGAGTGGGTGTGGTGGGTTGGGGAAGGAGTGGGGGGTGGTGGGTTGGGGAAGGAGTGGGGGTGGTGGGTTTGGGAAGGAGTGGGTGTGGTGGGTTGGGGAAGGAGTGGGTGTGGTGGGTTGGGGAAGAAGTGGGTGTGCTAGGTTGGGAAGAAGTAGTGGGTGTGGTGGGTTGGGGAAGGGGTGGGGTGTGGTGGGTTGGGGAAGGAGTGGGTGTGGTGGGTTGGGATGGAGTGGGTGTGGTGGGTTGGGGAAGGAGTGGGTGTGGTGGGTTGGGGAAGGAGTGGGTGTGCTAGGTTGGGGAAGGAGTGGGTGTGGTGGGTTGGGGAAGGAGTGGGTGTGGTGGGTTGGGGAAGGAGTTGGGGTGCTATTTTGGGGAAGGGAGGGGAGAGAGAGAGAACAAAGAATTATATGAACTAAAAGATGGTAGTGGATAAGTGTGTAACAACAACCACAACCATTAAACCACCACTATTAAACAGCCACAATCACCACTATTAAACAGCCACAATCACCACCATTAAACAGCCACAATCACCATCATTAAACAGCCACAATCACCACCATTAAACAGCCACAATCACCACCATTAAACAGCCACAATCACCACCATTAAACAGCCACAATCACACCATTAAACAGCCACAATCACCACCATTAAACAGCCACATCACCACCATTAAACAGCCACAATCACCACCATTAAACAGCCGCAATCACCACCATTAAACAGCCACAATCACCACATTAAACAGCCACAATCACCACCATTAAACAGCCACAATCACCACCATTAAACAGCCACAATCACCACCATTAAACAGCCACAATCACCACCATTAAACAGCCACAATCACCACCATTAAACAGCCACAATCACAACCATTAAACAGCCACAATCACCACCATTAAACAGCCACAATCACCACCATTAAACAGCCACAATCACCACCATTAAACAGCCACAATCACCACCATTAAACAGCCACAATCACCACCAAGCTGCCTTCAAGAGAGAGCTGGACAGATACCTAAAGTCAGTGCCGGATCAGCCGGGCTGTGGCTCGTACGTTGGACTGCGTGCGGCCAGCAGTAACAGCCTAGTTGATCAGGCCCTGAACCATCGGGAGGCCTGGTCATGGACCGGGCCGCGGGGGCGTTGATCCCCGGAATAACCTCCAGGTAACCATTAAACAGCCACAATCACTACCATTAAGCAGCCACAATCACCACCATTAAACAGCCACAATCACCACCATTAAACAGCTACAATCACCATTAAACAGCCACAATCACCACCATTAAACAGCCACAATCACCACCATTAAACAGCCACAATCACCATCATTAAACAGCCACAAATCACCACCATTAAACAGCCACAATCACCACCATTAAACAGCCACAATCACCACCATTAAACAGCCACAATCACCACCATTAAACAGCCACAATCACCACCATTAAACAGCCACAATCACCACCATTAAACAGCCACAATCACCACCATTAAACAGCCACAATCACCACCATTAAACAACCACAACCACCACTATTAAACAACCACAACCACCGCCATTAAACAACCACAACCACCACCATTAAGCAGTCACAACTACCACCATTAAACAGTCACAACTACAACCATCATTAAACAGTCACAACTACAACCATCATTAAACAACCACAACTACAACCATCATTAAACAACCACGACTACAACCATCATTAAACAATCACAACCACCACTTTCAAGGATCACAACAGCGCCACGATCACAAGTGCAAAGAAAATGATAGGATGGATAATGAGAACGTTCAAAACAAGAGATGCCAAGCCCATGGTGATCCTTTTCAAATCACTTGTCATCTCTAGGCTGGAATACTGCTGTACATTAACATCTCCATACAAAGCAGGTGAAATCGCAGATCTAGAGAGTGTACAGAGATCCTTTACTGCACGTATAAGTTCTGTCAAGCACCTTAACTACTGGGAACGCTTGGAAGCACTTGACTTGTACTCGTTGGAACGCAGGAGGGAGAGATATATCATAATCTACACTTGGAAAATCCTGGAAGGAATGGTCCCAAATCTGCACACAGAAATCACTCCCTACGAAAGTAAAAGACTGGGCAGGCGATGCAAAATGCCCCCAATAAAAAGTAGGGGCGCCATTGGTACACTAAGAGAAAACGCCATAAGTGTCCGGGGCCCAAGACTGTTCAACAGCCTCCCATCAAGCATTAGGGGAATTGCCAATAAACCCCTGGCTGCCTTCAAGAGAGAGCTGGACAGATACCTAAAGTCAGTGCCGGACCAGCCGGGCTGTGGTTCGTACGTTGGACTGCGTGCGGCCAGCAGTAACAGCCTAGTTGATCAGGCCCTGATCCACCGGGAGGCCTGGTCGTGGACCGGGCCGCGGGGACGTTGATCCCCGGAATAACCTCCAGGTAGACTCCAGGTAGACCACTATTAAGCAGCCACAACTACAACCACTAAACAACCACAACTACCATTAAGCAACCACAACCACCACCATTAAACAACCACAAACAACAACCATACTCTGACAGCCACTACTCACCGAAACTCAACCTCCACCACCACACACAGATCAAGGCACAACCTAAACACAAGTAAACTTTAACAGGTAACCCCACACCCTCACAGGTAACACCACACCCTCACAGGTAACCCCACACCCTCACAGGTAACACCACACCCTCACAGGTAGCACCACACCCTCACAGGTAACACCACACCCTCACAGGTAACACCACACCCTCACAGGTAACACCACACCCTCACAGGTAACCCCACACCCTCACAGTGTAACACCACATCCACACACAGGTAACCCCACACCCTCACAGGTAACACCACACCCTCACAGGTAACAACCACACCCTCACAGGTAACACCACATCCACACACAGGTAACCCCACACCCTCACAGGTAACACCACACCCTCACAGGTAACACCACACACCTCACAGGTAACACCACACCCTCACAGGTAACACACACACCCTCACAGGTAACACCACACCCTCACAGGTAACCCCACACCCTCACAGGTAACACCACATCCACACACAGGTAAACCCCACACCCTCACAGGTAACACCACATCCACACACAGGTAAACCCCACACCCTCACAGGTAACACCACATCCACACACAGGTAACCCCACACCCTCACAGGTAACACCACATCCACACACAGGTAACCCCACAACCCTCACAGGTAAGACCACATCCACACACAGGTAACCCCACACCCTCACACAGGTAACCCCACATCCTCACAGTAACACCACACCCTCACAGGTAACACCACACACAGGTAACACCACACAACAGGTAACCCCACACCCACACACAGGTAACCCACACCCACACACAAGTAACCCCACACCCTCACACAGTAACCCCACACCCTCACAGGTAACACCACATCCACACACAGGTAACCCCACACCCACACACAGGTAACCCCACACCCGCACACAGGTAACCCCACACCATCACAGGTAACACCACATCCACACACAGGTAACCCCACACCCTCACAGGTAACCCCACATCCACACACAGGTAACCCCACATCCACACACAGGTAACCCCACACCCACACACAGGTAACCACACACACCCTCACACAGGTAACCCCACATCCACACACAGGTAACCCCACACCCTCACAGGTAACCCCACACCCTCACAGGTAACCCCACATCCACACACAGGTAACCCCACACCTCACAGGCAACCCCACATCCACACACAGGTAACCCAACATCCACGCACAGGTATCCCCACATCCACACACAGGTAACCCCACATCCACACACAGGTAACCCCACATCCACACACAGGTAACCCCACACCCTTACAGGTAACCCCACATCCACACACAGGTAACCCCACATCCACACACAGGTAACACCCACATCCACACACAGGTAACCCCACATCCACACACAGGTAACCCACATCCACACACAGGTAACCCCACATCCACACACAGGTAACCCCACATCCACACACAGGTAACCCCACATCCACACACAGGTAACCCCACACCCCTCACAGGTAACCCCACATCCACACACAGGTAACCCCACATCCACACACAGGTAACCCCACATCCACACACAGGATAACCCCACATCCACACACAGGTAACCCCACATCCACACACAGGTAACCCCACATCCACACACAGGTAACCCACATCCACACACAGGTAACCCCACATCCACACACAGGTAACCCCACATCCACACACAGGTAACCCCACATCCACACACAGGTAACCCCACACCCTCACACAGGTAACCCCACATCCACACACAGGTAACCCCACATCCACACACAGGTAACCCCACATCCACACACAGGTAACCCCACACCCTCACACAGGTAACCCCACATCCACACACAAGGTAACCCCACATCCACACACAGGTAACCCACACACCCTCACAGGTAACCCCACATCCCACACAGGTAACCCCACACCCTCACAGGTAACCCACACCCTTACAGTAACCCCACACCCTCACAGGTAACCCCACATCCACACACAGGTAACCCCACACCCTCACATGTAACCCACACCCCACAGGTAACCCCACATCCACACACAGGTAACCCCACGTCCACACAGGTAACCCCACATCCACACACAGGTAACCCACATCACACACAGGTAACCCCACATCCACACACAGGTAACACCACATCCACACACAGGTAACACAACATCCACACACAGGTAACCCCACACCCTCACAGGTAAACCCACACCCCACAGGTAACCCCACATCCACACACAGGTAACACCCACATCCACACACAGGTAACCCCACATCCACACCAGGTAACCCCACATCCACACACAGGTAACCCCACATCCACACACAGGTAACCCCACATCCACACACAGGTAACACCACATCCACACGCAGGTAACACCACATCCACACACAGTAACCCCACATCCACACACAGGTAACACCACATCCACACACAGGTAACACCACATCCACACACAGGTAACACCACATCCACACACAGGTAACCCCACATCCACACACAGGTAACACCACATCCACACACAGGTAACCCACATCCACACACAGGTAACACCACATCCACACACAGGTAACACCACATCCACACACAGGTAACACCACATCCACACACAGGTAAACACCACATCCACACACAGGTAACACCACATCCACACAGGTAACCCCACATCCACACACAGGTAAACACCACATCCACACCACAGGTAACACCACATCCACACACAGGTAACACCACATCCACACACAGGTAACCCCACACCTTCACAAAGGTAACCCCACATCCACACACAGGTAACACCACATCCACACACAGGTAACACCACATCCACACACAGGTAACCCACATCCACACACAGGTAACCCACATCCACACACAGGTAACACCACATCCACACACAGGTAACACCACATCCACACACGGGAACCGCACATCCACACACAGGTAACCCCACATCCACACACAGCTAACCCCACACCCTCACACAGGTAACACCACATCCACACACAGGTAACCCCACATCCACACACAGGTAACACCACATCCACACACAGGTAACACCACATCCACACACAGGTAACCCCACATCCACACACAGGTAACCCCACATCCACACACAGGTAACACCACATCCACACACAGGTAACACCACATCCACACACAGGTAACCCCACATCCCACAACAGGTAACCCCACACCCTCACAGGTAACCCCACATCCACATACAGGTAACCCCACATCCACACACAGGTAACCCCACACCCTCACAGGTAACCCCACATCCACACACAGGTAACCCCACATCCACACACAGGTAACCCCACACCCTCACAGGTAACCCCACATCCACACACAGTAACCCACATCCACACACAGGTAACCCCACATCACACACAGGTAACCCCACATCCACACACAGGTAACCCCACATCCACACACAGGTAACCCAACATCCACACACAGGTAACCCCACATCCACACACAGGTAACCCCACATCCACACACAGGTAACCCCACATCCACACACAGGTAACCCAACATCCACACACAGTAACCCCACATCCACACACAGGTAACCCACATCCACACACAGGTAACCCACATCCACACACAGGTAACCCCACATCCACACACAGGTAACCCACATCCACACACAGGTAACCCCACATCCACACACAGGTAACCCCACATCCACACACACAGGTAACCCCACATCCACACACAGGTAACCCAACTCCACACATCAGGTAACACCACTCCACACACAGGTAACACCACATCCACACACAGGTAACACCACATCCACACACAGGTAACACCACATCCACACACAGGTAACACCACATCCACACACAGGTAACACCACATCCACACACAGGTAACCCCACATCCACACACAGGTAACACCACATCCACACACAGGTAACACCACATCCACACACAGGTAACACCACATCCACACACAGGTAACACCACATCCACACACAGGTAACACCACATCCACACACAGGTAACCCACATCCACACACAGGTAACCCCACATCCACACACAGGTAACCCCACATCCACACACAGGTAACCCCACATCCACACACAGGTAACCTCACATCCACACACAGGTAACCCCACATCCACACACAGGTAACCCCACATCCACACACAGGTAACCCCACATCCACACACAGGTAACCCCACACCCTCACAGGTAACCCACACCTTCACAGGTAACCAGTAATATCTGAAGATCTTGAACACACTAATTGAATTCTCTTGTTTCTCCCCGTGTGTGGGGTGTGGGGGAGGTGTGTGGGGTGTGGGGGAGGTGTGTGGGGTGTGGGGGAGGTGTGTGGGGTGTGGGGGAGGTGTGGGGTGTGGGGGAGGTGTGTGGGGTTGTGGGGGAGGTGTGTGGGGTGTGGGGGAGGTGTGTGGGGTGTGGGGGAGGTGTGTGGGGTGTGGGGGAGGTGTGTGGGGTGTGGGGGAGGTGTGTGGGGGTGTGGGGGAGGTGTGTGGGGTGTGCGAGAGGTGTGTGGGGGAGGTGTGTGGGGAGGTGTGTGGGGTGTGGGGGAGGTGTGTGGGGTGTGGGGGAGGTGTGTGGGGTGTGCGAGAGGTGTGTGGGGGAGGTGTGTGGGGTGTGGGGGAGGTGTGTGGGGTGTGGGGGAGGTGTGTGGGGGGTGTGGGGAGGTGTGTGGGGTGTGGGGGGGAGGTGTGTGGGGGAGGTGTGTGGGGTGTGGGGGAGGTGTGTGGGGTGTGCGAGAGGTGTGTGGGGGAGGTGTGTGGGGTGTGGGGGGAGGTGTGTGGGGGTGTGGGGGAGGTGTGTGGGGTGTGGGGGAGGTGTGTGGGGTGTGGGGGAGGTGTGTGTGGTGTGGGGGGAGGTGTATATAGTGTAGTGACAGGTGTTTATAGTGTAGTGACAGGTGTATAAAGTGTAGTGACAAGTGTATATAGTGCAATGACAGGTGTATATAGTGTAGTGACAGGTGTATATAGTGTAGTGACAGGTGTATATAGTGTAGTGACAGGTGTATATAGCGTAGTGACAGGTGTATATAGTGTAGTGACAGGTGTATAAAGTGTAGTGGCAGGTGTATAAAGTGTAGTGACAGGTGTATATAGTGTAGTGACAGGTGTATATAGTGTAGTGACAGGTGTATATAGTGTAGTGACACGTGTATATAGTGTAATGACAGGTATTATACACCCAGTAATAAGCAGAGGTGCTTGTCAATAAGTGTGAAGGGACCAAGACTTTTCAACGTCTTCCCTTCTTACCTACGGGCAGTTACCAACCGGCGACCTGGCTGGGCTGTCTTCAAGACAGAACTGCATAGGTTCCTCAAGTCAGTTCCTGATCAGCTGGGCTGTGGTGCATATTTCTGACTTCATGGCTAGCAACAACAGCCTTGTTGATCAGGCCATCCACCGGGGCGTTGACCCCACGGAGCAGTCACCAAGTAGACTCCTGATGGTAGACTCCAGGTGGTAGACTCCAGGTGGTAGACTCCAGGTGGCAGACTCCAGGTGGTAGACTCCAGGTGGTAGACTCCTGGTGGTAGACTCCAGGTGGTAGACTCTAGGTGGTAGGCTCCAGGTGGTAGACTCCTGGTGGTAGACTCCAGGTGGTAGACTCCTGGTGGTAGACTTCTGGTGGTAGACTCCTGGTGGTAGACTCCTGGTGGTAGACTCTTGGTGGTAGACTCCTGGTGGTAAACTCCAGGTGGTAGACTCCTGGTGGTAGACTCCAGGTGGTAGACTCCAGGTGGTAGACTCCTGGTGGTAGACTCCTGGTGGTAGACTCCTGGTGGTAGACTCCTGGTGGTAGACTCCAGGTGGTAGACTCCTGGTGGTAGACTCCAGGTGGTAGACTCCTGGTGGTAGACTCCTGGTGGTAGACTCCAGGTGGTAGACTCCAGGTGGTAGACTCCTGGTGGTAGATTCCAGGTGGTAGACTCCAGGTGGTAGACTCCTGGTGGTAGACTCCAGGTGGTAGACTCCAGGTGGTAGACTTCAGGTGGTAGACTCCAGGTGGTAGACTTCAGGTGGTAGACTCCTGGTGGTAGACTCCTGGTGGTAGACTCCAGGTGGTAGACTCCAGGTGGTAGACTTCAGGTGGTAGACTCCTGGTGGTAGACTCCAGGTGGTAGACTCCAGGTGGTAGACTCCAGGTGGTAGACTTCAGGTGGTAGACTCCAGGTGCCAGACTTCAGGTGGTAGACTCCTGGTGGTAGACTCCTGGTGGTAGACTCCAGGTGGTAGACTCCAGGTGGTAGACTTCAGGTGGTAGACTCCAGGTGGTAGATCCAGGTGGTAGACTTCAGGTGGTTTGACTCCAGGTGGTAGACTTCAGGTGGTTAGACTCCTGGTGGTAGACTCCTGGTGGTAGGATCCTGGTGGTAGACTCCAGGTGGTAGACTCCAGGTGGTAGACTCCAGGTGGTAGATCCTGGTGGTAGACTCCAGGTGGTAGACTCCTGGTGGTAGACTCCAGGTGGTAGACTCCAGGTGGTAGACTCCAAGTGGTAGACTCCTGGTGGTAGACTCCAGGTGGTAGACTCCAGGTGGTAGACTCCTGGTGGTAGACTCCTGGTGGTAGACTCCAGGTGGTAGACTCCTGGTGGTAGACTCCAGGTGGTAGACTCCAGGTGGTAGACTCCTGGTGGTAGACTCCAGGTGGTAGACTCCTGGTGGTAGACTCCAGGTGGTAGACTCCTGGTGGTAGACTCCAGGTGGTAGACTCCAGGTGGTAGACTCCAGGTGGTAGACTCCAGGTGGTAGACTCCAGGTGGTAGACCTGGTGGTAGACTCCAGGTGGTAGATCCTGGTGGTAGACTCCAGGTGGTAGACTCCAGGTGGTTTGACTCCTGGTGGTAGACTCCTGGTGGTAGACTCCAGGTGGTAGACTCCAGGTGGTAGACTCCAGGTGGTAGACTCCTGGTGGTAGACTCCAGGTGGTAGACTCCAGGTGGTAGACTCCTGGTGGTAGACTCCTGGTGGTAGACTCCTGGTGGTAGACTCCAGGTGGTAGACTCCAGGTGGTAGACTCCAGGTGGTAGACTCCTGGTGGTAGACTCCAGGTGGTAGACTCCAGGTGGTAGACTCCTGGTGGTAGACTCCAGGTGGTAGACTCCAGGTGGTAGACTCCAGGTGGTAGACACCAAGACTGCCTTCGTCGGGATGATTTATATTTGGCCTCAGTCACCCACTCCCCTTTCTTCTTTCCCTCCCCTGCTCCCCCAACTCCTTCCCCTCCCCTCCCCCTCCCCCTCCCCCTCCCCTCCCCCTCCCCTCCCCCTCCCCTCTCCTCCATCATCATCATCACTTAAGTTTTTAAATGGGTAATATTTATAGTTTTTTCCATTTCTTCAGATTCCTTCAAGACGACGATGTAATGAACGTTCATCTTCAACCTGTTGCTGTCTCTCTCTCTCTCTCTCTCTCTCTCTCTCTCTCTTCTCTCTCTCTCTCTCTCTCTCTCTCTCTCTCTCTCTCTCTCTCTACGTTACTCCACAACAAATACTCTCTACGTCACTTGAACGCATGCGTCGAGGTGGTGGTCCCAGGGTCGTCTTACAGACGTACAGTATCCCTGTCCTCAACACCCCCCCCCCTCCTTGTATGTGTGTCTTTATGGATACTTGGGGGTATACCTGGAGAGGGTTTCGGAGGACAACGCCCCCGCGGCCCGGTCTGTGACCAGGCCTCGGGGTGGATCAGAGTCTGATCAACCAGGCTGTTACTACTGGCTGCATGCAAACCGAGGTACGAGCCACAGCCCGGTTGGTCAGGTACTGACCAGCCACCTGTCCAGCCCTTCTAAACCCGGACCCTTTTGGTGGCCTTAAATATTGGGGGGATTGAATTGGACAAGCCAAAAGCGCCCGACCAGGGTTTGTTCAACTTTAAAGCTTCTTCAGGAAACAGCCCGGGCCCGGGGCCCGGGGGGCGTTTAGTCCCCCTCAACATCCGGGAAGTTATATAGGGATGGAAGGACCCTTGTATCCTTTAAAACAGGAAAGGGGAGGATTTTTGGAGGGGTGTCAATCAGGGACAGGGGGCCCCGGTATCGTATTAAAAAGGGGAGGACCCTTGATCTGTGTTTTCAAGAGACAGGGGGGTCCGGAGGGCGTCATTCAAGGCCCAAACCCTGTGTCTGGCTTCAGGAGCAGGGAGGACCCGGATGTGTGCATTCAGGGGGAACAGGGAGGTCCTGTGTAGGGCTTCTTCAGAGAACGGGGGAGACCGTTATCGTCATTCAGAAAGGGGGGAGGTCCTGTGATGGGGGGTTTTCGGGAAGAAAAGGGGGATCCTGTGTATCTGTGCTTTCAAGAGACAGGGAGGACCCTGTTATCCCTGTTTTTCAAAGCGGGGGGAGGACCTTTATGGCTGTCATTCAGAGAACAGGGGGGTCCTGTGTAGGGCTGTGCTTCAGAGACGGGGAGGACCCTTTGTACGTTTCGGGGAAAACAGGGGGGACCTGTTATGGCTGTGATTCAGAGAACAGGGGGATCCTGGTTGGCTGTGCATTCAAGGAGGGGGCCCCTTTATGGCGTGTTTCAGAAGGACGGGGAGACCCTGGTAGGCTGTTTCAAGAGAGGGGGAGGAACTTTTTTGGGGCTGGTATTAAGGGGAAGGGGGAAATCCTGTAGGTTTTCAAGAACAGGGAGACCTGTTAGGGCTGTGTTTTCAAACAGGAGGATCCGTGTAGGCTGTGATTCAAGGGGCGGGGGGCCCCCCTTTTATGGCTGTGTTACAGAAGACGGGGAGGATCCTGTGATGGGGTGTACCCCCAAAGGGGCAGGGGCCCCTGTTAGGCGTGTATTCAAAAGGGGCTAGGGCCCCTTTTGGGGCTGGGAATCAAGAACGGGGGGATCCTGGTAGGGCTGTATTCAAGGGGCAGGGAACCCTGTTTGGGTGTTTCAAAGGCAGGGAGGACCTTTAGGCTGTGAAACAAGAGAGGGGAGGATTTTAGGGCGGGCATCAAAAAGGGCAAACCCCCTGTGTAGTGTTATAAGAGACAGGGAGGTCCGTATGGTGGTTCAGAAGCGGGGAGGACCCTTTTATGGCGGGTTTTCAAGAGGCAGGGGGGACCCTTGTATGGCTGGTAACAGAAGACGGGAATCCTTTGGGTATGCTTATTCGAGAGGCAGGAGGCCCCTGTGTAGGGCTTTTTCAAAAACGGGGAACCGGGTAGGCGTTTTTAAGAGAGCGGGGAGGATCCTGTGGGGCTTGTTCAAAAAGGAACCCTTTAGGGTTTGGGTATAAGAGACGGGGAGGCCTGTGTAGGGCGTTTCAGAAGGCAGGGAGGTCCTGTGTATCGTTTTTCAAAAACAGGGGGGCCGGGAATGGCTGTGTTTTCAGAGAGGCAGGGGGGTCCTTGAGGGCTGTGTACAAGAGGGGGGAGCCCTGTGTAGGCTGTTATCGGAAGCAGGAGGATCCGTTATGGCTGTGTTTCAAGAGGAGGGGGACCGGATGGCTGTTTTTTCAAAGGCGGGGGCCCTTGTATGCGGTATTCAGAGACGGGGGGACCCCGTTATGGCTTTTTTCAGAGAGGCAGAGACCTGGATTGTGTTTTCAAAAGGGGCAGGGAACCCTGTTTTTAAAGCTTGGGTGTATGGAAAAAAAAAGTGTTGACGGTAACACATTTACACTTCTGGGGGCCACTGCTACACCTTCGGGGGTGCTCACTCAACACACTTGCTGGGGGCATCACTGCTACACACTTCTGGGTCTCAGCAACACTTCGGGGGTGCATCACTCCCCACACACTTGACATTTGGGGGGTGCATCATGCTACACATTGCTGGGGGGCATCACGCAAAACATTTCCCTTGCGGGGGTCTCACCCCACCCTTGACACTTGCGGGGGTGCATACTCCCACACACTTAACATTTTGGGGGGTCATCACTGCTACACACTTGACCTTCTGGGGGCATCATTTTGCCCCCACACTTGACACTTGCTGGGTGCATCCGCTACACATTTAACTTTGGGGGGGCATCACGCTACACATTTACACTTCGGGGGTCCACTGCCACACACTTGAACACTTGCGGGGTGCATCACTGCTACACATTTGACACTTGCGGGGTCATCATGCTACCATTTGCACTTGCGGGTGCATCACTCTACACATTTGCGGGGTCATCACCCAACTTACACTTGCGGGGGTGCATCACTCTCACACTTGCTGGGGTGCATCACGCTACACACTTCGGGGGGAAACTGCTACAAAACTTGCTGGGTGCATCATGCTACACACTTGTGGGGTCTAAAAGGCTAACACTTTTGGGGTGCACCCACGCTACACACTGGGGGTCACCTGCAACACTTGCTGGGGTGCACACTGCTACCATTGCCCTTTATGGGGTGAAACCTGCACACATTTGGGGGGTCATACTGCTACACATTTGGGGGGTGCATCATGCTACCACTTACACTTCTGGGTCTCACGCTCACACTTGACATTTGCTGGGGCACACGTACACCACTTGCGGGGTGATCACTGCTACACACTTCGGGGGTGCTCCCCAAAGTACACCCCCCTTTCGGGGGTGCACACTGCTACACACTTCTGGGTGCATCACTGCTACCATTGGGGGGTCACACTGCTAACACCCCCTTTGGGGGGTCATCACTGCTACACATTTGGGGGGGTCATCACTGCAAACCACTTGGGGGGGGCACCTGCTACACATTTGCCCACTTCTGGGGGATCATGCTACACACTTGACATTTGCTGGGGTGCATCATGCTAACACTTCGGGGGTGCACACCACACATTTCGGGGTCATACTGCTAAAAACACTTGCGGGGTTCACACCTACACATTCGGGGGCATCACGCTAACACTTCGGGGCACCGCACACACTACATTGCCTGGGCATCACTGCACACATTGGGGGGTCTCACGCTACACACTGACACTGAGGGGGCATCACTACCATTTGACATTTCGGGGGGCATCACTGCTTTACACTTCGGGGGTCATCACTGCTACACATTTTGGGGGTGCATCACTGTAACACTTCTGGGGGACACTGCTAACACTTGACACTTGTGGGGTGCACCCCGCTACACCTTGACCTTGGGGGGTGATCACTCTAACACGGGGGGTGCTCACTGTTTTCACACTTGCGGGGGTGCATCACTGCACACACTTGTTTTGGGGTGCATCACTGTACACATTTACATTCGGGTATCCGCTCAAACACTTGCGGGGGTCATCACTGCACACAGTTGCACACTGCTACACCTGCGGGGGCATCACGCTACACACTTCGGGGGGGCATCACTGCACACACTTACACTTCGGGGGTGCTCACTGACACACTTGCCCCACTTGCTGGGGGGCTCCTGCCCCACACTTCGGGGGTGCTCACGCTCCACTTGCGGGGGTGCATCACTGCCCCCCTTCCGGGGTCATCCCCACACTGCTGGGGTGCTCACTGTACAAAAAGGGGGGTGCATCACTGCTCACATTTGGGGGGAGCCTCACTCTACCACTTGCTGGGGTGCAACGGGAACATTTGCTGCCACTGTCACATTTGGGGGGATCATCACGCTACAAAACTTGCGGGGGTGCATCACTGCACACCTTCGGGGACATCCTGCTACACCTTCGGGGTGCATCACGCCAACACACTTGCTGGGGTGCATCACTGCTACACACTTGCTGGGGTGCATCACTGCTACACACTTGCTGGGGTGCATCACTGCTACACACTTGACACTTGATGGGGTGCATCACTGCTACACACTTGACACTTGATGGGGTGCATCACTGCTACACACTTACACGTGTGATGGGGTGAGCATGCACTGCTACAACACACTTGAACACTTGATGGGGTGCATCACTGCTACACACTTGACACTGATGAGGGGTGCATCACTGCAACAACACTTGACACTGATGGGTGCTTCACTGCTACACACTTGACACTTGAGGGTTTGCATCACTGCACTTGTATATCATTTTCACTAGTGACTACCACCAACAACCTGCTGGACCATATTTCACTCACAGTAGAACTCCAGAAACCAGCCACAGGTATTTCACAGGTCTTTTTAGAAACCTCACCAAGGAGAGAGAGAGGAGAGAG